>SMDT01000097.1:0-212700 GCA_005392925.1 Aquilaria sinensis
AGAGTGTGATACATCTTTGTGGCTCCTGGATGCACGCTTAACTTACTAAAGTGAGCCTCTTCCAGAATTTGAATCCTCAGGTTGTCCTTTTCAGGCACATATAACCTATTCTGGAAGTATAGCACCCCTTGTTTAAAGGAAAAACCTTGGTACAGTTCTCCCTTTTTCTGTCCAGATATCAGTTCCATATTCTGATCACCAGTTTGAGCTTGTTTGATAAGCTCCTTCCATTCTGGTGTAATAGTGAGTACATTTAGTTGCTCGCCTTCCTTGACTAGCCATTGATTAGCTAGATATGTAATACTCAGGCTCTCAGCCTTAGGTTCAACTTCACCACCTTTAAGTATCCCAGTGTAGCTTCTGCTCAAAGCATCTGCTACTACATTGGCTTTTCCAGCTGTGTATTCAATTACACAGTCAAAATCCTTCAAATACTCTAACCACCTTCTTTGTCTCATATTCAAGTCTTTCTGTGTAAAAAGGTACTTGAGACTTTTGTGGTCTGTAAAAACTTGGAATCTATTACCAAGAAGATAATGCCTCCATTGCTTAAGGGCAAAGACCACTGCTGCCAATTCCAGGTCATGTACTGGATACTTCTTCTCATGGGGTCTTAATTGTCTGGATCCAAAAGCAATGGCTTGCTTTTCCTGCATTAAGACACAACCTAGTCCTACGTGAGATGCATCGGTATACACCTGAAATTCCTTTTCAGGGTCTAGTAAGACTAATATAGAAGTTATGGTCAGTCTCCTTTTAAGCTCTTGAAAGCTTTCTTCACACTTTGTTTCCCAGACAAATTTCTGGTTCTTTCTGGTTAATTGAGTCATAGGTTCTTCCCCCCCCTTGCTAAAACAGAAAATTTTGGCACAAATCTTCTGTAGTAGCCAGCCAACCCCAGGAAGCTCCTGACTTCCCTTACACACTGAGGCTGCTTCCAATCAAGGATTGATTTTACCTTTTCAGGATCTACAGCCAACCCTTGTTCATTTATTACATGACCCAAAAACCCAATCTCTTGAGTCCAGAATTTACATTTACTCAGCTTTCCATAAAGCTGATGTTCTTGGAGCAAGCCAAGCACTACTTTAAGATGTTCTTTATGAGTTTCCTCATTCTTGGAGTATACCAAGATGTCATCAATAAACACCACCACAAAGTGGTCTAGGTGTGCTCTGAACACCCTCTGCATTAAGTCCATAAAGAATGCAGGTGCATTAGTAAGCCCAAATGGCATTACTGTGTACTCAAAATGTCCATACCTAGTCCTGAAGGCGGTCTTAGGTATGTCCTCCTCCCTGACTCTTAGCTGGAAATATCCAGATCTCAAATCAATCTTGGAGAACACTTTTGCCCCTTTTAATTGGTCAAACAAATCTTCTATCCTTGGGAGGGGATATTTGTTCTTTATGGTTAATGCATTTAATTTTCTGTAATCTATACAGAGTCTAAGGGTTCCATCCTTCTTTTTCACAAATAACACAGGTGCTCCCCAAGGAGATACACTGGGTCTAATGAACCCTTTTTCTAGCAGTTCATCCAACTGCTTCCTGAGTTCTACCATCTCAGGCACTGCCATTCTATATGGAGCAGTAGATACTGATGCTGCTCCTGGTACTAGCTTTATTTCAAATTCCACCTCTCTCAAGGGTGGCAAACCAGGTAAGTCTGTAGGAAAGACCCTTGGAAAATCTTGAACTATAGGTATCTTCCTAAGTTCATCTGACACTTCCTGGTCATTTAATTCCAGGCACTCCTGCTCACTTTCTGGAGTTATCATCTCCAGTACTTTTAAGTGGCAGTCCATAGCCAACTCTAAGGGCTTATCCAAATCATATACTGTTTCATCAGGCAATAACAATCGTCTGGCCTGACAGTCAATAATGACTCTATTCTCTCCTAACCAGTTCATGCCCAAGATCACATCATAGCCATGTGTCTCCAACACTATGAGGTTAGTTCTCAATTTCAGCTTACCTATCTGTATCTCACAGTTTTCAACCATGTAGTGGGCAAATAAGATTTCATTGCCAGCTGTTTTCACCAAGTACATGTTGGTCATGCGCTTTACTTCTAAATTCATGGTCTCAACCAAGCTAGTAGCTATTATAGACAATGAAGCTCCAGTATCAAATAGAACAGACACTAATTGGCCATTAAGATAAATTGTACCTTTCAAGGCCCTTCTGCTAGTCCTTTGCTGTCCATTGCCCTCAGTCTCGGGTGTCTCTTGTTCTTTCCTGGAAGGTTCCAGCTGAAACACCCTTCCTGGAAATGTACCAGGCCTTCTTTGCTCCTGAGGTACTCTAGGTGCTGATCTCCCTCCTTGGGTTGGCACCACCTGAGTCCTCAACTGAGGTACAGGCATCTGCCCTCTAGGTCCTCTGGGATTGGAAGTTCCCAGCATTTTCCTATTGCCCTCACCCCACTTTGGACAATCTCGCACCCAGTGATCTGGGGCTCCACATCTATGACAACCAGTGGAAGTCTTGAAGCATGGCTTATTGCCATGAAACTTCCCACAGGTGTTGCACCGAGGACCAAACTGCTGTGGTTGTGGTCCCCTTTCTTTCTTGTTTTCCCTTCTGCTTCCCCCTGCATCTTTCTCTTCTCTCGGCCTTTTTAATTGTTGGCCTTTCTTTGTTCCACTTCCACTTCCAGGCCCACTTTTAAATTGTTCCTGGAATTCCTGCTCCAAAGCTAGGGCACTCTGCATGACAGAGTAGTAGTCCCTAGCCCCTACTGCCCTAAGAATCTGTCTCAGCTCAGGCCTTAAGCCTCTTATAAACCTCTTGGTTCTCAATTCTTCCTGTCCCTCATACTGTGGGGCATATCTGATCAAACTGTTAAATCTTTGTTCATATTCCAGAACAGTGAGATCCCCCTGTTCCAGCTGATCAAACTCCACCTGTTTCTGATCTTTCTGAGCCTCACTAACATATTGCTGGTCGAAAACCTGCTGAAAATATGACCACCTCATAGATCTCCTCCTAGCTGGTGGTCTCCTCTGATTCCTTTCCTGATAGTTTCTTTGTACTGCCCTCCACCAAAGTTCAGCATTTCCTTCTAACCTGAAAGTGGCTAGCAGTACCTTCTGAGTAGAAGTAACTTCCATTCTTTCCAATATCTTCTCTATTTGATATACCCAAAATTCTGCCTCCTCTGGGTCACATCCTCCTCTGAAAATGGGAGGTTTCAGTGCCAGGAACCCCTCCAACTGGCCCTCCTTTAGTCCTCCTCTGCTGTGCCTTTTTCTATTCTCATCTCTGCTACTGGATTTATCTCTGGATGACCTGCTTCTCATTGTGGTCTCCTCAATAGAGGGTTCAGTCCCTCTGGAGTATATGTATGCATCTCTCTCCTCTATATCTGGGCTGTCATCCTCCTCTTCTTCCTCAATTCTGGGCTCCTGCCTCACCTCTGATCTCATTCTCCTGGCCCTTGGGTGCCTCCTTTCCTCATCTGCTTCCTCTTCCTCTTGATTCCCTCCAGCTCTACTGGATTGGTCATAACCCACTGGCTCTTTGCCAGGCCTTCCTTCTTCTTCTTCCTTACTCCCTTCTTCTCCCTTCAGTCTCTGCTGGTTCTGACTCCTCCTGATTCTGGGCTTGGCCTCTAGCCAAGGTTTGCATTCCCAGCACTAATTGAGTCACAGTGGCATGCAGTGATTCCATCATTACTTCCATTCTCTCTTGTCTATCTCTGCTAGGTCCAGGTGCTTGGTACCTGGCAATTGGCTCTTCAGCCACATTATGTTCCATTTCTTCAACCTGAGTTTCAGGCACATTTTCCTGCAGTCCCTCTGCATGATGGGCTGCAGTTTCTTCTGCTTGTCTCAGGGAATCCCTGTCCCTGCCTCTGATTCTCATCCTGCACTTTAAAATGCAGCTATTCACATATATCCAATAATACAAGTCTTATGCAATCCTATGTGGGAACGAGTCTAGGCTATACTTTAACCTTAGGCTCTGATACCAAACAAAGCCTGTCACATCCCACACAGGCCCCAGCCTGTGCACTCTCAGTAACACTCGCCAAAATTACCCAAGATTCAATTGATTTCACCTAAGACCAGGTGTTAATAACTCCCTATTGTTTAAACCTTATTTTCTTAAACTGAGAGCTGGGATATGTCCCAGGAGGCTTAGGAATTTTTTTTTTTTTAGAACGGCAACCTGCAGCTTAAGTAGGCCCTACCCCTAACTTGCAACACAAGGCAAGGGTATAAATCAATAACTTGCAATACGAGCAAGGCATACACTTTTATCTGTTAAGTGTCTAGGATGTGTGCTTATCAAGTGTGCTACTTTCATGAATGACAACCAAGAAGCCCACATCTCTGTAGTTTGAAAAATCAAGTTTCCATGCACATGTACATTCAGCCAATCATAAGTACTCAAGAGACTGCTTCATGAAACATAACCATAAGCTCATAATCTTAACATAACTTGGCACATAGCATCCACCATATGTACATACAAACCATGTACAAACAAGGCTGTATATATATATACGCTCAAAATAGCCTAATATCCAGCATCACTAGATTGGATACAATCCAAGGATGCTATAAACCCAAAGTGGCCAAGGTTAAGTTTACAAGCCATATGCCCTAGTTTCTTAAAAGAAACATAAGTGTACAGAACAGCAGCACACTCCACAAAACTAACCCAAACATACAAACCATAACCCGGGTCCAAGTCCACACATCCTTCCTGTACCTAGACCGATCCCACAACTACAAAAGCCTGCAAACTTAGAACGTAAGTTTCAGCCTTAAGCCATGAGACTTGTAATGTAAGTATTCAAGCCAAGATTTAGTTGGCACATACCTCGAGCAAAAAGTGTACTAGCTAGCACACAAACTAGTAACTCAAGCAAACTACTCAAGCTGTATATCCTTTCCTGAAACAAAATGTATGGGCAATGAGTAACAATTACTCAGTAGGGTTTCACATACGACCATATAAGGTCTATTTAGTTAAGTCCAATGACTTAACCTCCACAAGCTTACTTATCCTGCAAGAAAGACATGAAAACATGGAAAACATAAAAAAAAATATACCAATACATATAATCATCAATATACGGATTAGCATGCACAAAGAATCACTCAAGCACACAATGGACACACACACACACACCACAAAGACCATTTGGCCAAGTACCATAACATGTGCCATTGTGCACTTTTGCACACAAAACTCCACCATAAACTCCACTTCCTCTAGAGCTCCGAAATGTCTAGCAAAATGGCCACATTCACTAGCATTTCTAGCACATGTCCATAGTCAATTAGCTAATTAACAACCATAACCGAATCCATCTCAATAGCCCATCAAGTAACTAAGGTCATTTGGCAAATTTAACCATCACTTAGCTGCCATAATTACTTGTTCATGGAAAAGTACCAAGAAAACAAGTAAAAGTGAGAACCCTACCTCACAATCAAAGCTTGATTTCTCCTCCAAGCTTCAACTTTGCTCCCTCACACTTTGAAGCTCCTTCGTTTTTCTCGGCTAACTAGCCTAAACACGCACAACCCGAAACTCTCATCTCTTCTCTTTTCTTCTTTCTCGGCCAGCTCGTCTTTTCGCACCAGAAGAAACGTTGAAAGCTCTGTTTCGTTCCTTTACTAATTTTGTTTTTCGGCCAGCAACAAACGAAAGCCAACAACAAATGAATTCCAAGTAAAAACGAAGGCAGCCGAATTAATGCTTCTGGCGCATTAATGAGCGCAAGACAAAGGATTTCCATTTGCGTCAACAGGCAGCCGAGTGCGAAAATTAGATTTCTGGCCGCATTAAATGAAAGTGTACACCTATTCAACATTTTGCCTTAACGTCATCCTCGGTCCTAAAGTACTCTAAATATGACACTTTTCCCCTTTAGGTTTCCATGTGCACACTTTAGCCATTAAAATGTAGGATTATTTCGGCTCTATTATTAACTCATGGCTCAAATTGCCAAGCTTTCGTTAATATGGCCCACAATGGTAATTAACCCATGACCAAATTAATTTGGAAGAAGCCGCAAGACCGGCGAATTTGTTTTTGTCAACCAAAATTGGTCTAATTCCACCTTTGTACATGCACTTATTTGCATGGTGCATTTTCACCCTTCAAGTTCCCATAATTTCATTTACATCCTCATCTTTACTTTCAATTAAGTCCCTCATGTTTTAAATTGGTGTTTCTTTTTATTCTTGGCCTAAGCCAAGTATCTAATGGTCCTAACACTACGAGCGCAAGAGAAACACATCTGTCGGGAAGCGGTGAAAGCGTGGTGATCCTGATAGGCTTATGTGGATACCATAGAGAGCTTGAACATGTCAAATATTCAAGTTTTGTGATTCGACTCTACAGTTGAGTGAGAGATCTCAACCAAAAATTAGGTATGAAAATTTTCGAACACCCAGTTTACCCCGTTTCACATAGATCCTGGAGGGTTTCGGTTAAATTTTGCTGCGCTGTTTGGCTCCCAAAACTCAACAGTGGTATCAGAGCTACTGGTGAAACCCTAAATCGGGATTGATGTTGAATCGCGTGATGTTATGTGTCCGGTTGTTTTTCAGCCATGATTAATTAGATTGATTCATGATGCATGAAACCGGAACTTGTAATGAACATATGACATATATGAAGAAATGAAACTAATTGGTTAATGAGATTAACCCAAAATTGATAGGAATGAGATACCTATATGGATTAGGATTCTTGCAATAGTAACAAAAAACCCTAGCTTGGTTCGGATTCAGCCTGTTCGGGCACCAAAAGTAAGGTATTTTTGGTGGCTCGAATGGAGGAGTCTCGGGTGCCTACTTGCTCGAAATAGAAGATTTTGGGCTAAGCAATTGTAAGACAATTTTTTGTGCCAGGGGGCCGGGGTGGCGCTGCCCCCCACAACCCCCTGCAAGGACAGCTCCCCTTGACCCCGTCCGCTAATTGGTCAGCGGAACCACCGCCCGCTGACCGGCCAGCGGGACCACCGTATGCAAAGCGCCACATAAATAAAAACTGGTTAATCAACACACGAAAATTGGCATGCATCTTTATTGAATGAGATTTGACATGATATGCTGATTGGTGTTTGTAGCATGGTGCATGGTTATAGCCCTTGATTGGTTGTACTTGTAAATACGGCCTGCAAGTCGTGCCTTTTCTTATCACTCTCATTGTACATTCTCTTCTCACTTTACTCCCCTCGAATGTAACTCGAGGTTTCTATTATTGATGTAATGGTGCATTATGGTATCATCGAAGGTGGTATGCCCAAGGATCATCCAAGGTGGTATGTCCAAGGAGGTGACAACAAAAGGGCAACCAAGAAAGGAAGAGAAGGAGCTTGTCAAGACTCTTTTCTTTTCTTAGGCTTTTATGATATTCTCATTGGCTTGAGAATATCGCATAGTTTTGGCTATAACCATGTCACGTTTACTTTCTTGTACGCATGAGATGCATGTTTTATATTTGTATGTGATGCATGTATAAGACAACCGAAGATAACAAATTGGTGAGATCAAACGAAAAAAAAACCCTCAAACAAATATTAAGTCATTAAATGTGATGCCTTCCAAATGTTGGCACTCGTCAAGACTTTGATCAACATTAGGTGGGTTTGCCAAAGCAAAGCACCTATGTTCATCTTGGTAAGACGCGATGGGATAATAATGATATCAAAATTGCTAACTTTGGGTCCGACTTAACTAAGTCATCCTAATAGGATTAGGGACTTAGAGGCATAGAGTTGGGCTTAAGCTCATGAGATGAGCTTGGACAAGTGTTGTTCACCCAACTATCCAAGAGTTGCATAAGATGCAATTGGCAAGGAGTTGCCTACCTAAATAGCTGTAACTTGAGAGAAAAGCCAAAGCTGACTCAGGTTGTGGTCAAATATGGATCTTGGCCCACTAGAATACCTTAGCGCCGAGGTGTTCCGAAATAATATCGAGGGTTATTATTTTGAGGAAAATAGTGGGAGTATCGTTTAATAAAAGTCCTTATTAAATGAATTAAAATACATGACTCTTACACTGCATATTTACTGTTGTAGATAACCATGGCACAAAACACATCGACACTTTCGTTGCGATCGATCCTTGAGAAGGAAAAACTGAATGGGACCAACTTTCTCAAATGGTACCGAAACTTGAGGATAGTCCTCAAACAAGAGAGAAAGGCTTATGTCCTAGAGCAGCCCATTCCGAATGAGCCTGCTGCCACTGCTCCAAGAGCTAAAAGGGATGCTCACAAGAGGCATTCTGATGATGCTTTGGATGTTGCATGCCTCATGCTTATTACCATGGAATCTGAGCTTCAGAAGCAACATGAGAACATGGGGGCATTCGATATGATCGAACATCTCAAAATGCTTTTCCAAGAGCAAGCTAGGCATGAGAGGTTTGAGACCTCTAAGGCATTGTTTCAGTGCAAGATGTCTGAGGGAAGTCCCGTGGGTCCTCATGTGCTCAAGATGATTGGGTACATTGAGAATCTTGAGAATTTGGGATTTGCTCTTCAGAAAGAGTTGGCTATTGATGTAGTCTTGCAATCGTTGCCTGAAAGCTACAGTCAGTTCGTCATGAACTATAACATGAACGACCTTGACAAGTCCCTCCCTGAATTGCTCAACATGTTGAGAACTGCTGAGCAAAACCTTAAGAAGGCTAAGCCCATTTTGATGGTTCAAAAGGGCAAGGGAAAGGGAAAAGCCAACAAGAAGAAGGATAAAGCTAATGGAAAGTCCAATGCTAATTCTTCTTCAGCTGCACTGAAACCAAAGGGTGGTGTGGCAAAGGAAGGGGAGTGCTTCCATTGTAAGCAACCTGGACACTGGAAGCGCAATTGCAAGCTCTATCTTGAAGAACTTGCTAAGGAAAAGGGAAGTAAGACTTCCACTTCAGGTATTTTTGTTATAGAGGCTAACTTTTCTACTTCCTCATCTTGGGTATTGGATACTGGATGTGGATCTCACATTTGTGCAAATGTGCAGGATCTAAGTAGAAGTAGAAGATTGGCCCGAGGTGAAGTGGACCTACGTGTTGGAAATGGAGCAAGGGTTGCTGCCTTAGCCGTAGGGACTTATGTTCTCACTTTACCTAGTGGATTAGTTTTAGAATTAGACAACTGCTACTTTGTGCCTACTATTAGTAGAAATTTGATTTCTGTTTCTTGTTTGGACAAGAAAGGTTTTTCATTTATAATAAAGGACAAATGTTGTTCTATTTATTTGAATGAAATCTTTTATGGTAGTGCTCAACTTAGCAATGGGTTGTATGTTCTAGACCTCGAAGATCCAATCTATAATGTGAATACCAAGAAGGTCAGATTAAATGATTCGAACCCGACCTATCTCTGGCACTGTCGCTTGGGCCATATAAATGAGACCCGCATATCCAAGCTCCATAAGGATGGACTCTTGGACTCATTTGATTTTGAATCATATGAGACATGTGAGTCATGTTTGTTGGGCAAGATGACCAAAGCCCCATTCACAGGGCAAAGTGAAAGGGCTAATGACTTACTAGGACTCATACATAGTGATGTATGTGGCCCTATGTCTACACATGCTAGAGGAGGTTTTCAATACTTCATTACTTTCACTGATGACTTCAGTAGATATGGCTATGTGTATCTCATGAGACACAAGTCAGAATCCTTTGAAAAGTTCAAAGAATTCAAGAATGAAGTAGAGAATCAACTCGGGAAAAGTATCAAAGTGCTTCGATCAGATCGAGGTGGAGAGTACTTGGATCGAGAATTCCTTGACTATCTGAATGAGTGTGGTATAGTATCACAACTCACTCCACCAGGTACACCTCAATGGAATGGTGTATCTGAAAGGAGAAATCGAACTCTGTTAGACATGGTTCGCTCTATGATGAGTCAAGCTGACCTTCCAAACTCCTTTTGGGGACATGCTCTAAAGACAGCCGCTTTTACACTAAACCGAGTTCCATCTAAATCGGTTCAAAAGACACCATATGAGATATGGAGTGGGAGGCGTCCCAATTTGTCTTTTATGAAGATTTGGGGCTGTGACGCTTATGTGAAACGTCAATCCTCTGACAAACTAGGGCCCAAATCTTAAAAATGCCTTTTTGTTGGGTATCCCAAAGAAACAAAGGGTTACTATTTGTACAATCCTTCTGAGCAAAAAGTGTTTGTTGCTCGAACTAGTGTCTTTTTAGAGAAAGAGTTTATCTCTAAAGAAACTAGTGGGAGGAAAGTAGAACTTGAAGAAATTCAAGAACAACAAGGAGACATCGAACCTGAAATGGAACCTGAATAGACACCACAAGATGTTGTGGTTCAAGAGCCTGTTCCTGTAGCACAGAGCCCACGTAGGTCTGGTAGGATTCGGCGTGAGCCCGAGAGATATGGATTTCTCGTGACTCACACTGGTGATGTGATGCTCATGGATCAGGATGAGCCCGCAACCTACCAACAAGCTATGTCGGGGCCTGACTCTGAGAAGTGGCTAGTGGCCATGAAATCCGAGATGGAATCCATGTATGAAAACCAAGTATGGACTTTGGTTGACCCACCTGAAGGGGTAAAACCCATAGGGTGCAAATGGGTTTTCAAGAAGAAAACTAACATGGATGGTAATGTGATTACCTTTAAGGGACGATTGGTTGCAAAAGGTTTCAAGCAAATTCATGGTATTGACTATGATGAAACTTTTTCACCAGTTGCTATGCTTAAATCCATCCGAATTTTGTTCGCTATTGCTGCACACTATGATTATGAGATATGGCAAATGGATGTCAAAACTGCATTCCTAAATGGAAAGCTACTTGAGGATGTGTACATGACACAACCTGAGGGTTTTGTCACTCCTGAGAATGCCAATAAAGTGTGCAAGTTGCAAAGGTCCATTTATGGACTGAAGCAAGCTTCTCGAAGTTGGAATCTTCGTTTTGATGATGCAATCAAAGAGTTTGGTTTTATCAAAAATGAAGATGAACCTTGTGTCTACAAGAAGGTTAGTGGGAGCGCTATTGTCTTCTTGGTGTTGTATGTAGATGACATACTACTCATCGGGAATGACATTCCTGAGCTACAGTCTGTGAAGACTTGGCTGGGGAAATGTTTCTCTATGAAGGACTTGGGTGAAGCAGCCTATGTGTTAGGCATCAGGATCTATAGAGATAGATCTAGAAAGCTTCTTGGCCTAAGTCAAAGTACATATATTGACAAGGTGCTAAAGAGGTTTAGCATGCAAGATTCCAAGAAAGGATTCTTGCCCATGTCACATGGTATCACTCTTTCTAGATCTCAGTGTCCGAGTACACCCGAGGAGAGAGAGCGCATGAGTAAGATTCCATATGCCTCAGCAATTGGATCTATCATGTATGCCATGATATGTACTCATCCCGATGTCTCATATGCTTTGAGCATGACGAGTAGGTACCAATCAAACCCCAGTGAGAGTCACTAGACAGCTGTTAAGAACATCCTTAAGTACTTACGAAGGACTAAGGATGCATTCTTGGTCTTTGGAGGTGAAGATGAGCTCGTTGTAAGGGGTTACACCGATGCAAGCTTCCAATCCGATAAGGATGATTTTAGATCACAATCTGGTTATGTGTTTTGTATTGGTGGTGGTGCTGTGAGCTGGAAGAGTTCAAAGCAAGAGACAGTAGCTGACTCTACAACAGAATCTGAGTACATTGCCGCCTCTGATGCTGCGAAGGAGGCAGTTTGGATCAAGAAGTTCATCACTGAACTTGGAGTGGTTCCAAGCATTGCCGACCCGATAGAGCTCTATTGTGACAACAATGGAGCAATCGCACAGGCTAAGGAACCTCGATCTCACCAGCGATCCAAACACATACTCCGACGCTATCATCTCATCAGGGAGATCATCGAGAGGGGTGATGTAAGGATATGCAGGACTTCGACAGACAGCAACATTGCTGATCCACTGACAAAGCCCCTTACGCAGCAAAAGCATGATAGCCATTCTAGGTCCATCGGTATTAGATACATGGATGATTGGCTTTTAGTGCAAGTGGGAGATTGTTAGTGTTGTGCCCAAAAAGCCAATCATGAGATGATTGTATTTTTTGCACATTGAGTCATGATATTTTATTAAGGCATTAATCCAGCAATTATGTTTGTTGTTTTGTTTCTGCGTAACTTAACAAACATAATTGTAACCCTAGAATAATGATATTCTTAAACGTCCCTAGTCTAGTATTATTGTGGAGCGGGTTGCAATAATACATAACGACTAGCATATGTGGAGACTAATATGAGATATGTAGTCTACATATGGGTACAAGTTGGAGAACTTGTGTACTGGACCGACCCACCATGAGAACACTACATGGATCGTTATATGAGTGTCATAAGTGATTCTCATAGTGATCATGGTATATGTAGTCCTTCGACCTAAGATCATCAAGGTTCCCTACATGTGAGTCACATACTTTGATACTTTCCTTTGTTGCTCGTAACTGAGTGAACTTGAAGGAGGTCATTGGGTATGTCACATATCATGCGGAGGGATTTGTATGATCAAGATGGGATTTGTCCCTCCTATGTAACGGGAGTGATATCTTCGGGCCCCTTGATAGAGTGAGACTTAGAAAAATGCATGGCCATGCTCGGATGAGTTGATATACGATATCAATGTCATCAGTTTAAGTTGGTCTACTCGGTAATCAAGAAACCAAATATTGGGCTATATGAGAGTGACACATTCCATGTCTCGTGCTTAGTCTTGATATCTTGGACAAAGGGACAATGGCATATATCGGTGATGATCATAAAGGTTTAGTCGAATCATCGACAATCTTGTCACTTGGGTAGCAATGATGTGTTGCTAGACACCGTTCATTGCTTAGGATCATAAATATGATTTATGATCATTAACAATGTGGTAAGAGCCTATTGGGTCACACACATAGAGCTATTTGGATCATTAGAGTGCATGGGCTAATAATTTGGGTTTTGGTTTCACAATAATTTCGTATTAATAATGGGCCTAATAGTTAAGCCATTATTAAGCTTGAAATTAAAGCCTAATTGGATTAGGGCTTTGAAACCCATTAGGCCTGGAAGTTGAGTCTCACTATAAATACAACTTCTAATGAGAAATTTGTAGGTTTCCTTGCCCTAACATCCCATAAGGACAGCCGCACTCTTCTCTTGCAGTTCCTTGGAAGACGCAAGCTAGCACTGTGAGTGCAAGAGAACGCATCTGCTGGGACGCGGTGGAAGCGTGGTGATCCCGAGAGGCTCGTGTGGATACCATAGAGAGCTTGAACACGTCAACTATTCAAGTTTTTTGATTTGACTCTATAGTTGAGTGAGAGATCTCAACCGAAAATTAGGTATGAAAATTTTCGAACACCCGGTTTACCCTGTTTCACTTGGATCCTGGAAGGTTTTGGTTAAATTCCGCTGTGCTGTTTGGCTCTCAAAACTCAATAGCAGATTACTATAGAAGCCCTCCTCAAGCATAAGCCTGGCCTTAGAAGAGTTTTAACACTACTTATTTCTAACTTTAGGCTCTACAGACCCTTAAATTCGCTGCCATCACTGTGCACTTCGCATTAGGTCACAAAAGCTTCACTAAGTGCACTCCCCTCACTAAGCTTGGTTCATCAAGCTCATGGATCTCTTTGAAGCTTAGCCCTAGCTCCATGGATTCTTGGAAATATAGTAAACATCCCATGAGAGCAAGATAACTCCTTACCTTTTGCTGGAAATCCAATAAACCCTAGACAAATCGAAAAAGTAGGGTTTGTGGTCCTCCTTGATGCTTTGGTTGTTCTTGCCTTATCTTGATTGTTTGTAGTAAGATGGCTATGGAGGGATGTGGAGGAGTTCAAGGAAGAACCCTAGCAGGTGGAGGTCAATTTTTTGGAAGAAAATGGGGAAAAGGATGATTTTTTTCTAGCTTTATTTCTTACTTTGTCTTTAGTAATGGCATGTTTGCAAATTTTCTAAACTTTAGGCCACACTTGAAAAACATTTTTACCAGCCATTTGGGATGGGAAAATGACAGTTTTGACCTATTTTAACCTTGGTCAAGGGTCACTTTGACCTTTAGAAAAGTTTGGGACACTTAAGCCCTTAAGCGTCCCTGAGCATTAAACGACTAACTTTGCCTCCTTGAACATTTTGGTTGCCAACAATATCCTTAATTCCATCCATGTCCTTCCCTCAAAATTCCATCCATGTCCTTTTCATAGCCATCTATGGAAATTTATGCAATTGAGTACCCAACTTTTGTAACCTTTCAATTTAGTCAATAAGTTACTTGAAAATTAGGCAATATGCCAATGCTTTCTTAAGGACTAAATTATCATTGTTTGTGCCACTTAGGGGAGTGTATGTTGAATACTTTACACTTCACAACTCATACACTTTGGTGAAAATTAAAGCATACAAGTTTAGGTCCTTATGTTGTAATTTTCCCATTTTATGAAGGTGGTAACACAATCTATCTACCAATCAAGTAGATATAATAGATAGTGATGCACCAGAATCAAATAATACTTTAATACTAGTATTATCTAACATAAAAGTACCTTGTGCCACTGGACGCTCGTCTCAAAATGCCAGGGTGAACAATCGTTACTGGGGTGGTCTTGGTCAGTGTGCTCCTCCCGTTCAAGGTGCTCCTGCTCCATCAAGTCCTCCTTACCTTGACCTAGGCATAGGCCTCTGAGCCACTCCCTGCCCATCACGATGTGCTCGGGGGCAATCCTAGGTCTAATGGTCTAATGCCCCATATGTCTTGCAGCCCATTGGACAATTGTCGGGCTACTACTGTCATCTTAGGTGAAGGCACAACTTCTTAGCATGTAACTTGCCACAAGTCTTCGACGGGCCTTTCCCAGACTTGGCTTTCTCAGCTATTTTTGCCATTACTTCCTATCTCAGGGGTAGCTGGCCTCTTGCCTTGGGCCTTGGTGCTCGAGGGCTCTGCCCTCTTATATATGTCCTTGACATTGGCAGGGTTCATTAATCTCTCTAACTGCTGTGCCTTTTGCACTACCTGAGAGTAGTTGCTAAAATCTACAACTACCAAAAATTTCAGCAAATGAGGCCTTGGCCCCTCCACAAATCAAGGTATCATAGCATGGTTTCGACCAGCCAAGTATGGCTCTTGTCGTGCCAATGCACTGAACCTTCAGGAGTACTCAGTCACAGTCATCTCACCCTGGGTAAGTCTCTTAAACTCCTACCTTTTGAGGTCCCTCATAGCCTCACTAATGTATTCTTCTTGGAACCATTCTAGAAAAAACTACCAAGTCAATGGCGTGGCTCTATACTCAGACTTGTCCTCATTTTCCTCCTCGAGAATATCCTGCTCATGATTCCATCAAATTTCCATGGCACAATTCAAATAATAAGATGCTAGATGTAGCTTATTTTAATCACTAGTTTGTAGGGTTTGAAATATCTTATTCATTCGATTCAACCAAAACTCAGCATCATTGGCATCTCCCCTGCCATCAAAGCAAGCTGCATCCAGCCCTTGGATCTGCCTAAGCATAGAAACCAGGGATCCTTCCTCATGCTAGGCCTTAGGAACAGCAGGCTCTCTATCCTGGCCATTGCCACCCCTCTGGGCAACTGGCTCAGGATCTTGATGGGCGGCCTCTAGTGGCTTATCATCCAAATCATCAACATCCTCAAGGTCTTACCCATTGGCCCCTTAATTCTAGGCTTAGCCCTGAGCTAAGGCATTCAGCACCTATGTCAAGAGAGAGTGTGTCTCATTTTGTAGATCCATATGATCTAGCATTTGTAAGGTGAGAGTGTATAAAGCATCCAACGTGATATGCCTAGAATCCTGCACCCTGACCATCTTGTCCTACATTAGTGGTGAAGTTGTTCCTAGTGCGGACCATACCAGAGCTTCAAACAATTAACAAATAGAAATAATGCAACACATAATCAATACTCATGATCATTAGTCCAACTTCGGCTACAAACACGAAACTCTTATGGTGGTAGCAACCTAGAACTTTGCCTTTAGCATAACCTAGGTTCTGATACCAACTATGAGGAACCATCCTAATAAATACCTAATTAATTTCTTAATTAGGCTAAATTATTTTGTTGCCTAATCCAAACTCTTAATTAGGCCAGAATTATTCCTCATTTCCAATATCTTTTGCCAAAATTAACTATGTAAATCCTAGCCACTTGCTAGCATTTAATATTTATTTGAGAGTTATGAAAAACATTTACCTAGTTCCAATAAAACACTTAAGTTTATTAAACTAAGATAGTGGTTTGGTCAGATTTAAAGAAACAATGAAATAAACATGTGCGGCCATGTAAGAAAAGCATTTATAATGCTCATGCATGCACAAATAATATATCATACCAAACCATGGATGAAAACTACACTCACAGCAAGTAAATACTATGGCAACACAATATCTAATTGTTTTGCCTATCAACCTAAGCAACTAATGTCATAGGTTAACAACCCTAACCCGAATTAATAATAATACATGCCACGGTTATGCTAAGTCAAAGTCATTACAAGTAGACCTCCTACTAGCTACTACCACTATGCTACAAAATAGTCATGACCCAACTGGTTGGTAGGCCTACCTTTGCCTGGGAGAGAAAAACCCAAGTGAAGAGTGACCCAAGAAGTCCTTGCCGACCACTTTGCTGTATAAGGAAAACAAGTTTGGAGTTAGACCCTAACCATAAGTGTATGCAACATATGAAAAATGACCAAGTAGTGTATGCAAAATGTAGATTTGAGAAACTAACATACAAGTATCAAATAATCACTGTAGATTATTTGTCTCCTGGATGATCTTATCTGCACATTAACAATATGGATAAGTATATGAAATACTTAGTAAGGCATTCTAAAACAAACAATATGTAACAACATCACACATAATGGACCATGTGCACACATTGCCATGCATGCATAAACCTTGCCCACAAACTATATGAGCATGGCACAAGCTCATATGGCATGGAGTATTATATAATGATCATCATTTGCCCTTGAGCAAGTATCCTTGCATTTGCCCTTAAGCTTGAAGCTTTCATTAGCCCAATCACTCCCTTATAGTATATAGCAGGGTTTGACCCAATTTGATGTCTGTCCTAGTAGCCTTGCATGTATTTTACCCCATCTTGGGACCTATGCCGTATTGGGCCGATGTGAGTCCTTATTTGTGGCCCAAGTCATTTAGTAGGCTTAAGTGCCATTTGGGCCCTAGGGTTTCTACTGTGGGCTCCCCCTCATGGATTATGCGTAAAGCATATCCCAAGGCCCACATGTAAACCAAGCCCCTAGGGCAAGCCCATATGACCTCCAAGGTACACATAGCCACGAGCCCAAAGATGTATGTACACACGTACCCCTAGGTGTGCCGTCGGGAGCACCTTAGGTACACATGGCAAAATGACCCCTTAGGCGTACCAATATGCACCTTGTCACTTCCAACTCACCATGCTCCTAGGCACCCAAATAACTCATGCATCTAGGAGCCCACACCACACATGCACAATCATATACCTAGTCCTTGAGCTCGATCACAACACCTATACACCCAAACTAAGGCACACCTTTCTTGCGCTTGCCAAACCTTCAAGGTTCAGGCACACATTTCCTAATGCTTGATCCACACATGATTTTATATCCCATGCATAAACGACACCACCTATTTTCCAAAACTGGGAGCTAGGTCCGACCTTAGTGCCACAGCCCTATTTGGCTATATTGGTCACCTCGTGACCTTATTGCCCTACCATTTGTCGTAGCTTTTACAAAGCTAAAACATGGAAAAATCTTCCCAATGAGAGAAGGGCTAGAACACTTTACACTTGTGTAGATCATGACCTTGCAAGCTTAAGTTTCAAGCACCAAGAGTCCATTCCTAGTCTCTATGAAGCCCCCTAACTACATAGTAAATAACCACTTGACCAATCAACATTTTTTAGCCTCGGGAAATTTTTTTTTATTGCACATAAAAAAACCAAAATGACCTCATAACCTTGGTAGAAAATATCAAACCAAAACTCCTTTTCAAAGCTCTATAGTTCTCCACTCTCTCACGAAGGTTAACATCAACAACCAAGGGTTTTTATGACCAAAAGGTTGTTGTTTAAAGAAAAGGAAACCAAGGTCTAGTAAAATAAAGTTTCTCACCTCAAAATAAATAACCAAAACCATGGCCACCTCTTGGAGAAGAAAGAAACCAAACTCCTAAGCCCTCTCTTACAACAAACACACTTTCTCCTTGATTTCTCATTTACAAGCTCTTTTTCTCTTGTTTTTATTTTATTATTTTGGTCAGTTTCTATGTTTTTAAGGGATTAGGACATGTTAAATGGGTAGAAGAAGAGAAGAAACTGAGCTGGAGTGTTTGGGGATGAATAAGGATGGAAAATGGGTGAAAAGGTTAAAATGGTAGAAGATTAAGGCCTTTAGATGGTTAGTAGTGGTTTAGCCTTTTTAACCAATGGAAATGGGGGCTATTCCATGTTTTTGGAAGCTTATTTCCTACCTCAAAACTAGGTTGCCTCATTCCCTAAAGTTTCCAAGAGGTACTTGGGTCAAAATTGCCTTTTAAGCCTTATAGCCCTTTGTTAAGAAGAAGTTACTTCCATTAAATGCTTAAATATGTCTCCATTTGCACTTAAATTCTTAGATTTTTCCCTCCCCCACTTCCAACCATGTATTTTCATACTGTTCACCAAGTTTAAATCAGGTTTACCAGGTTTGACTCAGGTTTGATGAAGTTTGACCAACCAAAATTACCAAAATGCCATTCCTAGCTTCTCTTGCAAGAAAAGTCTCAAACTTGGTCAGTTTAACTCCAAACTTCACTAAATCTCACAAAATGGTTGAAAATGCCATTTCTCACCTTTTGGGACCCATTTTGACCATATTTGAGCTAAAAATTACCATTTTGCTCTTCATCAATTCATTGGCAAGAAAACACTAATCTTTTGTCAAATTAAGTTGAAATTTTAATGAGATGTTCATTTCAACTCTAAAAGCTCAATTATATCTCTCTTGGTCACATTTTGACATTTGACATGCCAAACTACTATATTGCCCCTGTTGCCCTTATGCTCAATTTACCTTTGATTTTTGATCCTATGAACTCCAAGGACTATTTGACTCATTGACTTGACTTAAACCTAGCATGCAAGTGTAATCTTGTCTAGGATTATGCAAATAAAATAAATTAATTCTTGATAAAATAAGGGTTCTCACATGTCCTGTAGGAAGTTTGGTATGCCCATAGTACTTCATCAAGCATCATTCTGAGATTTGTTTGATCTCCCTATTGGATGCCTTCACTTGTCCATTAGTTTAGAGGTGGTAAGGGTGTGCCACCCTATGTTGAACTATATATTTTTTAGGGGCTTGAGTGAAAAACCTATTACAAAAGTGAGTTCCCTTATCACTGATAATGGGTCTTGGAGTATTGAATCTTGAGAAAATATGCTTTTGCATAAACTTAACCACAATTTTTTCATCATTGGTTATGGTAGGGATGGCCTCAACCCACTTGGAAACTCAGTTGATGCCCAAAGACATCTTTGTTGGAAGACATTGTGACTTCGGGAAGGACTTCCTGAGGGGGAGAACGCCTAGAGCTCAAATTTCCCAGGGGAGTGTACCTGAAAATACTCAGAAAAGAGGGTTAGGAGGTCCCCGGGGTGTTTTTCCGGGGAGGAGCCTCTGACGCCCTAGTCAGTGTCCTGAGAGGTGAAAAAAGGGGAGCACTAGGAAGTTTAGTGGCCTTGCCTGTTTGTGTTTTCTCAAGGAGGAGGAGTCGAACCATTTGCCAGGGTCTATTCCCTAGTATTTATAGGAGTGCCCAGCCTGTTCAGATGATGACACGTGTTCGGTTGGATGTTCTCTGAGTTTCTGGGCGTAGGGGACAAGTAGCCGGTGGCAAGCTCCTTGAGCCTTGAACCGAGACAGGTCGTGACAAGACCTGGACGGCGTCGGCGTGTCAAACCGCCGTTTGGGGCGGCATGTAATGCCTGTGGGCGACATGTCAGAGGCTCCTTAAATGCTCATGCCGTACTCCCCGAGGTCCTCTGGGCGAGGTCGTCCTTTGGTATGGACGCCCTTCTTCGGGAGTTATGCTCGTAGTTCGGGGAGTCCTTTAGTTCGGTGGTTCTGCCTTCGGAGGATTCTCTCCTGCTTGTAAGGGCTAGGCCTCTGTCCCGAAGGCGATCTGTTTGGTCCCCCGAAGGAGCCGGCAATACCTTTGGATTTCCTGGCGTATTAGCCGAAGTCCTGACTTCGTGGTGCTCGACTTCGCTCCTGCCGAGGTCAATGACAGTGCTTCTTTTCGGCTGACGCCAGGCTTCCCGAACACAACTTCGGCGGGAAGTACGTACTGGGAGAGGCGATAGCCCTTCGGCTATCACAGGCCCCCCTCGAAAAAGCCGAAGTGGAAACTTCGGTTTGTCAGCTTTCGGAGGGCGCCTCTTTGGGCCTTGGGTGTAGCACCTGTGCCGAAGACGGACCTTTCGTCCGAAGATGTAGGCTGTTCGACCATAGCCTGTCCTTTGGTGTCTTCGAGGTAACCTACTTTTTTCCTTTTGCAGGTCTGTGTAACGTCGCGTCTCGTAACCAGGCGTGTCAGTCTAGAGCGGCGCGCCCAGGATTTAGGGGTGTCAGAAGGCGTGTCCCTCTTTTGGCGCGATTGCTGACACGTGGCATGTTTGTCATTGGCGAGGGCTGCATCGGATACAGCAGGCGCGTCTTTTCACGCTCAGTAATCAGTTATGGCGACTGTTCGCCTTCGTGGGGTACTTATGACGCCGGTTCGCCTACCCCCCTCGGCCTATATATACTCTTGTTCCTTCATAACCTCCTTTTGCTTCTGCTTTTGCTCTCTTCTGCCTTTCAACTATTTTTGCGTTTTCTCCTGCTTTTCACGGCGGTGCTGTTGACAGAGTTTTTTCCGGCCACCTTTCACGACGGCGTCTTCAAACCCAGATTTTGGCAAAGCATTTGGTGGGTTTTAACTTCCCGAGTCTTCTGTTTTTCAAGCTTTTTTCCCGAGGTCATTTTTGCCTTTTTCCGAACTCATTTTTCAGCCGACATGCCTATTCCCGAGAGCTGGCAACCTCTTCTGTCTCACCCTTGCTGCACCACTCCTAAAAAACTAGAAAAATGGAAGAAAAAATTCTTCCTTCCCTCGTATGCCGTTACAAGGTTGCCACGTTCTGACCAATTTAGCTTTTCGAACCGTAGTAACGAGGTTACCGTTTTCCGAGCCCAACTGAAGGCCGGACTTCGGTACCCTCCTCCGAAGATGATTTGCGACTTTTGCCAATTCCATGGCATTGCCGTAAATCAACTTCCGCCGAACTCGTACTGCTATTTTAACGCCTTCCTCTGTATGTGTGGCGTCTTCAAAATAGAACCCCACTTTATTATCTTTATGCAGTACTATAAGCTCTTCGTGGTCCCGAAGGGTGGCTTTTACTTTATGCTACCTCGGGGATCAGGGAGCAAAAAGTATATGTTCACTTTTGCCACTAAGGACAGCTGGCGAGGGTGGCAACAAAAGTTTTTCTTTCTGAAGATGGAGGAGGCCTGGTCGCATGTTCCGACCAAGTGGGCTCAGGGAAGGCTGGAGATGGACGTCGTAGATCCGAGGATAATGCTGACTCCCGAGTTGGCTCCCGTATTCGCGGACTTCGACAGACGTATCCGAGCCGTCTCCGACTGGGATTCCGAGGTCCCTTCGCGCTCTCTCTACCCCTTCCCCATCAATTGGAAGCTGATGACCGAGGAGGTTCTTCGGGAGCTAGGGGTAGTGAAGGAGCACAAGACGGACCTTGGGATGCCGGCTCCTGCCATCGCTGGGAAAGACTCCTGGCTGGTGCAACTCCTTCGGGAGGAAGTTACTTACGAAACTTTTTATGAGCGTAAGTTATCTTCGAGTCCCTTTGTTATAATTTCATCTTGGACTCACACTGATGTCTTCTTTCTTTTCCAGAGATGGGCGACGACACTGCTGCCTTCTACAAATCCCTTTTCCTCGGTCAATCCGAGAAAGGTGAGCAGACGAAGAAGGCCGTCTCCCGAAGGCGGAAAGCGACTGGGGCTGGGCCTTCTTCTAAACGGGCGAAGAAGACTGTTCAACTTCCTCAGCCGGAAGTTCTTGAGGGGGTAAGCGGAGAGCCCGAAGTTGCCGCCGCTCCGCCGCCCGAGGTTGCTGCTGTCGACGTCCCTCCTCGGAGTCCTACTTCGTCGCAGGCTCTTCTGGATGCCTTGGTAGAGGCCCCTTCTGCCGAGGAGCGGCGCAAGAGCAAAGGCAAGGGGATTTCTACCGAGGAGGTTTTGGATTCTGACGACGACGTGGCCGAAGTGCCACCAGGTTCGTTTTCTAGCAAACTGTGATGCCTTCACTTTTTTGAATTTTGAGATTTACTTGCCTTGACCAGCTTTTTGTTTTGCCGTGCAGGGGAGTTACTTACTCCGGGTTGGGCAGCCGAGCATGCCCGGAAGTGAGCCCTTCGGGATGCCCGTATCCCCAAGGGGAAGATCCCGAAGGAGCCTTTCTGGTCGTTTACGGAAGACATGAATTTGTACTCCGGAGACTGCCAGCAAATGGCCAAAGAGATCTCGAAAGGGATCCTTACCGAGGCCTCCTTCAGGGCCATTGCGGAGGCTCACCCAGACGATGATTCCCTTGCCGCGAAATTTTCCGAGCATGCTGCACGGGTATGCTTCACGCCTTTCTTTTTCCTTTTGATTTCTTCTAAGTATTTGGCTCTCTTTTTTGCCTTACTGACTTTGCCTTTATTTCTTTGCAGCTGCTGGGGTATGCTGGTTTCCTCAGAGTTCGGGTGGCGAGGCAAACGGCGTTCCGAGCTTCGGCGTTAGAGGTCATAGAAAAAACTAAGGCCATGTGCTCGGAATTGGCTGCCTAGAACACGCAGCTGGCTCAAGCTGCAGAGAAAGAAGTTGCTGCCATTCGGGAGGAGTTCCTAAAAGAAAATGAGGAACTTTTGAAGGACTCCTCCCAGAAAATTTCTGACCTCGGCTCCCAGGTGGCGGAGCTGATCTCGGCGAACGAGGCACATCAAAAGGAGAAGTCAGAGGCTGAGGTTCTCCTGGCGAAGGCGCTTGCTGAGAAGGCTGCGCTCCAAGCCGAGGTTGATTCTTTGAAGAAGGAGCCAAAGAAGAAGAAGATGAAGGCACTGAAGAAGGAGGTCGCAGATCTGACGAAGGACCTTGAGGACCTTGGGGTCGAGAAGGATAAATCCGACCAGATGACCAAGGTTGGTTTCCAGGACGGGTTTTGCCTCGCTCGGCACCAAGTTCTTCAGAGGTTCCCAGATCTGGACCTCTCTTTCTTGGAGGCCCTAAACATTCCCGAGGGGCCTCGGTGGTCTTGGTCCAAGATTGAGCACCTGAACTTGCCTTCTTCTTTCCCGGCGCCAAAGGTGGTGGAAAAGGACGCAGGAGCTGGTGGCTCCCGGGACGCCGAGATTCCTTAGTTTGTTCTAGGGTCCTTTGCCTTCTTTTCCTTCTTTTTTGTACTTCTCCCTTTGGCACTCCTTCTTCTCTGTAAGCAAATTCATTTCAATAAAGACTTTTTCTTTTTAGAAAATTTGGCTAAGTCTTTTTGCGAGATTTTTCATTTCCCATTGTCCCGAACACGTTCGCTCAAGAGACTTCGGAAAATCATATCTGCGCTCGTTTCGGCGATCACCTTCGCGGAATTCTGACTTGTACAATTTATGCTTAGGAACTTTTCTGAGAAACTTTTGTACTTAGAATATTTTTTCTAATTTGTACAATACCATTTTCCCATCGAAATCCTAAGCATAGAACTTTTTCAAGGCGTCTGAATGCCAAGTATTTTTCAATTCTACGCCTTCGGGATCGCCGAGCTTGTACACCCCTTTTCGCACTTCGGCAAGTACCAGGTAAGGTCCTTCCCAATTTGCGCGGAGTACCCCGTGGGATGGCCTTCGGGGTGCAAATTCAGCCTTTCGGAGAACGAGGTCTCCTTTCTTGATTCCCTTTGGCCTGGCCCGTAAGTTTATGGCCACAGCCACTCTTTGCTGAAATGCTTTTCTTCTCAGTTCAGCT
Organism: Aquilaria sinensis; assembly: GCA_005392925.1. NCBI lineage: Eukaryota > Viridiplantae > Streptophyta > Magnoliopsida > Malvales > Thymelaeaceae > Aquilaria > Aquilaria sinensis. The sequence continues at coordinate 24,088 of SMDT01000097.1, forward strand.
ATTTCTCTGTGTTCGCCGACGAGGTCGAGCTTGGTCCTCATGCCGAGGTCATTTCCCCTTTCATCAAACACTTGCACTCGTACTGATGGTCGTACTACCTCGATTGGGATGATAGCCTCTGTACCGAAAACAAGTGAAAAAGGTGTCTCCCCTGTGGCTCTTCGGGGTGTTGTTCGGTAACTCCATAATACGCTTTGGAGCTCTCCTGGCCATTTCCCTTTTGCTTCCCCCAGTCTCTTTTTCAGACCATCTTTTATGGTCCTATTAGATACTTCTACCTGCCCATTGCTTTGGGGGTGAGCTACTGGGGCGAAGTGCATTTTTGTTCCGAGGTCACTGATAAATTCCTGGAATCCCTTGTCTATAAACTGGGACCCATTATCAGCTACTAGTACCCTCGGTATGCCGAATCTGCATACAATGTTCTTCCATATGAACTTTTGCACCTCTTTTGCCGAGATAGTCGCCAGGGGTTCTGCCTCGACCCATTTGGAGAAATAGTCTACTGCTACCACGCAGAACTTCACGCCTCCAGGCGCTGTTGGGAGCGGCCCAATGAGGTCTATGCCCCAGACTGCGAAGGGCCAGGGATAGTCAGCCGAAGTTACTAATTCCGAGGGTGTCCTCTGGATATTCACGTGCCTTTGGCAATTACCGCATTTCTGGACGAACTGCCTAGCGTCCTTTCTCAGGGTAGGCCAAAAGTATCCTTGGTGAAGTATTACTGCTGCCAGGGCGTTGGTTCCGATGTGTGAACCACAAGCGCCTTCGTGTACTTCTTCGAGGATCATTTCAGTATCCTCTTCGCCAACACACCTCTGTAGTGGATTTGCATATCCCTACCGATATAATTCTTCGCCAATTAGGAAGAATCGACCGGAGCATCTTCGCACTTTTGCAGCTTCGCTGGGGTCTTCGGGGAGCGTATTGTCTGCGAGATATCTTTTTATCGGGTCTTTCCAGCCTTTTCCCGAAGTTACTATGCTCAGCACTGTGATGCTCGGGTGGATTAGCACCTCGGTGCATGTTTTTGATTTTGCCAAGCAATCTGTCTCGGCATTATCTCGTCGAGGTACGTTTTTGATTCATACGATGTTGAACTCCCGGATGAGCTTTGCTACCAATTCATGGTATTTTGCCAAGGTTGGGTCCTTTGCCCTGTAGTCTCCTGCCGTTTGTCGAACTACCAGCTGGGAATCACTGTGGGCTTTCAAGTTTCTTATGCCAATTTTTCTGGCTAGGCGCAATCCTGCTATGAGGGCTTCATATTCAGCCATATTGTTGGTGACGTTAAAGCTAAAGTTGATAGCCTTTATTACTTCTAGGCCTTCGGGACCTCTAATAATTACCCCAGCTCCCTGGTGTTTGGACCCTGAGGCTCCGTCAACATACAAAGTCCATTCGGGCTCACCTTCGCCCGGATCCGGATGGCTATCCTCGGTGGTCGGTACTTCGGCAATGAAGTCTGCCAGGGCTTGAGCTTTTATGGCTTTCCGAGGTTCATAAGTGATGTCGTGTTCGCCAAGCTCTATACACCACTTGGAAAGCCTTCCCGAATGATCAACTTTCCTCATGACATCCCGTAGTGGTAGACTACTTCGGACGATGATAGGGTGAGCCTGAAAGTATGGTCGTAGCCTTCTTCCTGCTAGTACCAGAGCAAATATAGCTTTCTGCAGCAAGGGATACCTGACTTCGGCACCGTGCAGGGACTTGCTTACATAATAGACCGGCCATTGCTTCGGCCCCTCTTCTTTCACAAGGACCGAGCTCACAGCTTTTTCTGTGACGGCGAGGTATAACACGAGGGGCTCTCCCTCGCGAGGTTGTCGCAGAGTGGGCAGACTGGCTAAGTAGATTTTGAGTTCTTCCCAGGCCTTTTGGCAGTCTTTATTCCAAGGATGATCATCATTTCCAAGGTTGTCCTCCTTTTTTGTTGCCTTAGTGAGGACTTTGAAGAACGCTCGACACCGGTCTCCATATCTGGAAATGAACCTACTAAGAGAGGTTATCCTTCCAGTGAGTCTCTGCACATCTTTTATTGTGGCGGGAGTTCAAAATTCGAGTAAAGTCTTAATTTTTTCTGGGTTAGCATCAATGCCTCTTTCTGATACCATGTACCCAAGAAACTTTCCCGAGGTCACTCCGAAGATACACTTTTCGGGATTAAGGCGGATCCCGAAGGTTCTGAGCTGGTGGAAAGTTTCCTTTAGATCCGCGACGTGGTCACTAGGCAGCTTGCTCTTAACTATCATGTCGTCGACATAGACTTCCATATTTCTCCCTATTTGATCACTAAAGACCTTGCTCATCAACCTCTGGTAGGTTGCTCCTGCATTTTTTAGGCCGAAGGGCATCCTGACGTAACAGTACGTTCCCCCCTCGGTGATGAAGGAGGTTTTCTCCTCATCTTCGGGGTCCATCCTTATTTGATGATACCCACTGAAGGCGTCTAGGAAACTTAGGAGCCCGTATTCGGCAGTTGAGTCTACCAATTGGTCTATCGGTGGGAGAGGGTATGAGTCTTTAGGGCAAGCATCGTTCAAGTTCCTGAAGTCGATGCACATTCGGAGCTTACTGCTTCCTTCTTTTGTGGCAATTACCACATTGCTTAACCATTCGGGGTATTTGACCTCCCTGACGACACCAGCGTCTAACAAGCGCTGGACTTCGGTTTTGACAAAGTTACTTTTATGGACCGAGATGCTCCGTTTCTTTTGCCGGACAGGTTTTGCCTCTGGACTTACTTTAAGGCTATGCTGTATTACGCCAGGGTTTACCCCTGGCATATCTTTCGGCGAGTAGGCAAATAGATCTTTATTTGTCAGCAGAAAAGATACAAGTTTTTTCTTGTCACCTTCGGCCAAGTTTTTCCCTATTCGGGTATTTTGGCCTGGGACAAGTTCCACTTCTTCTATTTCCGCCTTCGCGGGATCTTCTGCCTCGCCCTTCTTTGGTGCCTTTGCCTCCATCGTTTGTGCGAAGTTGTTTGCTGGAGCTTTTCGTGCCTTGACGAACACCTTCCTTACTTCGCTCTGATCGATGAAGATTTCCGCGTCTCCATCCTTGGTGGCGAAAGTGACAGTTAAGTATTTCACATCAGGGCGAATGTGCAGATTTCCCTGTGTCTGTCTTCCAAGGATGGCGTTGTATGACGAAGGGACATCCATGACGATGAACCTTGTCATTGTGGAGGCAAATAACTCAACAGTCCCGTCTACCGAAGTCCCTTTCATCATTAGGGGAAGATCCATCCATCCGAGGACGGGTAGCTCGGATGGTCCCACCCCGAAGGTAGGCGAGGTGACAGGCTTGAGGTCGCTGCTGGATATGCCCAAGCTCGGCAGCAAATGTGAAAACAGGACGTCGGCATTTGATCCATCGTCAAGTAACACTCTCTTTACGTCCCAGTTTCCTATCCTTGCCATGACCAATAGTGGGTCGTCATGGGGAAATATGACGGCGGAACCATCCTTTCGGGCCAGCTTCTTCGTTGGACTCTGATATTCCATGACTGCTATTTCTCTGGCCTTCCTCTTTCTTTCCGAGGATGGAAGTCCCGTCGTGATTGTTTGTATTAACCCTGCCGGGGGTGGAGGACGCCTCTTTGGACTTCGGTTCCTCCTTCTGTCGGAGTCGTAATCCTCGTCATCTGCCTTTCCTTCCTCCTCTTTTCTCCCTTTCGGGGAAGGCATTCGCAGATAACGCCGAAGTTGACCCAGTTTGATCAGCGACTCTATGTACTTCTTCAGTTGGAAGCAGTCTTCGGTGTCGTGGCCGTGGTCGCGGTGGAACTGGCAGAACTTCTTTATGTTCTTTTTGTTATCAGCGGTCATGGCCCTTGGCCGCTGAATTTGGGTCCCCTGTCTTTCCATTGTCATGAGGATGTTGGTCCTTGTGGTGTTCAGGGGTGTGAAGGTTGGGAGTTTCCTTCCCCGCATTCTCCGAGGTCGTCCTGCCTGTTCGGCTGGATATCGGTTTTGCTGGCTGGATCCTTCGGCCCGGTGGTGATCGGACTTTGGTCCACCCATTCTCAGCTCTTCGGCCGTCATGTGCTGTTCGGCCCTTCGGTAGAACTCGCCAAGTGTGTCCGGAGGGTCTTTGGAGAATTCGTAAAACAGCTGTGAATCCCTCCGAAGGCCCCGTGTCATCGCGAGGATGCGTATTTCGGGCCGAAAGTCTGGGACACTCAAAGCTTCTCTGTTAAACCTTTCGACATAGTCGCGGATGGTTTCTCCACTTCTTTGCGCTATGTCGAACATCTGGACGGGCATCTTCGCCGTCGGCCGACTTCCAATGAATTGTTGTGTGAAGGCCGTAGATAACTCCTGAAACTCTGTGATGGTTCCTGGAGCTAATGAATTGTACCAGGCTGTTGCTGGTCCTGTGAGGGTGACCTCAAAACATTTGCACAAGGTGGCGTCGTCAGCACCGTGCATCATCATGCTGCGTCTATACTTGGTCAGATGAGCCTGTGGATCAGTTCGGCCATCGTACGTTTCCAGCCGAGGTACTCGGAAGTCACCTGGCATGGCTGCTTCAACTACAGCTCGGGTGAATGGGGACTCATCCCCACAGAAGGTCCCAGATAGCCTGGCCCAGACGGGCTTGCGGGCTACCTGTTTTTCCACCCTGTCCAACCTCGCCAATATCTTCTCCAAAAGGAGCGTGGCGCTAGGCTCTTCCTCCTGGTGCTTGTAGGCTTCGTTGCAAGGAGATTGCCTGTGCCTCTTCGGGGAGTGACTTCGACGCCGAGGGGATGGAGACTTCACCTCGGGTGATGAGTTCCTTTGGTATGGGACTTTAGGTCGCTTAGACCCCGCTTGTCCCGCAAGTCGTGCCCCGAGGGGCATGTTTTCTGTCGAAGACTCTTCACGGGGGTCCCCACTTCCCGAACTGTGGTAGGTTGGCTTGGGGCTTTTCTCCCGAGGGCGTACTGGTGAGGGAGGCCTTTGGGCCTGAGTTGGTTGCGGCCACCTTCGGTCTATCTGTTGCGTCATTTCAGCCACAACAGACCGTTGAAAGTCGCGCAGAAAACTCATGGTGATGACAAGAGGACGCTCCTCCTCCGGCAAAGAAGTCCCTGGAATGGTTTGCTCAGTAGCCGGTTGAACTTCAGGCGCGGACGGGGACCTCGGGAGTCCCTTGTCCTTGGAACGCCGAGTCTCAACGACGGCGACCTGAGGGTGGGTTCCCACAGACGGCGCCAAATGATGCCCAGAGACATCTTTGTTGGAAGACATTGTGACTTCGGGAGGGACTTCCTGAGGGGGAGAACGCCTGGAGCTCAAATTTCCCAGGGGAGTGTGCCTGAAAATACTCAGAAAAGAGGGTTAGGAGGTCCCCGGGGTGTTTTTCCGGGGAGGAGCCTCCGACGCCCTAGTCAGTGTCCTGAGAGGTGAAAAAGGGGGAGCACTAGGAAGTTTAGTGGCCTTGCCTGTTTGTGTTTTCTCAAGGAGGAGGAGTCGAACCGTTTGCCAGGGTCTGTTCCCTGGTATTTATAGGAGTGCCCAGCCCGTTCAGATGACGACACGTGTTCGGTCGGATGTTCTCTGAGTTTCTGGGCGTAGGGGACAAGTAGCCGGTGGCAGGCTCCTTGAGCCTTGAACCGAGACAGGTCGTGACAAGACCTGGACGGCGTCGGCGTGTCAGACCGCCATTTGGGGCGGCATGTAACGCCTGTGGGCGACATGTCAGAGGCTCCTTAAATGCTCATGCCGTACTCCCCGAGGTCCTCTGGGTGAGGTCATCCTTTGGTCTGGACGCCCTTCTTCGAGAGTTATGCTCGTAGTTCGGGGAGTCCTTTAGTTTGGTGGTTCTACCTTCAGAGGATTCTCTCCTGCTTGTAAGGGCTAGGCCTCTGTCTCGAAGGCGATTTGTTTGGTCCCCCGAAGGAGCCGGAAATACCTTTGGATTTCCTGGCGTATTAGCGGAAGTCCTGACTTCATGGTGCTCGACTTCGCTCCTGCCGAGGTCAATGACAGTGCTTCTTTTCGGCTGACGCCAGGCTTCCCGAACACAGCTTCGGCGGGAAGTACGTACTGGGAGAGGCGATAGCCCTTCGGCTATCATCAGTCAACCAAGGAAAGGATATAAGAGTTACCAAAATGTGGTGGAAAGGGGCCTATGTAGTCTATGCCCCTATGTCAAAAACTCCAATTTAAATATGTTGGTAAGGGGAAGCTCATGTTTCCTAGATAAATCCTCAACTCTTCAACAACAATCACATGTTGTAAGAAAGGTGCAATAATCTTTAAAGATAGATGGCCAATAGAAGCTAGATTACAATACCTTGGTTGCTTTCCTAGATGGACCAAAGTGACCTCCACATGGGATTGCATGGCAATGATGAAGATTGCCAATCACTTCTTCCATTGGAACACATCTTTGAGTCACTTGATTAGTACATACCCTTAAGAGAAATTGTTCTTTTCAAAGGTAATGCTTTATGTCCGCTAAGAATTTTTTCGTTTGTTGATCACCCAAATCCGGAGGTACATTCTCACTGACCAAGTAACTAACATAATTGACATACAAAGGCATACTAGAGGTTGCACTCCATAATTGCTCATCTAAAAAGGAATCTTGGATAGCTGGTCGTTTGGCATTATCTTCCAACTGCAATCTTGAAATATGATCAACAACTACATTCCCACTCCTTTTCTTAACTTTGATCCTCAAATCAAACTCTTGTCAATAGAGTATCCAGCTTATCAATTAAGGTTTTGTATCCTTCTTATTGAATAAATACCAAATCATTGCATGATCGGTATAAACGACCACTTTAGAACCAAGAACATATTTCCTAAGCTTGTCCAAAGCAAACACTACCTAAAAATTTTTTCATTGTTTTATAGTTTTATTGTGCTTCCTCAAGGGTACAACTTGATAACTAACTAGGTGAAACATTTTATCTTTTCATTATCTAAACAGACCTTTAGTGGTAGAGTTGCTAGCATCATACATCAACTCAAATGGTTGGCTCTAATCCAAAGCCACCATAATGGTAACATTTATCAACTTCCCCTTAATCAACTCAAAAGCTCTCAAGCAAGCATCCTCAATATCAAAAGTAGCATCTTTTTCAAGTAGAGAACAAAGGGGTCTTGTCACTTTAGAAAAATCCTTGATGAAATGATGATAAAACCTAGCACGGCTAAAAAGCTTCAGATGTTTTTAGTATTCTTTGTAAGAGGAAGTTTCTCAAATCCAAGCACTTTTGCATGATCAACTTCTATTCCTTGAAAAGATATTTTTTGTCCCAACATAATTCTAGATTTGGCCAAAAAATTGAACCTCTCCTAATTGAGTGATAAATCTGTTTCTTAACACCTTTTATATATTTGAGAAAAATTATGTAAAGATGAGTCAAATGAAGAACCAATGACAAAAAAATCATCCATGAACACCTTTATGGCTATCTTAATCGTGTCAGAGAAGATTGCCATCATTCATCTTTTAAAGGTAGCCAATGCATTGCATAGTATAGTTGGCATTCTATAGAAAGCATAGGTACCATAAGGACAAGCGAAGGTGGTCTTGTTTTCACCCTTCGATGCAATAGCTATTTGATCATTTTTAGAGCAGCCATATAGAAAACAATAGTTCTCATGTCTGGCTAATCTGTCCAATATTTGGTCAATGAATGGAAATGGATAGTGGTCCTTCTGAGTAACTTTGTTGAACTTTTTATAATTCATGCATACTTTACACCCAATGGAAATTCTTGTAGCAACCAATTCATCATGATTATCCTTTACTACTATAGTACCTTTTATTTTACGAACAACTTGAATTGGACCTACCAAGAGCTATCCAATATAGCATAGATCATACTTGCCTTGAGTAGCTTAATAATTTCCTTCCTAACCACCCCCTTCGTAACTCGATTCAACCTTCTTTAATGCTTAATGCTTAGGGTGTAAGAATCGTACATAGGAATTTTGTGCATACACAAGGATTGACTTATACACCTGATATCAAATATAAACAACGTAATAGACTCTTAGTGCTCCCTTAGCACTTTTAGCAATTTCTGCTCCTCAAACTTAGACAATGTGGTGAAATGATAATTGGACACTTAGCATCCACTCCAAGATTAACATTAAGTTTTTTTTGAGTGGTTATAATTTTTTTCCTAATTTTTTTACCTCTTAAATTGCTAGCAATTCCTACAAATTTTTACCTTTTTCCCAATCTTCTTTCGAAGAATCCATAGCACGTGCTTCAAATCATCCTTTAGAGCCACTGTCATCATCCATATCAACAACATCCTTTACACTTTTAAGGAGTGGATCTTTACCAAGCATCTTAGTTTTGATTTCTCTCTCACAATCATCAATAATATAAAGTCTTAAGCATGGATATACCTTATTTGGTGGTTTCATGGCTTGAAAGAGAGTGAAGTTCACTTGGTCTTCATTGACTTTTGAGGTAAGCTTACTTTGTTCCACATCCATTATCGCCTATTCGGTTACCAATAATGTAGGACCAAGAATCAAACAAATATTTTGGTCCTCGCTCATATCCAAGATGACAAAGTCCATTGGGAACACAAAATTGTTGACACTAAAAAACACATCTCAAACAACTGCACATGGATAGGTCAAGGATCTACTAATTATGAGCTAACTAAGGATGGTTTTACCTTTTTAAGGCTAGGTTTCTTATAAATAGATATTGACATTAAGTTAATGCTTGTTCCAAGATCACAAACACCATTACAAGAAAAAGAATCACCATTAGAACAAGGAATAACAAAACTCCCTGGATCCTTGAGCTTTTGTGGTAACTTTTGTTGAAGCTCTATGCTAGGATTCTTCGTAACCTAGATTATTTCAAAGTTGTTGAACTTCCTCTACTTAGAGATCACATCTTTGAGATTTTTTTCCATAATTTTTCATTTATGTAATAGCTTATAAGATAGGAATGTTGACTTCAATTTTCTTGAAAATATCTAAGAATTTCTTAAATTTCTCATCATTCTTCTTCTTTTAGAACCAGTGAGGAAAATGTGGCTCCATAGGAACTTGTTGCTCTTTTGAAGATGTTGAGGATTTCACACCATTAGCAGTGACTTGTTCCTCAACCTCAATTCCCCCTTTTTTCAACTTCTTAACGAGTGAATTTCTTTGGCAACTTCTTAGGTTAAGTAACATCTCCTTAAGGTAATAGCTTGGCAATGTTCTTGGGTTTTCCTCTGTGTCACCAAGAAATTTCCCTTTTTGAAGCATTTTCATATAATATTCCAATTGCCTAACTTGATGCTCAAGATTCTTCATTGATGCTCCCATGTTATATGAGTCTTTAAACTCTCAAGTTAAGTCTCATTCTTGTTGAACCTTTCATTTTTCTTATAAATAAATGTTGCAAAAAATCTTAATGGAAGCCTTGTTCTCTTGAGGAGGAGGCAGCATAGAAGGTCCTCTAAATTCAAGTGGGTTTTAACTATTTCTTATGTTGGAATAAGAGAAATTCTCATGATTTCTCAGGCCTAGATGCTATTGGTTTGGAGCATTGTTCTTGTACCCATCATTGTTGTTTTGGTTGTTGAGATATTGAGTTTCATACCCTTATTTTTGAATAGGCTACTAGCTGGAAGCATAACTTGTAATACAAGTTTAAGATGAGGTTAGGACAACATATGTGGTTTTTAGAGGTTTGATAAAAAAAGAAGTAAGAAAGTCTAACTAGGCAATGAAAATTGTAAGGGCAATAAATTCTTTTCACTTAATGATTAGTTGGAAAAAATTGGAAAGAAGTGAAGTTGAGGTACTTAATTCATAAAACTAAGAAGTTTATCGGCGGGAAATTGTAAAGAATGAGGACAAAAGAGATCATTTTGTACCATGCAAAATTCAGTAAGTACTTGTGAAAAGTTAATGCCATTTTTGTGACACATGCCCTGGCTGCTAGATGCGTACCACCATCAAGATAAATTTGGCTATTAATTTGAGCCTCAATGATGAAAAGCCAGGAAAAGGAGAGAAATCTTGGAAACCAGAAGGAAATTCTCAAGCTTTTAATGGAGAAGGTGATCTTAAGGTTGAATTCAAGAGGAAGAAGTTTTACTTAGAGCACAAGCTATCGATGAAGGTCAAAACTACTGGATCTAGTCAGAGCTTGTAAGCAAGTTTGTAAGGCCAATACACTATTGATCATAGAATGTATATGCTTGTATTTTACATTTTTTTCATATCCATGTAGGAACTATATATTTATTCTTTGTCACTTGAAGCTGTGTTTCTACCTTTTCTGAGTATTATGTACTGATGCCTCTTATGCTATGTTTTAGGAAATGGTTTTACTGATTGAAGTGCATTCCAATTGATTGTGTTAGTGTTTTGCCTTATAGATAATGATTCTAGAATTACTAATATTGACTATTGCTAAATATATTTTGTTAAGAGAAATTGCTAGTGTTTGTGCAGGTTTTGTTGGTATCTTATGTGGGAACAAATTGAGGTTTTGGTGGAGCCACGGTCCTAATTGGTTTTGCGAGTGGATGAAGATTATTGAAGCTCTAGTTGTTAAACTACAAACAAGAACTTGTCATTTAAGTGTGTATTGTATGTCTGGATTTGTGTATATATATGTGTCTATGACCATGTTGCACCTAAGGTCTTCAAGGTTGTGTGTGTATCTATATTCACACATCGCATGTAATAGCATAGTGTTCAAGTAGATTTTAGACATTGGCATGTATCTAAACAATTTGAAGTTGTATCAACTCTATGCCTAGTTTGTTCTGTATGTTTAACTATGTCTATTTGCTTTTGGAAGGTCAATTTGAAGTATTTGGACTTTCTCTTGTTCCTGAGCCATTTTTGCCTTATTATTTACCTCTAAACAAACTTAAGTTTCAATTTTGAGCTAAAATAGCCACTTCAAATTATGAAACAGTAATTTTGTACTTTTCTAGCACATTAAGAATTAAGTACCATATTTCTAAAGTTACACTCATTTCTACCTTGTTGTTTAAGTGTTAATTTGATCATTTAACTCCACTGGTAAAATGCATAGGCTAAAGGGTTGTTAGGGTGTGACATTGGGCATTCCCTACTTCTAGTTCACTAGCTCCTAAGGCGTAGATGAAGATGCCACCAATTGTTCAATGGACTTCTCCTTGTTGATAGTAACCTTAGCCATTTGGTTCATCAACATAGCAATTTGTACTAACACAGATGTAAGTGAATTCACTTCCAACAATCCACCTTTTCTTTGCAAAGCTTTTTCATTATTCTATTGATAGGTTTTTACTGACATTTTCTCAAGCAACATGAATGCATTGGTGGCAATCTTTGACATAAAAGTTCTTCCAATGGCCGCATCAACTATGGTTCTTGTTTTTAGGGAAAGCCCTCATAAAATAATTGAATTTGATGCCATTGTTGATAGCTATATTTAAGGCACTTCCTTAACAACTCCTTGAATCCTTTCCAAGCCTCCCAATGAGATTCTTCATCATGTTGCCTAAATGTGGAAATTCCAGACCTCAAATGCAGTGTGTTAGATGGAGGCAAGTATTTGGCAACAAAATTTTGAGCCACCTCATTCTAAAAGATAAAGCTTCCTAGTCCCAAAGACTAAAACCAAGTTTTAGCTTTGTCCCTCAATAAGAAGGGAAATGAACAAAGTCTAATGGCATCTTCTGTGACACTGTTAAGCTTGATTGTGTCACATGCTTCATAGTAGGTTGGCAATTGAATGTTAGGATCCTTCATGGATAGGCCTATAAATTGATTTTCAATAATCAAAGTGATATGCACCGATTTGAGATCAAAGTTGTTGGCATTCACCACTAGCCTCATAATTCTAGAATAATTATCGATAACCATAGGCTAAAAGTGCTATGTTATTGGCCTTCCACCAATTCTTCCATTACCATTTCCTTTTAGACCATAAACCCTACCTATGTTTTCAATGTTTTGTCAGCCATTTCTATTAAGTCCATGGAAACCTCTGTTGTTTTTTTCTATGCTTTCTAAGATTATCCTCAACTTCATCCATAGTGAACAATGTAAATCCAATAACTTGAGAAGTAGCCTTGAGCTTTCTTAATTGGCTTATAATTTTTGGAACAATTGGTAATAGATTAGTACCTTATGAATGGGTCATGCACCAAAGTCCTTACAAAAAAGTAAAACCAAAGTACACTGCCTCAAATAAATAAAAGAAATAAAGTTTAGTCTAGAAACAATTTTCCAGCAATTGTATTGCTCAACTCATTTCAGACAATCCCTAGTAATGGCAACAAAAAACTTGTTGGGCATGCGCAATGTGCCTTAAAACCATTCTCTTCTACAAGTGCACATGCAATTTTGTAGTAAGGAATAGTGGATGCCAATCCCATGAAGATTGTTATTTGAATTAAACAATTATCACCACTTTTGAGATTCACTTTAGCCAGACCACCAACAATCAGATGACTTTACCCTACTCAATTAATCTACTTCAATTAAAGAACCTAAGTTCCTAAAACTAAGAAGCACATAATAACTAGGCAAAAGGAATTAGCAGTAACTATTTATAAGGTTTCTTTAGCACTAAAGGTAATCACACTTTCGATCATTTTCATTACTTAACTAGGTTAAGTCGGTCAATTAATCCTAGGGTTTAGATTCCTATACTTGTTGGTGATATGTTCAAATTGATTTCTTGCTCGCCCAAGAAAAGTAAATTATCTCCTTTAACAAGGTTAGCAAGGAATCCCATCACTCATGCTAACCTACAAAAAGGCATTAACAAGAGCTATTTTCCATCACCCTAATAATTAAGACAAGTGTCCCAATTATGCCTATCATCACTACCTTCCTTGCCTAGGTCTAATTCACCTTTCACTTTCTGATGCATAAATTGGAATCTAAAGCATCAATTAATTGTGGCCATCAAACAAACATATAAGAATGGGGAGCAAGACAAGGAATAACAACTATTAAGAAGGAAATCTGGACACCCATTCATTCATTCAACCAAACAAAAGCATTGGCAAGTAATTACAACCATAGAAATCTCAAACAAACTACTCCACATCTAGACCATGAACAAACATCATACTTTAATCCAACAAGTTCTTACTAAATGAAAAAGAAAATAGAGGAATAAAGGAACTAAGAAAACCTTATGGAAACAACAGCTTGATCTCTAAGGCAACTTTAGCTCATCCTCCAAAAATCCAAAAAATCCAACTTGAAGAACCTAAGAATCCTCAAGAATAAGTTCTAACTTTCTCCAAGGAGATAACAAAAGAATACGATGAAAACCTAGGCTACAATAAGATTCAACAATAAGTCCTATGTCGTATCCTCTTTAATCTCCTTTTAAGCTTTAATAGCTCGCTTGCTAGGTGAAGAATATGGGCCTCAAAGTTTAGAATACACCTCCTAGATTAAAATGATCCCTTATCCTCAAAGTATGAAGTGCGGCCACACTTTTCAAGCACAATCACACTATTGTTGATAGGTATGCCATGAAGTGCAATCATAATTTTGGAGTGCAATCACACTTTCATACCTTCAGTTTTTAGTTTCTTTAGCAAGGTTTGGTTGCACTTTTGAAGTGCAATCACACTTTTCCCTTCTTTAGCTACTCTTCTTATCTTGCTTCTTCAACTCTGCTCTAATGTGCAATTCATACCCCTAATCAGTATTTTGTCCACTCTAGACCTCTAGAAATGAAGTGCAACCTACAAAGCTCAAAAACCACTAAGTACTAGCAAATTTAGAGGCAAATTAGCACAAATGTGAAGGGAAAACATATTGGATCACATGTGACTATCAAGTTTTCTTCCAAATATCTATTATAGGTCTTATATTTTTATAGAACTGTTGGGTTTCGTGAGCCTTACCGAGTAGACCAACTTAAACTGATGACATTGATATCGTATATCAACTCATCCGAGCATGGCCATGCATTTTCTAAGTCTCACTCTATCAAGGGGCCCGAAGATATCACTCCCGTTACATAGGAGGGACAAATCCCATCTTGATCATACAAATCCCTCCGCATGATATGTGACATACCCAATGACCTCCTTCAAGTTCACTCAGTTACGAGCAACAAAGGAAAGTATCAAAGTATGTGACTCACATGTAGGGAACCTTGATGATCTTAGGTCGAAGGACTACATATACCATGATCACTATGAGAATCACTTATGACACTCATATAACGATCCATGTAGTGTTCTCATGGTGGGTCGGTCCAGTACACAAGTTCTCCAACTTGTACCCATATGTAGACTACATATCTCATATTAGTCTCCACATATGCTAGTCGTTATGTATTATTGCAACCCGCTCCACAATAATACTAGACCAGGGACGTTTAAGAATATCATTATTCTAGGGTTACAATTATGTTTATTACGTTACGCAGAAACAAAACAACAAACATAATTGCTGGATTAATGCCTTAATAAAATATCATGACTCAATGTGCAAAAAATACAATCATCTCATGATTGGCTTTTTGGGCACAACACTAACAATCTCCCACTTGCACTAAAAGCCAATCATCCATGTATCTAATACCGATGGACCTAGAATGGCTATCATGCTTCTGCTGCGTAAGGGGCTTTGTCAGTGGATCAGCAATGTTGCTGTCTGTCGAAGTCCTGCATATCCTTACATCACCCCTCTCGATGATCTCCCTGATGAGATGATAGCGTCGGAGTATGTGTTTGGATCGCTGGTGAGATCGAGGTTCCTTAGCCTGTGCGATTGCTCCATTGTTGTCACAATAGAGCTCTATCGGGTCGGCAATGCTTGGAACCACTCCAAGTTCAGTGATGAACTTCTTGATCCAAACTGCCTCCTTCGCAGCATCAGAGGCGGCAATGTACTCAGATTCTGTTGTAGAGTCAGCTACTGTCTCTTGCTTTGAACTCTTCCAGCTCACAGCACCACCACCAATACAAAACACATAACCAGATTGCGATCTAAAATCATCCTTATCGGATTGGAAGCTTGCATCGGTGTAACCCCTTACAACGAGCTCATCTTCACCTCCAAAGACCAAGAATGCATCCTTAGTCCTTCGTAAGTACTTAAGGATGTTCTTAACAGCTGTCCAGTGACTCTCACCGGGGTTCGATTGGTACCTACTCGTCATGCTCAAAGCATATGAGACATCGGGACGAGTACATATCATGGCATACATGATAGATCCAATTGCTGAGGCATATGGAATCTTACTCATGCGCTCTCTCTCCTCGGGTGTACTCGGACACTGAGATCTAGAAAGAGTGATACCATGTGACATGGGCAAGAATCCTTTCTTGGAATCTTGCATGCTAAACCTCTTTAGCACCTTGTCAATATATGTACTTTGACTTAGGCCAAGAAGCTTTCTAGATCTATCTCTATAGATCCTGATGCCTAACACATAGGCTGCTTCACCCAAGTCCTTCATAGAGAAACATTTCCCTAGCCAAGTCTTCACAGACTGTAGCTCAGGAATGTCATTCCCGATGAGTAGTATGTCATCTACATACAACACCAAGAAGACAATAGCGCTCCCACTAACCTTCTTGTAGACACAAGGTTCATCTTCATTTTTGATAAAACCAAACTCTTTGATTGCATTCATCAAAATGAAGATTCCAACTTCGAGAAGCTTGCTTCAGTCCATAAATGGACCTTTGCAACTTGCACACTTTATTGGCATTCTCAGGAGTGACAAAACCCTCAGGTTGTGTCATGTACACATCCTCAAGTAGCTTTCCATTTAGGAATGCAGTTTTGACATCCATTTGCCATATCTCATAATCATAGTGTGCAGCAATAGCAAACAAAATTCGGATGGATTTAAGCATAGCAACTGGTGAAAAAGTTTCATCATAGTCAATACCATGAATTTGCTTGAAACCTTTTGCAACCAATCGTCCCTTAAAGGTAATCACATTACCATCCATGTCAGTTTTCTTCTTGAAAACCCATTTGCACCCTATGGGTTTTACCCCTTCAGGTGGGTCAACCAAAGTCCATACTTGGTTTTCATACATGGATTCCATCTCGGATTTCATGGCCACTAGCCACTTCTCAGAGTCAGGCCCCGACATAGCTTGTTGGTAGGTTGTGGGCTCATCCTGATCCATGAGCATCACATCACCAGTGTGAGTCACGAGAAATCCATATCTCTCGGGCTCACGCCGAATCCTACCAGACCTACGTGGGCTCTGTGCTACAGGAACAGACTCTTGAACCACAACATCTTGTGGTGTCTGTTCAGGTTCCATTTCAGGTTCGATGTCTCCTTGTTGTTCTTGAATTTCTTCAAGTTCTACTTTCCTCCCACTAGTTCCTTTAGAGATAAACTCTTTCTCTAAAAAGACACCAGTTCGAGCAACAAACACTTTTTGCTCAGAAGGATTGTAGAAATAGTAACCCTTTGTTTCTTTGGGATACCCAACAAAAAGGCATTTTTGAGATTTGGGCCCTAGTTTGTCAGAGGATTGACGTTTCACATAAGCGTCACAGCCCCAAATCTTCATAAAAGACAAATTGGGACGCCTCCCACTCCATATCTCATATGGTGTCTTTTGAACCGATTTAGATGGAACTCGGTTTAGTGTAAAAGCGGCTGTCTCTAGAGCATGTCCCCAAAAGGAGTTTGGAAGGTCAGCTTGACTCATCATAGAGCGAACCATGTCTAACAGAGTTCGATTTCTCCTTTCAGATACACCATTCCATTGAGGTGTACCTGGTGGAGTGAGTTGTGATACTATACCACACTCCTTCAGATAGTCAAGGAATTCTCGATCCAAGTACTCTCCACCTCGATCTGATCGAAGCACTTTGATACTCTTCCCGAGTTGATTCTCTACTTCATTCTTGAATTCTTTGAACTTTTCAAAGGATTCTGACTTGTGTCTCATGAAGATACACATAGCCATATCTGCTGAAAGTCATCAGTGAAAGTAATGAAGTATTGGAAACCTCCTCTAGCTTGTGTAGACATAGGGCCACATACATCACTATGTATGAGTCCTAGTAAGTCATTAGCCCTTTCACTTTGCCCTGTGAATGGGGCTTTGGTCATCTTGCCCAACAAACATGACTCACATGTCTCATATGATTCAAAATCAAATGAGTCCAAGAGTCCATCCTTATGGAGCTTGGATATGCGGGTCTCATTTATATGGCCCAAGCGACAGTGCCAGAGATAGGTCGGGTTTGAATCATTTAATCTGACCTTCTTGGTATTCACATTATAGATTGGATCTTCGAGGTCTAGAACATACAACCCATTGCTAAGTTGAGCACTACCATAAAAGATTTCATTCAAATAAATAGAACAACATTTGTCCTTTATTATAAATGAAAAACCTTTCTTGTCCAAACAAGAAACAGAAATCAAATTTCTACTAATAGTAGGCACAAAGTAGCAGTTGTCTAATTCTAAAACTAATCCACTAGGTAAAGTGAGAACATAAGTCCCTACGGCTAAGGCAGCAACCCTTGCTCCATTTCCAACACGTAGGTCCACTTCACCTCGGGCCAATCTTCTACTTCTACTTACTTAGATCCTGCACATTTGCACAAATGTGAGATCCACATCCAGTATCCAATACCCAAGATGAGGAAGTAGAAAAGTTAGCCTCTATAACAAAAATACCTGAAGTGGAAGTCTTACTTCCCTTTTCCTTAGCAAGTTCTTCAAGATAGAGCTTGCAATTGCGCTTCCAGTGTCCAGGTTGCTTACAATGGAAGCACTCCCCTTCCTTTGCCACACCACCCTTTGGTTTCAGTGCAGCTGAAGAAGAATTAGCATTGGACTTTCCATTAGCTTTATCCTTCTTCTTGTTGGCTTTTCCCTTTCCCTTGCCCTTTTGAACCATCAAAATGGGCTTAGCCTTCTTAAGGTTTTGCTCAGCAGTTCTCAACATGTTGAGCAATTCAGGGAGGGACTTGTCAAGGTCGTTCATGTTATAGTTCATGACGAACTGACTGTAGCTTTCAGGCAACGATTGCAAGACTACATCAATAGCCAACTCTTTCTGAAGAGCAAATCCCAAATTCTCAAGATTCTCAATGTACCCAATCATCTTGAGCACATGAGGACCCACGGGACTTCCCTCAGACATCTTGCACTGAAACAATGCCTTAGAGGTCTCAAACCTCTCATGCCTAGCTTGCTCTTGGAAAAGCATTTTGAGATGTTCGATCATATCGAACGCCCCCATGTTCTCATGTTGCTTCTGAAGCTCAGATTCCATGGTAATAAGCATGAGGCATGCAACATCCAAAGCATCATCAGAATGCCTCTTGTGAGCATCCCTTTCAGCTCTTGGAGCAGTGGCAGCAGGCTCATTCGGAATGGGCTGCTCTAGGACATAAGCCTTTCTCTCTTGTTTGAGGACTATCCTCAAGTTTCGGTACCATTTGAGAAAGTTGGTCCCATTCAGTTTTTCCTTCTCAAGGATCGATCGCAACGAAAGTGTCGATGTGTTTTGTGCCATGGTTATCTACAACAGTAAATATGCAGTGTAAGAGTCATGTATTTTAATTCATTTAATAAGGACTTTTATTAAACGATACTCCCACTATTTTCCTCAAAATAATAACCCTCGATATTATTTCGGAACACCTCGGCGCTAAGGTATTCTAGTGGGCCAAGATCCATATTTGACCACAACCTGAGTCAGCTTTGGCTTTTCTCTCAAGTTACAGCTATTTAGGTAGGCAACTCCTTGCCAATTGCATCTTATGCAACTCTTGGATAGTTGGGTGAACAACACTTGTCCAAGCTCATCTCATGAACTTAAGCCCAACTCTATGCCTCTAAGTCCCTAATCCTATTAGGATGACTTAGTTAAGTCGAAGGACGGGGTCAAAGGGAGCCGCCCTTGCGGGGGGCGTGGGGGCAGCGCCCCCCGGCGCAAAAAATTGTCTTACAATTGCTTAGCCCAAAATCTTCTATTTCGAGAAAATAGGCACCCGAGACTCCTCCATTCGAGCCACCAAAAATACCTTACTTTCGGTGCCCAAACAGGCCGAATCCGAACAAACCTAGGGTTTTTGCAACTATTGCAAGAATCCTAATCCATATAGGTATCTCATACCTATCAATTTCGGGTTAATCTCATTAACCAATTTGTGTCGTTTCTTCATATATCTCACATGTTCATTACGAATTCCGGTTTCATGCATCATCAATCAATCTAATTAATCATGGCCGAAAACCAATCGAACACATAGCATCATGCGATTCAACACTCAATCCCGATTTAGGGTTTCACCAGTAGCTCTGATACCACTGTTGGGTTTCGGGAGCCAAACAGCGCAGCGGAATTTAACCGAAACCCTCCAGGATCCAAGTGAAACGGGGTAAACCGGGTGTTCAAAAATTTTCATACCTAATTTTCGGTTGAGATCTCTCACTCAACTGTAGAGTCGAATCACAAAACCTGAACAGTTGACGTGTTCAGGCTCTCTATGGTATCCACACGAGCCTCTCGGGATCACCACGCTTCCACCACGTCCCGGCAGATGCGTTTCTCTTGCGCTCGCAGTGCTAGCTTGCGTCCTCCAAGGAATTGCAAGAGAAGAGTGTGGCTGTCCTTTTTGGGAGGCTAGGGCAAGGAGACCTGCGAATTTCTCACTTAAAAGTTGTATTTATAGTGAGACTCAACTTCCAGGCCTAATGGGTTTCAAAGCCCTAATCCAATTAGGATTTAATTTCGGGCTTAATAATGGCTCAACTCTTGGGCCCATTATTAATACGAAATTAAAGTGAAACCATAACCCAAATAATTAGCCCATGCACTCTAATGATCCAAATAGCTCTATGTGTGCGACCCAATAGGCTCTTGCCATGTTGGCAATGATCATAAATCACATTTATGATCATAAGCAATGAGCGGTGTCTAGCAACACATCATTGCTACCCAAGTGACAAGATTGTCGGTGAATCGACTAAACCTTTATGATCATCACCGATATATGCCATTGTCCCTTTGTCCAAGATATCAAGACTAAGCACGAGA
Organism: Aquilaria sinensis; assembly: GCA_005392925.1. Lineage (NCBI taxonomy): Eukaryota > Viridiplantae > Streptophyta > Magnoliopsida > Malvales > Thymelaeaceae > Aquilaria > Aquilaria sinensis. The sequence continues at coordinate 44,075 of SMDT01000097.1, forward strand.
CATGGAATGTGTCACTCTCGTATAGCCCAATCTTTGGTTTCTTGATTACTGAGTGGACCAACTTAAACTAATGACATTGACTTCATATATCAACTCATCCGAGCATGGCCATGCATTCTCTAAGTCTCACTCTATCAAGGGGCCCGAAGATATCACTCCCGTTACATAGGAGGGACAAATCCCATCTTGATCATACAAATCCCTCCGCATGATATGTGACATACCCAATGACCTCCTTCAAGTTCACTCAGTTACGAGCAACAAAGGAAAGTATCAAAGTATGTGACTCACATGTAGGGAACCTTGATGATCTTAGGTCGAAGGACTACATATACCATGATCACTATGAGAATCACTTATGACACTCATATAACGATCCATGTAGTGTTCTCATGGCGGGTCGGTCCAGTACAGAAGTTCTCCAACTTGTACCCATATGTAGACTACATATCTCATATTAGTTTCTAGATATGCTATTGCAACCCGCTCCACAAGTCGTTATGTATTATTGCAACCCGCTCCACAAGATCTCATGATTGGCTTTTTGGGCACAATACTAACAAGAACAACCAGGGATATCAAGTCTAATAAGAAACTCTAGTCACTAGATTGAGTAACCTTGGTATCTAGATGTTTTTTTGTAAAAAAATCAAGAAGCAACTGACAAGAAAATGAAGAGCCATTCTCCTCAGCTTTCATGAACAATATTCTAGCTAGAAGATCCACCCATAGTGATGGTTACCATCAGCGTTGAGGCCATTAAAGGTAAGAACTAATCTTTTGGCACAAAACAGTTTCTCACCACCACCACAGTGCTTACAGTCTTTGCAAGAATCCGCATAAGTTCCCATCCCTACATGATCCCCAACTCTGAATCTGTGTACATTTGCACCAACCTCCTTAACAACCCCAACAATTTCTTACCTACGATATAAGCAATAATATATACAAATCAATGAGACCGAGCACCTAATCATTATTACGAATGAGGATGCTTAGAGTCATGATGTTTATTCCTAGCCCAAATATGTTTAGCATAACTTACACTACAGTGAGCGATGGTTATGGAAACATCATCACTTCCAAGTGACCTAGAAATTCTTTGGCAATCAAATGTTTGATGTCACTTTAATCAGTTAAGCAAGTTTCTATAACCCCACTAGTTGTTTTTTTGTAAGCAAAAAGATAAAACAAAATGAATCAAGGAAAAAGAATTTTGAGGCCTATATTGGCCAATTGATAAGCCTCATTAACCTCCAATGATGAACTGCCAAGATCAAAAGTGTCATGAATTGACAGGCCAACCATTAAATCTCATTGTCATCATTCTCTGTATCGATGTGGATAGGGTTATAATTTGTGATTTGTAGAAACTCCAACACACAATCTATCATGTTTGTAACATTATCCATGCTAGTTAAAGCAAATGGACCTACCCTAATAAGTGTAAAGAATTCCCAAGGTTGGGTAAACTAGGATCTCAAATGAAGTAACCCACTGCTCTTTTGGTAAATGTATAGTACCATACACCATCCACTTAGAACATGGTATGGAAGGAGGTAGGGTGGCTATCAACCCAAGATTTAAAAAGTGGAGAGGACTTGGAAGAATTAATCTTAAAATGTAATCCTTATGATGAGTTGCCATCCTAAACTCCTGAACAAAAATATCTTTATTTTGAATCATTTGAGCCATATTGATCACTATGTTTTGGAACACCTTTGAGGTTTGAAGAAGCCACATACGCCAAATAGAGAAGATAATTTGGTCTCTCACCTAAAGTCGCCAAGAGGAATTATCAGGAAAGCATCGATTTAACCATGGGAGAAAGTCCTCATTTACAACTATTGAAATCTCCTCCCAAACCTTTACTAAGTCTGGGCAGAGTGAGAATAAATGGGAAAGGTCTTCTTAAAAAGAGCCGCATGAATAACAGTAGGCCAAGTTTGTAATAACTCTCCATGCTTGCTGAAATTTGGTTGGGAAGGTCATATGACAATATTTCTATATAAATGTTTTCTACATGGGTAGGAGTTAGAAGTCCGTTGTAGCTTCAAGAATTTATGAATGGTGATGAGGTTAGGAGAGCTCAAGATCTTTGCTATACTCCCTAGCATAGACAACACATAGCTTTTTATTGTAGAAAACATATCATCATTTATTACCTCCTAGACTGGCCAATTGCCTAAGTGCATAAGATGTCTCCAAGTCAGATGAAATAAAGCCTCTACCACTTCATTATTAGAGATATCACATAGAAGGGGTGAGTTCATGAGTTAGAGGTAGGAGAAACCAGGCCACTAACCTTGTTTACTCTATAGGATGAGGATCCATGGTCAACATAACCATTTATGTGATAAGCTAGTATATCCGGAAGGAGCCCCAGTTATCCAATAATCTAACCATTCAGCCACTGAACTACCATCACCAATTTTTTAGCATGTTAGCTTGAGAAAATCATGGCCAATAAGTAGGCTCCTCCAAACCAAAGTTTGGTTTGACATAGGTTGGCCTTCCAAGGAGAATCTGTTGTACCATATTTTGCCTCAAGCACTTAACGCACAAGAGAGTAGGGGTCCTTGTGCATGATTCTCCAAAAATATTTAGCCAGCAGGGCTATGTTGAAGAGTTTTATGCCTCAAATTCCTAATCAACCGTGGCCCTTAAGAAAAGACCAAAGAAATCTGTCATTAAACTAGAGACCATAATGTTGGTTAGACCAATGCCACAAGAATTTCACCATAGATTTTGAGAGATCATTTCTTGTTATGACAGAAACATGAAATAAGGACTTGATAAATAAATCAACAAAGTTGATAAAGAAGCCTGAATAAGGGTGAGCCTACAAGTAGGGTTCAGGAGCTTCCACCTCTAGAAGGATAATTTGATTTTAATCTTGGAGCTTAAGAAGTCAAAAGGTGCAGTTGTTGACATATCACAATCAAATTGTACACCATGTCTTTAGTCACAGCCTCACTAACCAGGAAATGAAGTATCAAACAAAATAATCTAACAAGTCTGATAGGGACATTCTAGGTAAACCCCTCTCAAATTTGTGATGGTTAACTTGCTGCCCTACTACCCTCTCCTACATGAACAAAGTTGTATAGTTTTGGGAGCCAAACAAGTGTAGTGGAATATAACCAAAACCCTCCAGAATCTAAGCGAAACAGAGTAAACAGGGTGTTCAAAATTTTCATACCTAATTCAGTTGAGATCTTTCACCCAACTATTGAGTCAAAGCATAAAAATTTGAACAGTTGACGTGTTCAAGCTCTTTACAGTATCTACACAAGCCTCTCGGGATCACCATGCCTCCACGACGTCCCAGTAGATGTGTTTCTCTTATACCTGCAGTGCTAGCTTGCATCCTCCAAGGAATGGCAAGAGAAGAGTGCGGCTGGAATCTTTTGGGAGGCTAGGGCAAAAGCTGTGAATTTCTCACTATATGATGTATTTATAATAAGACTCAACTTCCAAGCCTAATGGGTTTCAAAGCCCTAATCCAATTAGGTTTCATTTCAGGCTTAATAATAGCTCAAATTTTGGGCCAATTGTTAATACAAAATTATCATGAAACCATAACCCAAATAAATTAGCCCACGCACTCAAATAATCTAAATAGGCTTTATGTGTGTGACACAATAGGCTCTTACCACGTTGGCGATGATCATAAATCACATTTATGATCATAAGCAATGAGCAGTGTCTAGCAACACATCATTGCTACCCAAGTGACAAGATAGTCAGTGATTCGACTAAACCTTTATGACCATTATCCGTATATGCCATTGTCCCTTTGTACAAGATATGAAGGCTAAGCATGAGACATGGAATGTGTCAATCTTATATAGCCCAATCTTTGGTTTCTTGATTACTGAGTAGACTAACTTAAATTGATGACACTGATATCATATATCAACTCATTCGAGCATGGCCATGTATTTTCTTAGTCTTACTCTATCAAAGGGTCCAAAGATATCACTCCCATTACATAGGAGGGACAAATCCCATCTTGATCATACAAACCCTCCACATGATATGTGATATACCCAATGACCTCCTTCAAGTTCACTTAGTTATGAGCAAGAAAAGGAAGTGTCAAAGTATGAGACTCACATGTAGGGAACCTTGATGACCATAGGTCAAAGGACTACATATACCATGATCACTATGAGAATCACTTATGACACTGATATTATGATCCATGTAGCATTATCACGGTGGCTCGGTCTAGTACACAAGTTCTCCAACTTGTACCCATATGTAAACTACATATCTTATATTAGTCTCCACATATGCTAGTCTTTACGTATCATTGCAACCCGATCCATGATAATACTAGACCAGGGATATTTAAGAATATCATTAGTCTAAGGTTATAATTATGTTTATTAAGTTACACAGAAACAAAACAACAAACACAATTACTCGATTAATGCCTTAATAAAATATCATGACTCAATGTGCAAAATACAATCATCTCAGGATTGGCTTTTGGGCACAACACTAACAAAATTTTGCCTAAGGTTGTGAATTGTTCCAAGCTCCAATTTGAAAAGATCAGGCAATCATCTACAAGAGGCATATGGCTAATATTAAGGCCAAACATACTAGCTTTAATACCTGGAATAAGGCCTACACTTTGTTGATGCATCAAGTATCTCAAGAAGACCCAAAACTAACTACAAACAAAGAACTAAAAGAAACCTACTATTGAATGTATGTGGAGATAAATCTCCAAAGGGATCTCTAGTGAGCTATGCTATGCAGTTGGTATACTCAAAATTCTATATGTTTTCTATATGCTTTTCTTGGATTATTGCTTGTATTTTGACTTTGTTTTTGGTAAGAATTGGTGCTTAATTGATTTATATTTTACTTTTAGGTATTATTTTAGCACTTGTATGCTTAGGAAGGATTTTGCATCAGTTTTGGAGCTAAATGGCAAGTTTTGGCAAACAGTAGAGTAAATGTTACCACCCGACAAAATGGCAGAATTACAAGAGTCATAATGGCTAAAAACCATTATATTGTGTAATGCTCACCATAGTGATTGAAGTGTGGGGGGTAAAAGGCATGATCAATACCTCCTTAAAAGTGTCTAAGTTGGTAACTTGGTCCCCAAGAGAAGCCTTAAGGATTACTTGTTTGTAAAGCAACCTGTCGACTTTTTTGTTAGGTTTTGGAAATTCGGATACTCAATTGCAAAACTCTCAAGAAAGAGACTTGGAGAGTTATGGGAAGGATATGAATGGTATGAAAGTGCTATTGGAGGACCAAATTGCTCATGGAAGACAAGTTTGGACAAAGGAAACACTAAAGGCAATAAGGACCTAAATGTCCTAGTGTAAACCTTAAGGTGTTCAAGCTTTTGACTTAAGTCTAAGGGTGGAATTGTGGGGTTATCCCACCATGGGGGAGGCTGTCAAGACTTGATAAGTAGTCAAAAATTTTGGGCACATGTGTACCAATGTTTTTAAGACAAAGAAACCATAATTAGTGAGAAGGAAAATGACATAAAGCAAGCTTAAGCTTGTTAAGTGTGTTTTGTGCCCTTAAGCTCATTTAAGGCCATTTAAGTGCCCAAATCACTTATCCCTCTCTCATTTTCATCCTCCTCCAGCCCAAGAACATAGCCACACTTCCTCCATAGCCACCACACCTTCAAACTTGCAATTGATTGAAATTGAAGGCAAAAGGAAACAATTGGAAGCAAACTAGAGCTATTGCTTAGATACTTCAAGGATAAAGCTTGATTTTTGGCCTACCCAATTTGGTAAGGGTTCTCTTGCTCTCATGGGTTTTTTTTTCTGTATTTTCAAGCAACCATGGAGCTAGGGCTAAGCTTGGAAGAGAGCCATGAGCTTGATGAACCAAGCTTAGTGATGGGAGTGCACTTATTGAAGGTATTGTGACCTAGCGTGAAGTGCACAGTGATGGCAGCAAATTTTTGGGTTTCTAGAGCCCAAAAGTTAGTACCAACTACTTTTAAAATCCTTGTAAGGCCAAGAATTAGCTTGAGGGGGGCTGCCGCATTTGGTTGCTATATCTTGTATATATGCATTGTGTTTTTTTTGTTTTAGTGTCTTTGGATGCAGTTTTTAATGATGGTCACATTGCCTACTGAATTCAAGTGTTACCCTTACTAAGTTTGTCAATGAAACTTACTCCCCTCAACTCTGTCATTTCAGGTCCAGCAGAAAGATCACCTTCAAACTAACCTTTTTAGTTTGAGTTTTAATCTGAAATTTCAGTTACATGAACTTACATATGTCTAGTTATGATCTGGAAATTTTGGTGATTTGAGGAGTACATTTGGTATTTTTAATGGTGGTACTTATTATGTTGTGCAGCAGCTGTCCAGCATCCTGTTTTTGAAGTCCATTGTGTCTCAGGAACTCCTGTAACCTAGGGTGTGTATTTAGCTGAGTTAAGACCATATTGTAGTGCATCTATGCATTTACATGTAGTGTATGTAAAATGATACAAGTATGTGAACATTTAGGTAATGTTTTGGCTATGTAAGTGATGTGGTGCAAAGCTGCCTTAGTGTGAACGATGGGCTGCTTACTTGTAAATTCCGTTTTGGCCACATAAAGTTGTTAAAAGCAAGAGAATGTAATTAATATGTGTAATGGACATATATTGGATAGCTTTGGAGGGTTTTACCCTTGTGAATGAAGTGTTTGCACACTTATGAAAGTTTGTAATGGCAAAATGGTCATAAAGTGACCAGAATTTTGACTCTATACTAAAAGTTCTATATGTCCCGGTGTAGAGCGAATCTTTGTATGAAATTTTGATCATACCTAGAGAACATCTATAGGTGGAACTAGGATTTGGAATTTATGAATTTGGAGCCCTGTAGCCAATGATATGACGTTGCAAAGTTGGCTAAGTTACTGTTCATTTTGTCAGAATTTTGTAACCAACTTAAAAAATCCATAACTTGGTCCATAGGTGGGCTATTGATGTAAAAAAAAATTCCTTGGTTTGATCTAAGTCTCTAATTGGTAATGGAGCAAAGAAAAAATGGGTTTATGTGGCTAGAATGATACAGTTTATTAGTGGAAGTTACAGGTGCAGTGTCTAGTCACAATAACTTAACAAGATTCCCTAATGTGTGGTAGCCAAGATTAAGATTTGTGCTAGTGTTTTCCTTATTTGCTGCCATGGTGTGCATGAAATGTGAATATGTGAATGATGGTTGGACCAATATGCATGTGTTTACATAGTGCCAAAGAGGGCCACTTGGGTATGCACACTAAGGGTAGTGTTCTGATGGCCTACATATCATTACCAATCCTGGGAGTTTAAATGCACAATTTTGGCACCATAATTGGACTGCCCCAGAGTGGGTAACAGTAAACATGACTTTAAACACATAGATGCCAATACTGAACATGCTAGTGTTAACCTATTACATGGGTCATGCTCATGATCCTAACCGAGCCAATAAATATTAAGGATTTTTACATCCAAGAGGTAAAACACATCCTTCAACATGACCATGTCCCAAATCATGTTTCCTAGATTTTATTGAGTTATTTCCCCATAAGGAAAAAAGGTGGGGAAAGGAAAAAATACACAAACAAAAAAGTTTATTTTTCATAATAGATGGCTACCAAAGGTAGTTTAGATGATCAACCCTAATTAGTTTCTGCCAGAGCAAGGATTTCTTAGAGGATAACAATTTCAGAGATTGAGTCTTTGATTCTTAGTTCTCTTTCATTTTTGTCGTGTTTCCTTATTGACATGATATGCTAATTTCTCAACTCATGCTTAGAGCAGATGAACCATAGGAAGATATACTCTTTGTGATTACATTTGGTTTAATATAATTATGGTCTGTGATCTGCCCATCGTTCCTTGATGCGTTGATTGATAGTAGCTAGCCTGTTAATTCAATGAGGGATGATGAACATAAACAAGTAGTATCTAGTATGTTTGTTGTGGATCACCGTTGGGTAAAAAGGATATTGTTAAGTCAGGAGTAATAGATAGGCATAATACTTTCAAACTAGGGTGAAATCTAGTAGTTGGGTCACAAAAGTAGTGATGCATTCTTTGGAAGCATGGTAGCACTAACACCCTGTCGGTGACTTAAGAATAGATGTTAGTAACTAGGAGTAATAGGGAGCTAATCTATTTTATGTAATAGGGAGTTAACTATAAGCCTATTAAACAAAAGCAATGAAATGGATTTCTAGGGGAATTCATATCTAAGCTTGACACATCCTGATTATTGATTGTTTGACTGTTTTCCATTGCTAGTAAGTAGTTATTTAATCCTTTTTTTTACTAGCTTAGTTAGTTTAGTTCAATTCTTAGTTAGTTGGTTAAATAAAATTCCTAATTATTGATTAGATAATAGAAAGATATTTAGTAAGGTAGAGAACTTTGTTTTGTGGGAAAAATGATCCAGATACTTGCCACTTGCCACAACCCAAACACCCTTACCCTATGGCACAATGAACTCATGTCTTTCTAGTCCTCAAACTAAGCCGAAACAATAGTCGGATCCATGACGCCACAAGCTTTACTAGACTTGAGCCAGAAACTATAATTTTCCTAGCACAAATGCTAAAAATTTAAAGATATTTATCTTAGTTCCCAAGTAGCATTTTGGCTTGAAATTTCTTGAGCTTCCACTTCTAACATAAAGGAAACATAGAAAATTAAATAGTTTTAAAATGGTCCCGAAGAATTAACAAGAAGATAATTTTGTGTGTTCTAACAGGATGTGCCCAGCTATGAGTTTCAAGCTTTGCTAAGCCTACCTTAGGGCTTACTTGAGCAGAACCTTAGTGTTTGTGTTTGTGTGTGTCTTTGTTACAGTTTTAAGTTTTGCAACCAGATCAACACCCAAGCAAACTAAGCTCAAGCATTCATTAACATGTGGCAAGGTCATAGTAGTTATAACCACTAAAAGTTTTGGGAACATTAAACACAACACAAAGTAGAATCAAACACGGTAGCTACGTTTTAATTTGTACCCTAATTAACCGAGGGTTCTTCCTAAATAAGCGGTAAATTCCCACTTGTGCTTAGTCCTAAGCTTCCTTTCCATAACCAAGTAGCTGAAATCAAGGCCAACTTACTTCTTAGCCACACAATGTGTCACACAAAATAAGAGATAATCACATGAGCTTGAGAAGTGACACCTATACAAACACTTCACCAAAACACAAATACACTTGCTAGTTAGTTTTCTCACCATTTCCCTACATCACAAAGACATACAAGGCATGAGTTCCTCCTTAAACTCCGTACAGGTTCAAGTCTAAAATAAAGCTCTAGAACTTGCAAAACTGAAGACAACGCCAAGCACATACAAACACATAATAATTCATAAACATAAGATAACCATACTTATGAGTTAGCATCGACAACCAAACAATCAGGCACATGACCACACTCACACACACCATCACACCAAGTTTCCTAAGATTTTTTTTTTGTGGCCTCCAACAAACAAACACAAACACTAAGCATCACAATGAGCTCCAAGCCCATGTAGGCACTTAACTTGTTCTGGCCACCCCTTAGGTCCTATTTGTTTGGTACCTTCCCACTCTAGCTAGCTTAGTTACCAGTCTCCTAAGACAACCCTCAAACCAAATAGAGCATCCACATGTGCTTGAGAGCAAATCAACCCCTAACTCTCAACACATGAACTTATTTAGCTCGTCATACTATCACTCATATATTCTAAGCTAAACTCAAGCAAACACCAATTCATCTCCAAAACAAGCTTGATTCAACTACTTAAACCTTTTCCTTATTGTTTGGAATCCAAAGTACAAATGCATGCACTTTGCTCACATCCGTTTACTTATGCTAAAAGAAACTCCTTAATCATTCCTTCTTAGCCATGGATCACTAAAGTTTCTTGAATTCTCTTGATTTCAAGCTTCAGATCAAGTTTAGGCTTTCCGATAGAGTATTAGGTCAACAATGTAAGAAATTAGCTTGAAATTAACCTCTTTGCAAGCTTAATCACCTAGGTAAACAACAGGTGTTCAAAAGGTGGCATAACACTCACTTTGGGTGCCCTAATTTCTTGCATTTAGCATTTCTACCACACCTTATGTAGAAACTCCTGGTTTTCCTAGCCAATTTCACCTAAATCTTTTTTTCTGTTCAATTAAGTCCTTCTTGATACCTAAATTGACTTGCAACTTAATCAAACCTTCTAATTAAGTTCTCGAGTACTTAATCACTTGAGAGACAACCTTCTCTTGATTTTTTGCAAGCAACCTACTACACTTGTTTTTTTTATTATCCTAACCTCTTTGACAAGTTATTTCTTTATTATTATTTTTGTGCTAAAAGCTATACCCTAATTAACATTTGAAAGGGTATGTCAGTCCTCTTTCCTTTAAAAAATTTGGTCCCCTAAATTTGCCATTAACTTAGGAAGAAAATTGGGATACTACCTTTTCATGTCTTCTTTAGTTTCCCAAGTTGCCTTTTCATTAGAGTGGTCTAACCACTGGCCTTTTAATATGGCGTTGATCTTACTTAGTTTCCTCACATCCTTGGCTAGAAAACTTTTTTGTGTTTCTCCATAAATTAAGTCAGAAGCTAAGTGTATGTGTTTCTTGGGTATCACATGTCTCTCATCATGTACATACTTCTTCACCAAGCTTGCATGGAAGACATTATGTATTTTTTCCATTTCAAGACGTAGAACTAGTTTATAGGATGTAGCTCCTAGCCTCTCTAACACTGCAAATGGTCTTATGTAGCTTGGAGCCAATTTGCATTTCTTTCCAAACCTCATGACTCCTTTCATGGGTAACACTTTCAACCAAACACATTCTCCTAGTTGAGTTTCTCTGTTCTCCTTCTTTTGATTAGTATACATAGCAGTCCTTTGATTCACTAGCTTGATCTTTCGTTCATCTTTTTAATCTTTTTAGTGGTCTCATGTACCAATTTAGGGCCCAACTCAATCTAGTCCTTAGGATCAAACCAGCAATTTGGTGTCATACACCTTCTACCATACAAGGCTTCAAAAGAAGCCATTTGAATCATAGAGTGATAGGTATTGTTGTATGCAAATTCAGTGAGAGGTAAATGATGATCTCAATCACCTTTGAAATCCATCACACAAGCTCTCAGCATATCTTCTAACAATTGCATCACATTTTCTACTTTCCAATCCTATTGAGGATGATAGGTAGAACTTAATTTCAGTTGGCTGACCAAAGTTTCTTATAGTGGCATCAAAAACCTTGAGGTAAACCTTGGGACACTATCTGAAACTATGTTATTTGGCATTACATGTAGCCTTACTATTTCATTTACAGACAATATTCCCAATTTATCTAGAGAATCTGTTTGCTTCATGGGTAAGAAATGGGCACACTTGGTTAAACTATCCACTACTACCCAAATGGGGTCATGCTTAGCCCTAGTCTAGGGTAAGTTGGTAAGGAAATCCATGGATATAGAACCTTGTTTCCTACTTAGAATTGGCAAAGATTGTAACTTGCCCCTAGGCTTTTGATGTTCAACATTAATTCTTTAGCAAGTAGGACAATTTGATGTCCAAGTACCAATATCTTTCTTCAATCCTAGCAACCAAAAGTGTGGTTTCAAGTCTTAGTTACCAAAGATTCCTATAGAATTTGCTCTATCAGACCTTGATTATGTCATACATACATTCTTCCCTTAAACAATAACGCATCTTGCTTTTGCACTAAACCTTTGATGAAGTTAGCCTTAACCTTTTCTTGAAATATTCCCCAATTTAGGATCCTATTTTTGAGCCCTTATAACTTCATCAATCCATCCAGATTATATGGTCAAAACCATCAATTGCTTAACTTACCAACTTTTCCATTTCCTCGCCAACATACTAAGGTTGTTTGCTTTTATTTTCTCTACATTTTCATCAGCTTAAACTGCTTTAGAATGTATTCTACTTAAGGCATGTACCACTATATTTCCATTGCCCATAGTACAGTCTGAAAAAAAATCCATATCTTTGATATATGCAAGTCACCTTCTTTGTGTCATGTTCAACCCCTTCTGAGTGAACAAGCACTTAAGGCTTTTGTGATTTGTAAAGATCTTGAATGCATTACCCAAGAGATAGTGTCTCCATGGCTTGAGTGTAAAAATCATAGCTACCAACTCAAGATCATGCACTGGTAATTCTTTTCATATGGACTAGGTTTTCTTAATCCATAAGCAATCGCTTGCTTGTTCCACATTGGGACAGCCCTTAGACCCAATGAAGATGCATATGTATAGACAATATATGGTTTATATGGATCAACTAAATAGAGAATATGAATTGAAGTTAGTCTCTTGTTGAGCTCCTAAAAACTCTTTTCTTATTTGTCATTTCACTCAAATTTTTTATCCTTTCTAGTCAGTTGGGTCAAAGGGACTACCAAGATAGAAAACTTATGGACAAAGCTTTTGTAATCTATGCATAGTACAAGTGTTCCATTTTTCTTCTTGATAAACAAGACTAGAGCTCCCCAAGGTAATGTACTAGGCCTAACGTATCCCTTGCCCAGTAAATCATCCAAATACTTCTTAAGCTTAGTCCTTTCTAGAGTTGACATTCTATAAGGTAGAATGAATATTAGGTTAGCTCCATGAACTATCCTAATTTAAAACTCAACATCTTTCAAAGGAGGTAGTCCAAGCAAGTCTCTAGGGAATACTTCCGGATATGTAAACGGTTGGGGGGTGGATAAATACTTCTGGATATTCCTTAATCACTAAAATTCTTAACAAATTATTTATCCACCCCCCGACCGTTTACTTACATGAACTCTTCCTCGGCCACTAAGGGAACTTGGTCGACTAAATCCTGATGTAAAGTGTGAATTTTCTATTCAAGCTTACTTGAGTTAGAAAGATCATACTCTTGTCTTCCTAGCAATATGACTTTTCTAGCTCTACAATTAATCTGAACACAATGTTCTTTTAACCAGTTCATAGCAAGTATTACATCCTAACTACTGGTATCTAATATTGTCAAGTTAGATTTCAATTCAATGTCACCAAACTCAAGCTTATAATTCCCAACAATGTAGTGTGTGAATAAAAATTCATTACCAATAGTTCTGATCACAAATAGCTCACTTAACCTAGCTACTTATAGACTATGTTCTTGCACTATCCTAATAGCAATTGTAGAAATGGATACTTTTGCATCAAACAAAATAGATGCTAACTTGTTGTCTAAGTAAACCTTACCTCTCAGTGTATTTGCCCAAAGCTCCGTTTGAATCTCCTGCTAGAACACTTATCCTGGATTTGGTTTCCTTACTACTAATTACCCTCTAGGGCCAACATTGATGATCTTGGTTAGTGGCAGCCCACCTTTAGGCTTTTGAGTCCCTTGCCTGGTTGCTTGACCAAATTCTGACTTTTTTTTGTGCTTGAAAGGACAATCTCTTACACAATGGTCTAGGGTGCTACAGTTTTGAAACCCAACAATGCCCTTGTAGCACACCTTTATTCCATGGAACCTTCCACACTTTGGGCACTAGAGTCCTTTTCCCTTTTTGGCCTTATTTGTTGGTCCATCTTTAGCTACCTGTTTCTTACATCTCTTGAAAGGCTTATAGAACTCCACTTGTCCAATGGCATACATACCTTGCTCTATAAACTCTTGTTTAGGAGACAAGGCTTTGGTCTGCCTGGTAATAGTCCCCAATGCCTATTACTTTCAACATCTGCATATTCTATGGCCTTAGGCTCCTCATGAACCTTTTCACCTTTAGAACTTCCTATCCCTCATATTAGGGAGCATATATAATCCAGGAACTGAACCTATGCTCATACTGAGCTACAAACATGCAGCCTTGAAGTAGTTGGTCAAATTCCATCTACTTCTGATCTTTGACAGCCTCATTCACATATTGACTCTAAAAGGCTTGAATACATTCTTCCCACTACATACTCCTAGACCTATCCATATGATCTCTTTCTAGTATGGCATAGAAACTCTTTTGTTTGGTCCTTCACCGTAATTCAAGACTCCCTTTCAACTTGAAGGAAGCTAAACACATTTTTTATGTGGATGTTGAGTCCATCCTCTCAAACACCTTCTCAAGCTGGCACAACAAATACTCAGCTTTCTCAAGACCTTTATATCCTCTGAATGTTATGGGTTTGAGATTCAAGAACCTTTCTATCTATCTTCCCTTCAAGTCAGCCACCTTTTTTTCTTCTTTATACCTTATTTCTCTCCTAAGTTCTCTATGTTCTTTTCCATGCCTTCTTCTTTTGCCATTTGGTTCCTCCTTTGCTTTGCATTTCTTTCTCTAGAATGTACTTCTGGCAAGTCTTAACTTACTACCACTTCATACCTCTCCTTCTGTCTAATTTCAGATGTTATCTTATTGGCCCTTGGATGCAACTTTTCCTCATCCATTTCTTCTTCTAGGCCAGGTGCAAAAATACCTTCTTGTCCTTGTTCTTGGTTTTTAGCATTCCCTTCTAGATTTTTATCCTTCAGGCCCCTTACACATTCTCCTTTCACTAATGAACCCTTACTTGCCTTTCAATCAAGGCTTGGATCCTCATTGTATTTTGTGACCTAGCCAATTTAGGAAGCTAACTCAATTAGGAAAACCTACTCTGATAACATGAAGCTTCCACAGCCCAAACCCCCTACCCTCTAGCACAATTAACACTTGTCTTTCTAGACCTCAAACTAAGCCAACACAAGGGTTAGAGCCATAAAGCCAAAAGCTTTACTAGACTTGAGCTAAAAACTATAATTTTTTAACCATAAATGTTGAAACTTCATAGATTTTTATCCAAGTCCCCAAGTAGTATTTTCACTTGAAATTTTCTGTTCTTACACTTCAAACATAAAGGAATCAAGGAAAATTAAGTAGTTCCAAAATAGTCTGGTAAAATTAACAATATCCTAATTTTGTAAGCTCTATCAAGATGCGCCTACTTGTGACTTCTAGGCTCTGGTCAGCTTACCTTAAGGCATACCTGAGAGGAACCCTAGTGCCAGTATGTGTGTGTGTCTTTGTAAGATTTTCAAATTTTGTAATTAGATCAACGCACAAGCAAACTTAGTTCAAGCATTAATTAATAAGTGGCAATGTCATAGTACATACAACAACTTAAGGTTCAAGGAACATTAAACCCAAGATACGGCAAAATCAAACATGGCAGCTAGGTTACTTTTACCCTAAGTAACATGGGGTCTTGTCTGGACAAGCCCAAACTTCCTACTTGTGCTTTGTCCTATGCTTCCTTTCCACACCCAATCAACTGAGAGCAAGGCCAACTTACTTCTTAGCGACATAATGAGTCACATAAAATAGAAGATTATCACATGAGCTCAAGAAGCGATACCTGCAGAAATGACTCACAAAAACACAAATAGACTTTCTAGTTAGTTATCTAACCTTTTTTCTTCATGGCAAAGACAAACAAGGGGTGACATCCTCCTTGAACTTAGTAAGGGTTCAAGTCTAAAACAAAGCTCTAGGATCAGGAAATTGAAAGACAACACCAAGCATAAATGAAAACAATAATAATTCATAAACAAAAGATAACCCTACTTATGAGTTAGCATGCACAACCAAATAATCAACCACAGAACCATGCTCATAAACACCTTTACACAAGGTTCCCAAGGCCTTTTTTTTCATGGCCTCTAGTAAACAAAGACAAACACTAAATAATATAGTACCTCCAGACCCATGTAGGAACTGAAAGAATGCCTCGTGCTAGCCATTCACATGTTCCAATATGAACTCAAGCTAATATAACACCAATTCATCACTAGAACAAGCTTGATTCAATCACTTAAACCATTACAATCTTAGTTGAAACCAAAGGTACAAATACCAACCTCTTCCCTCACTTCCATTTACTTGTACTGAAAGAAACTCTTTAATCCTTGCCTCCTAGCCTTACTTCACCAAGATTTCCTAAATACGTTTGATTTCTAACTTCAGATCAAGTCTAGGCTTTCAGAAAGAGTTTTAAGTCAACAAAAGAAGAAATTAGTCCAACATTAAGCCACTTTGTATGATTAATCAGTTAGGTAAATGACAGCTATTCAAAAAGTGGGATAACACTAGCTCTGGGTGCCCTACTTTCTTATATGGTGCATTTTTACCCTACCTTAGGTAGAAATTCATAGTTTGCCTAGACAGTTTCACCCAAATCATTCATTTTGTTCAATTAAGTCCCCCTTGACTTAATTATAATCTAATTGACTAGCAACTTAATCAAACTTTCCAATTAAGTACCAAATTACTTAATCACCAGAGAGATAAGCTCATCTTGATTTCTTACAATGAAGCCACTAAACTTGTTTTTTTGTTCTCTTAGTTTCTTCGACAACTTGTTTCTCTCTAGTTATGTCTTTGGGTAAATGCCATACTCTATTTGATGCTTGAGAGGGTGTGTCACAACTGCTATACTAGAATGATAGGTGCGCTTGTTCTTGAATTCAAAAAAATAAGTATTGAGAGATTTGACACATCTACATTAAGAATTGAATTAGTGTAGCAAAAAAAGTTGTGAACTAAATAACATGTCAAGTTTTTGACACTGTTGCTAAGGAACATTTGTTGAGATTACGACATGGAAGATTAATCTTTATTAATTTAGCAATTTATTTTCCAATAATATTTTCTTTTTTAGATTTCTACTTTATTTTCAATTTGTTAATTTCTTGTTCTTTTCTTGAAGTCATGAATGTTGTTCTAAAAAATCAAAAAGCTTTGACGAGGGTTTACTTTGCAAAGAGCACTAACTTACAGCCACTACCTCTTGACATAGAACAACAAGGAGCAAATCAAGCACATTTAGGCATGGAAAGTCATAATCAAGCAAGGACTATGTCATAGTATGCAAAATGTTCTCTTGAAGGGGCACAATCTAGCATTGTGTAATAATTTTGAGATCAAGCCAAAAATTATTCAAATGGTGTAGATTTGTGTTCAATTTGATGGTATGGCAGATAAGGAATTAATGCTCACATTGCTAGTTTTTTGGAAATATATGATACATTCAAAATTAATGGAGCTAGTGAAGATAATATTTGGTTAAGGTTATTTCTGTTTTCATTGAGAGGAAGAGCAAAACAATGGTTGGTCACTTCCAAGAGGTTATATTGCCACTTGAAATGCTTTTGCTAATAAATTTTTGCTAACAAATTTTCCTCCAGCCAAGACTGCATGGATTTGCAATGATATTTCTTCTTTCAGTCAAATGGATTATAAGACACTGTGTGACACTCAGAAAAGATTTAAGGATTTGTTGAGGAGTTGTCCATATCACGAATTACCTACCCAGATGCAAGTGAAAGCATTCAACATTGTCTTGAATTATGCTTTCAAGCAGATGATTAGTGTAGCAGCAAGTGGCACTCTGAACAATAAAACACCTGAAGTAGCCCAGGATTTGATAAAGGAGACGTCAATGAATAATTACCAGTAGCAACCATCATAACAGATTAAATCAAGTAAAGCAACTACAATTTAGAATTATGATACTTATTTGATATTAGCTAATCAGGTTCAAACTTCAATAAGGAAGTTTCAAAAAAAATTTGTGACTCAAAACCAAGCAACAGTGATGGAGTGTGAATTTTGTGGATCGGGTCATTCTAGTCAAGATCGTTAGACGTATAATTAGATGATTAAGATTGAGCAAGTTGATTTTGTTAGAAATATACCAAGCCCATAAAAGAATCCATATAGTAATACCTACAATGAAGAATGGAGGAACCATCCCAATTTTTCTTAGAGTAATCAAAGGCAATAACTACCTCCTGGTAAAGTCCATGTAACACTCCAATGCTCAAATTGATGCAACTAAATCAAAACTAAAGAATATGAGAGTAAGTATGCAAAATTTTGAAACTCGGTTTAGCCAACTAGCCAAAATGCTTTCAGAGAGGCCATAATGTGCTTTGTCGGCCAATACTGAATAAATCCTAGAAGAACATATAATCTAACCATTCGTTACAAGGCAGACATTCATTTAGAGGCCAAGGTTTTAGAAAAGGAAGGGCCCCCTTAAGTTGTCAAGGTGGATATATAGCTAATGATGTTAAAACCAAGCACTTCTTGGGTGGCAACCTCAGCAATAAATTTGTATATTCTTTTTTACTTGGATTTTTTTTATTTTGGAGTTGTTATTAGGAATTAATTATTTTTTATTGCCTCTTAAATTGATGCTATGTGCTTTCATCATAGGAGACTAAGCTCATTTAACAAGAAAACTTTCACGAAAAGAGTGAAGAAAATGCTGTAGTCAAGTTCAAGCAAGTTTTTTTAGGTTATAGACCCTAAACACACCCTTTAACATGCCCATTCTTAGGGCCATGTTAGTTAACTCAGTCTTAAACACAACCATGACTGAATTGCAAAATTATTTTTCTAAGAAATTTTTAAATTTTATTTCCTATAAGCTAAACATGGTCTTAGTCATGCCCATGTTTATTACCAAGTTCAACTAAAGTTAAAATTTTCATAAAAAAAACATGTTTTGAGACATGCCCATGATTTAAAATGTGTTCATTAAACATCATTTTTATCATACCCGTGATCAACAATGTGTTACCCTTATGTTTATGAAAGTTGAAGCTCTAGTTTTCAAACACAGTTTTTTGCATGGCTATGTTTTAAAGCATCTTTCATTAACACGGTCTCTTTCATGCCTATGTTTTAACCCATGTTAGTCCTCTATTTTTAAAATTTTTGAGTTCTAGATGCCAAACATGGCTGTAACACATGGTCTATGTTACAAGCATGTTTGTAATCATGTTCACTCAACAAGGTTAGTATCATGCTCATATTATAACCGTATTTCAATTCTGAGTTTTAAAAATTTTGGGTTTTAAGCATCAAACATGGCCAGTGTCATGGTTGTATAACAAAGCATGCTTATCAATTTTTAATGAACATTGTCATGCTTATGACTTGTATAGTCCATAGGCTATGATTAAAATGTACATAAGAGGTATATATAAATGATACAAGTCGTAAAAGTGAATTCAAGAAGTGTACAAAATCATGTGCCCAATAGGGTGCCCTAGGTGCACATAAGTGAAATTTGAGGAAAAGTGAATCTTTGGGAACCAAAAATGGTTAAAAAAAGTGCCAAGGATTCAAAATTTGAAGAAAAAGTGGCTAAGACCTTGAGGGCACTAGGGTGCACCAATAAAGGGCTTATGGTAGCCTTTAGGCACACCTTTTAATGCACCCATGTGAATATGAAGGCTTTAAAGTGAAGTACCATAAAGGAAATTGTGCAAGGTTTATGCTTAATGTTGAAGTGAAGTTTGAGAATGCAATGCAAGTAAAAAAGAAGTGAAGGACACATATGAAAGTTGTTGAGCACCATTAGGTGCACTGAGGATCTCTTAGGTGCACCAACAGGGTCTCTAATTGTATGTGAAAGTTTGAGGGTTTAAATGGCTGAAGTAAACAATGAAGTGGGTGTTGAAATTGTGCCACCATGTAACTTGAACATGTTAATTGAATGATCTAAATGAATTAAGTGGCCATGGGAGAAAAGGATGAAGAATTGGTCAAGTTTTCTAGCCGCCAAGGTAATCGGCTTGACTCCACCTACACCACTTAGACTTAGCTCCAATTAATATAGCATCCTAGTTGCTTTATGAGGCTGCCCTAGTTTGAAATCCTAGCAAAATTTGTAGCAAAACAACCAAAGTGAGGAGGAAGAAACCAAGCATGGCGGCTCCATGGTAGACCTATGGTGGCACGTTTAGAGTGTTGAAGTGTTCCTGCCTTTGTGCTGCCAATGTTGTGTACCCCTTGTTGTGTATTATGCATGTTAATTAGTTAGCCCAAATTTTCATGTGTATATGTTTTGGCCATGTAACCCCTAAAGTGCCAAATTTTGAACTTGTAAATGTATGTAAATAGTGCAGGCCTAGGGACTTAGAGTTGCCATGTGCCTTACTAGCACAAAATGGGCTTGTAAGTAGGCCTTCTAAGGCACTAAGTGAAGTGGGAATAAGTGCTGCATGCATGGTAGCTATGTTTTGTGTTGCATTGGCTTAAAGTATAACTCAGAATGCATGTTTAATTTGGCAAGCAACCTAGGTTGTTACCACCCTAAAAAAATGGGAGAATCACAAGTGTGTCATAATGGCTAAAAACCATTATATTGTGTAATTCTCACCATAGTGATTGAAGTGTGGGGGGTAAAAGGCATGATCAATATCTCCTTAAAAGTTTTCCAAGTTGATAACTTGGTTCTCAAGAAAAGCCTTCAGGATTGCTTGTTTGTCAAGCAACCTATGGACATTTGTGGGGTTATCCGACGTAACTGTCCTATTGTGTGCCTTTGGTTGTCCATGCTTATAACTTAAGTCAAATGGAACTTTTGTGGGGTTATCCCACATAAGGAGGGATGCTATGGCATGGGATAAGGAGGTCAAATGTGGGCCAAGAGATTAAGGAAAAGAAACCATGGTCTTGTAGCAAGGAAAATGACATAAAGCTTGGTTAAGCTTGTTAAGTGCGTTTGGTGCACTTAAGACCATATAAGTGTCAATTCCTGGTCCTTATCTCCCAAATTTCGGCCTCCAGCAGCCAAAAAGAAGCCAGCCCTCTCCTCCACACTTCCTCCATAGCCACCATACCTTCAAACTCAAAACTACTTGCAATTGAAGTCAAGGAAGCACAATTGGAAGCTATTTGGTGCTATTGCTTGAGTGCACCTAGGATCAAGCTCCAATTTCAGCATACCCATCAAGGTAAGGGTTTTCTTGCTCTCATGGGTTGTTTTCTGTATTTTCAAGCAACCATGGAGCTAGGGCTAAGCTTATAAGAGAGACATGAGCTTGATGAACCAAGCTTAGTGAGAGGAGTGCACTTATTGAAGGTTTTGTGACCTAGTGTGAAGTGCATAGTGATGGCAGCAAATTTCTGGGTTTCTAGAGCCCAAAAGTTAGTGCTAACTACTGTTAAAATCATCCTAAGGCCAAGAATTAGCTTGACGAGGGCTGCCACAGTGATTTATTTAAGTTTATTGTATGTTTTACGGACTAATCTATGGTTATTGTTGCTGCTGCATTTCATGTGTTCATTGGTTGTGAATGGCTGCTGCATTTGGTTGCTATATCCTGTATATATGCATTGTGTTTTTTTTTTTAGTGTCTTTGGATGCAGGTTTTCATGATGGTCACATTGCCTATTGATTTCAAGTGTTACCCTTACTAAGTTTCTCAATGAAACTTACTCCCCTCAATTCTGTCATTTCAGGTCCAGCAGAAAGATCACATTCAAACTAACCTTTGTAGTTTGATTTTTGATCTGAAATTTCAGGAAAATGAACTTCCATGTGTATATTTATGATCTGGAAAGTTTGGTGCTTTTAGTAGCACAATTGGTATTTTTGGTAATGGTACTTATTGTGTTGTGCAGCAGCTGTCCAGCATCCTGTTTCTGGAGTCCATTGTGCCTCAGGAACTCCTGTAACCTAGGCTGCGTATTTAGATGATTTAAGACCATATTTTAGTGCATGTATGCATGTACATGTAGTGTATGTAAAATGAGACAAGTATGTGAACATTTGAGCAATGTTTTAGCTATGTATGTGGTGTGGTGCAAAGCTGCCCAAGTGTGAATGATAGGCTGCTTACTTGTAAATTCTGTTTTGGCAACATAAATTTGTTAAAAGCAATGGAATCTAATTCATATGTGTAATGGACATATAATGGATAGCTTTGGAGGGTTTTTCCCTTGTGAATGAAATGTTTGCACACATATGAAATTTTGTATGGGCAAAATGGTCATAAAGTGACCAGAATTTTGACTATGGACTTAAATTTCTATATCTCCTTGTGTAGAGGGAATCTTCGTAAGAAATTTTGGCCAAACCTAGACAACATCTAGAGCTTGAACTGGGATTTTTAATTTTTGAATTTGGAGCCATGTAGCGAAAGATATGATGCCGCAAAATTGGCAAAGTTACTGTTCATTTGATCAGAATTTTGTAACCAGCTTAAAAAATCCATAACTTGGTCCATTGATTGGCTATTGATATAAAAAAAAATTCCTTGGTTTGATCTAAGGCTCTAATTGGTAGTGGAGAAAATAAAACATGGGGATATGTGGCTAGAATGATACGGTTTATTAGTGGAAGTTACAGGTGCAGTAGCTGGTTACTAGAACTTAACAAGATTTCCTAGTGTGTGGAACCCAAAACTAGGACTTCTGCTAGTGTTTTCCTTCTTAGCTGCCGTAGTGTACATAAATGTAAATATGTGTGTTATGGTTAGACCAATATGCACATATTTACAAAGTGCTCAAGAGGGTCACTTATGTATGAACACTAGGGGTGCTGTTCTGATAACCTACAGGACACACCAAACCTGGGAATTTAAATGCACAATTTTGGCACCATAACTGGACTACCCTGGAGTGGGTAACATAGGTGGACCTAAGGTATGCTCTCCTAGGCACTTTAGTGCATGCATAGACACACCCACACATGCTCGCTAGTGGACTTCAGTAAGCCTACTTGGGTGTATTCACAACCTAACACATTAAACTTTGAACTTAACAAATCTTCATATAATGGATTAAATTGGAACCTTCATTTAAGTCTTACCTTAGTAGCAACAAAAATTTAAGTTAAGCGTCCTGGTTGTCATGCCTTAGTTCACCCTATGAAACTCAAAACTTGAATAACCTCCTAAGGGTATAAAGGTGGGGGTGAATTGGGGTCTAACAAACAAGGCCTTGGACACACCAACGTTCATGATTGTGTCACTTAAATATATAAGGTCTACTGTAATTTTTTGTTTGAGTACTTCCCTATTTCATAGGGAACTCTTCCAATCTTGTTCCTCAACTCCCCAAATTAAAACCCTAGCTTCCCTATGACCCACATAGGGTTTTTCTTTATTAGAGGACCTTGTTTCCAAATCAGATAGTTCATTTAATTCTCTATTTCTCCACATCTCTCTCTACCAAGGCAATTTTCTTTCTCTAGCTTTATTTGAATTTTATGAAGGATTAGGTTGATTTCTTTCAATGGGCTAGAGTTATTTGATGTATTTGAGCGATTTATTACCCCGATTGAAATTTTTTTTGAGTTTATAGGATGATTCTTTGGATATGAATGATTTTGGTTGATGGTGTATTAGAAGTTAGAAGGTTGGGATATAATTGTTTATGGACTTGGTGAATTGCTTGATATGGATTGATGCTTTCATAAGATTGGATGATGTTGATAGGTTGTTATGGATTCTTGCTATTCATTTGACCTTATTTATAATTATTATTTGCATTAAATTTTGAATGTTATAGGGTTTGATAGTCTTTTGGTGTGATAGTGGATTTGGTGTATTTTCCAACAAGAAAAAGCATTGTTATGGTTTGAATTGATTTCTTTTCATTTATTCTTATCAATTCAATATTGGTTATTAAGCCTAGACATCATAGTTCCTAGTTTAAATTGGATTGTGTTATATAGATGATTACAAATTAATTTCTTTTTAGAGCTTTAACTTTTGCAAATATGGATGGATATTATTATTGGATTTGAGATTATTGTTGCACTAGAGAATATTGTTTGTTGTTTTTAGAATGGCAGATGAAAAGGAAGAGGAACCATAATGGGAGGAAGAATGGGATCGTAAACTATTTTATCCCTGATCAAGCATTACAAGTGCAAAAAACCACCATAGGGTGGGAAGCTACACACCTGCTCAATTTTAACTTCTCTAGCCTCCACAACCAGCTCATTATGACCACCATTACGCCTCAAGGGTGGCAAATTCTTTATAGACCATCAGGCATTGCTTCCATTATGCTTGTATGCGAATTTTATGCAAATGCCAACGCAAGTGGACATTTTCCTGATGATTTAGGTTTCAGTGTGTGGGAGGTAGTTGAACATTCATATTGACCAGCTAAACATACACTTTGGTATTCATGATGTTTGAGGGCCCATTGACGGACCATCACCAAAGGGAATGTCTATCATGCTCTACAAGAGACTAGTTAGATTGGTCATTCACCCAAGTCCACTAGCCACCCTTCCTACTTGACATTCGAGTCATGATTTTCATGCTTGTCATGCATTCATTAATGCAAGATTGCTGCCTACCATGCCTACTCTGAACTTGACTCTAGAAAAGGCTGAGATTCTATATGCTCTTGCCACCGATGGCCTGATCAATATAGGGATGCTCATTTCAGTGAGTATTAGGGAGGTTATGAGTGTTTATAAGCTCAGTGCGGTTTTCCAAGAGTTGCCTACATAGTTGATGAGCAAACATGGCAACCGTGATTTTAAGGACCTTGAGAGAGTATTCTATATGAAGAATTTGATTTCAACTTGCTTCTTTGTGCAGGCTTGTTCATATAGGGGAGGCCATCCATGATATTACAGTACATTCATTCCCTTTTATTTATGTTTTTTTTCTTTATGGATATTATTCTTCTTTTTTATTTGTTTTGTGCCATATATTATTACTGGAGCATCAATTACTCCTTATGTTATCTACTTTTATATTTTTCTTTTAATAGTTACAATTCTAAATTTTTTTCCAATTTTTGTTTTAGTGACCATCTTTTCTATTTTCTTGGAAGCCCTTCACTACTAAACCCAAAGCTTAATTAGTATTTTATCGATCTCTTAGAATGTCAAAGTTTGCACCAAGCAACCAAACTTGTTAGAGTGGTACATTGAGGGCAATGTATA
This sequence comes from Aquilaria sinensis, assembly GCA_005392925.1. Classification (NCBI taxonomy): domain Eukaryota; kingdom Viridiplantae; phylum Streptophyta; class Magnoliopsida; order Malvales; family Thymelaeaceae; genus Aquilaria; species Aquilaria sinensis. The sequence goes on from SMDT01000097.1 coordinate 68,780, forward strand.
TCTTCAGTGTGGCGGAGTGGGTAGCCTTGTCCCTAAATTTTCTTTTATTCTTATTGAATTATTAAAATTTTTAAAAATTTTGAATACTTTAAAATTTTTTAGCTAAATTGTTTTGGCCTAAATTCACGATTGGTCCCTCATCTTTGACTCAATATGACTTAGTCCTCCAACTTTGATAAAACTATATGACTTAGTCCTCAAAATTTGAGAAACTATATGACTTGATCCCTTGGTTGCTTGTCTCACAATGGCCAGTGGAGACATAAAAATATTGGTAAGGGGCTACTTGTCATGCAATCGTCAATGGAGCAAAGTGGCCAAGCAAATGAGAATGGCAAGTAGAATAAAGGATTGAGGTTTGTGCAAGGCCTGAGCATTAGTGGTGAGGCCTTTAGGTGTAACGGTAGGCTTTGGGGATGAAGGACAAGACAAATCTAGCATCAACGATGATTGTTTATTTCAGATTTGGCAGTAATTGGCAAGAGGCGATGAATTTGATGAAGATGCGATGGCTAGGAGCAAGGGTGGAGAAGAGGCCAAAGGTGGAGGTAAGAAATAGGAGGTCAACTGTGTAAGCTTCGAGGAAAAAGAGGCCGATGAAAAGGAAGTGGTCGACAGTGTTGGCTTTGAGGAGGGGGAGGCTGATGATGTTGGATTCAATGAAGGAGAGGCCGATGGCTGGAGGTGAGGCCAAATTGGATGTGGAAAAGGGTGGCAGCGAATGATGTAGCCAGAATCAGTGGATAAGATGGCGACAAGTGGTGGCATGGGGAAGAGAGAGTAATGGCGTCTGTCATTCCATACAACTGGGTCTAACTCGCTCGATTTTTCAAAGTTGAGGGACTAAGTTACACTAAGTTAAAGTTAAAGGACTAACTCGTTCGAGTGAGGAAAATTGAAGAATGAAATGCGCATTTTGGCCAATTGTTTTCCAACCATAATATTGAGCATGGTTTTTTTTTTTATGAAGAGTGATTGTTAATTTATGTTCTTAATTATTTTTGAAGATGTCCCTGCACTTTACTATCAAGCTAGTGGAAGATGATCTTTAAAAGCTATTTTTTTTTGTGAGGTTGTGATTTCTTATGTTTCTAATTGTTGCAAAATTGGTTGAAGGAAATGTGGTTAGTTGTTGAATAGTATAAGAAGAATAGATATGGAATAAATTACTACTCCATTGTTTCTTAGTATTAAAGAGGGTTGGGATCTTCTCCAAAGGCAAGAGTCGATCATAACTCAAACAAATATTAGAAGCATGTGTATGATTAAAGATCACCTAGGATTGTGTTGAAAAATAACTTTCATATAGACAATTTTCCTGTAATGTACACTTGTTGCAAAGTGTAGTAACACGTGAAGAGGAATTCTTGAAAAAAAAAAAGAAAAATGATTGAAAAGTTCAATTAATTGCCTATTTCTGTGGTTTTGTGCCATGAATTTTTGTGCATAATGAGCTTCCGGTTTGTGTTTTTTTCTATGCATGAAAATTTATTTTTTTTTCCATTAAGCTTTAAGACATATGGTGTGCTAGCTTAAGAATGAATTGTTCCCCTTAACTTCTCCTGTTTTAAAAGTGTTACAATGAAAGTGTTGCATGCTTGGTAGTTTGTCAATTTCTTGAGATCCTTAATGTCTTAATCCTCTCCTCTATCTTTTTTTCTCAAGAGTATGATTCTACTTTATTCTTCTTTTACAGATTTTTTTTTTGTTGTTTGGTTGATGGCAAACAAAATTTTAAATGTGGGAGAAAAATATGATATACTGATATTTATACATGTTTTCTACATTCTATTTCCCTGACAATTGCTTGTCTTTTGATATGTTTTGGTAGAAATTGGTGCTTAATTGATTTAAATTTTATTTTCAGGTATTATTTTAGCTCTTTTGTAGTATTGAAGGATTTTGCATGAGCTTTGGAGCTGTACGGCAAGTTTTGGCAGAAATAAGAGTAAACTCGGTGTCAAACATGCATGGTGTTAGGACCATCCCTTAGTGCTTGGCCTAGGCCAAAAATGTATGAAAAATACCTTAAAAACATTAGGAACTCAAATGAAAATGTGAATAGAGGTGTAAATGGAAAACTGAGAACTATCGGGTTCAATTGCAAAAGTTAAAATGGCTTAAGAGCTAATGGCCAAAAACAAAGATTAAGGGCTATTTTGAAAGTTCTTTCAGGTGTTATTAGTGACACTAATACTAGTGGAAGGAAAGATTAAGCCATGCAGTTTTCTTTAAGTCGTGATGAGCATTAAACCCATTTTTAATGTACATGTCGCATTGGCCGGGTATGCATGCTTCTACTTAAGCCGAAACTCATTAGTTTTGGTCAAAGCTCCCATTCAAAAGTCAAGCAAGTGTTCTTGGTTGTTCTTGGAGTGGAAGTGCAGGGTCGTTGCCAAATTCATGAAGAATTGAAGGTTGGAGTGGAAATCAAGCTTGGCATTGAAGGTTTCTACATTAGACGACCTTGTACTTCAATTTTCAAGCTTAGTCTTGGATGTTCAAGAGTTGACCAAGAGCTCGAGCTAAGGTTTTTTGGTAAGGTTCACGGTTTCTACTTGATTTTGGTACTATTTTCATGTTCAAGTAGATTAATGGCATCTAAGTGATAGTATGATGAGCTATATGATCTTAGTTTGCTAGTTTGGGGCATATGGAAACCTTCGGGTTATATGGTTATTGATTAGCTAATCAATTAAAGGCAAGTACTAAAGTTCTTGTTAAGTAGGCCAACTTAACTTTGAACTTGGAGCTCTAGTGGATTAGAGATGATATGGTGAAGCTTGGAATGCAAATGATGTATATGGGTACTTGCTAGTGGTTTCGGCCGAGATTGAAAATGTGGTGTGTGTGTGAGTTATGTGCTTTGTTTGATTGTTTGTGCTTGCTAACCCTTGTACTTAGTGTTATTGTGCTTATATGTCTCTCTTAGCATGTGTGTATATATTGTTATGCTTGTGTTTTGGTGTTTTCCTTGTCTTTCTTGTAGGTTAAGTTAAGCTTATTAGAGGTTAAGCTTTCGGGCTTAACCAAATAAACTCATTAAGAGTTGTAGTGAACCTTACTAAGTGTTAATACTCATGCCCCTTATTGGTTATGTTTCAGGAAAAGGAATTGAGCTTGAGTGAGTGTGGTTGTGATTCTATTTCCTTGTGTGCTAAGTAGTAGAGTTTGTCAAGGTATGTGCCAAAACCGAGAGCTTGGCTTGTTTAAGTACATGTGCAAGTCTTATGGTATTGCCCAAAAATTATGTGTTGAGTTTTGTAGGCTCAGTGTAGATTATGGGACGAGTCTAAGAGGAGATGGATGTGTGTTCTTGGGCTTTAGTTTGGTGGTTTGCTGTCATGACCATGAATTTGGTCATAGGACTAGTTCTCCAATGTTTGATCTTATATTGTACCCTTAAGGTACTTCTCGGGTATTATAGGTGAACATGGCTTGTAATGCATAACGTTGGCTTGTTTTTGGACATTGAATACTCTTGGTATGTTTCCAAGTAGGTAGTACTTGTAAGTAGGCTACTTTTGTGTATATTTAGCCTTGGTTGAACTATGGTTTTGATGTATACATGTTGGATTGATGAAATGCCAAGTTATGCTTGTTTATGTGCCTTGGAATTGTCCTTTATAAGTAAACCTCTTATGTTCAAATCTTGGCCGAATGCATATGGACATGAAAAGTATGATTTCAAAACATGAAATGAGATGGGCTTCAAGGTTGCCATGCATTGAATAGCACACTTGATCAACACACATCATAAACACTTAAAGCAAAAGTGTAATGCCTTGCCTGGAGTTGCAAGTTAAAGTTTAAACCTTACCTTGTGATGCAAGTTATTTATGGGCCTTGCCTTGCAAGTAAAGTTTATAGGATTACTCATAAGCCTCCTAGGTCACCTCCCAGGCCTTAGCCTTAAGAAAATAAGACTTAAACTACCCAAAATGAAAGTTTGTCGAGACTATTAACTACTCATAACACTTTTGGTGCCTGTGTTTATTAACTTTCTTGGTGGTATGGTGAATGGCACTGAGAGTGCATAAGCTAGGGCATGTGTGGGTTATGACACATGGGTTAGCTCCAAACTTGCCTATGTTAACTTAGTACTGTTGGGTTTTGGGAGCCAAACAGCGCAGCGGAATTTAACCGAAACCCTCCAGGATCCAAGTGAAACGGGGTAAATCGGGTGTTCAAAAATTTTCATACCTAATTTTCGGTTAAGATCTCTCACTCAACTGTAGAGTCAAATCACAAAACCTAAACAGTTGACATGTTCAAGCTCTCTATGGTATCCACACGTGCTTCTTGGGATCAACACGCTTCCACCATGTCCCGACAGATGTGTTTCTCTTGCACTCGCAATCCTAGCTTGCGGCCTCCAAGGAATTGTAAGAGAAGAGTACGGCTGTCCTTTTGGGATGCTAGGGCAAGAAGACCTACAAATTTCTCACTAAAAGTTGTATTTATAGTGAGACTCAACTTCCAGGCCTAATGGGTTTCAAAGCCGTAATCCAATTAGGCTTTAATTTCGGGCTTAATAATGGCTCAACTTTTGGGCCCACTATTAATACGAAATTATTATGAAACCATAACCCAAATAATTAGCACATGCACTCTAATGATCCAAATAGCTCTAAGTGTGTGACCCAATAGGCTCTTACCACGTTGGCAATTATCATAAATCACATTTGTGATCATAAGCAATGAGCGGTGTCTAGCAACACATCATTGCTACCTAAGTGAGAAGATTGTCGGTGATTCGACTAAGCCTTTGTGATCATCATCGATATATGCCATTGTCCCTTTGCCCAAGATATCAAGACTAAGCATGAGACATGGAATATATCACTCTCATATAGCCCAATCTTTGGTTTCTTGATTACCGAGTAGACAAACTTAAACTAATGACATTGATATCGCATATCAACTCATCCAAGCATGGCCATGCATTTTCTAAATATCACTCTATCAAGGGGCCCGAAGATATCATTCCCGTTATATAGGAGGGACAAATCCCATCTTGATCATACAAATCCCTCCGCATGATATGTGGCATACCAAATGACCTCCTTCAAGTTCACTCAGTTACCAGCAACAAAGGAAAGTATCAAAGTATGTGACTCACATGTAGGGAACCTTGATGATCTTAGGTCGAAGGACTACATATACCATGATCACTATGAGAATCACTTATGACACTCATATAACGATCCATTTAGTGTTCTCATGGTGGGTTCGTCCAGTACACAAGTTCTCCAACTTGTACCCATATGTAGACTACTTATCTCATATTAGTCTCCATATATGCCAGTCGTTATGTATTATTGCAACTCGCTCCACTATAATACTAGACCAGGGATGTTTGAGAATATCATTATTCTAGGGTCACAATTATGTTTATTACGTTACGCAGAAACAAAACAACAAACATAATTGTTGGATTAATGCCTTAATAAAATATCATGACTCAATGTGCAAAAAATCCAATCATTTCATGATTGGAGTTTTGGGCACAACACTAACAATCTCCCACTTGCACTAAAAGCGAATCATCCATGTATCTAATACCGATGGACCTATAATGGCTATCATGCTTTTGCTGTGTAAGAGGCTTTGTCAGCGGATCAGCAATGTTGCTGTCTGTTGAAGTCTTGCATATCCTTACATCACCCCTCTTGATGATCTCCATGATGAGATGATAGTGTCGGAGTATGTGTTTAGATCGCTGGTGAGATCAAGGTTTGTTAGCCTGTGCAATTGCTCCATTGTTGTCACAATAGAGCTCTATCGGGTCGGCAATGCTTGGAACCACTCCAAGTTTAGTGATGAACTTCTTGATCCAAATTGCCTCCTTTGCAGCATCAGAGGCGACAATGTACTCAAATTCTGTTGAAGAGTCAGTTACTGTCTCTCGCTTTGAACTCTTCCAGCTTACAACACCACCACCAATACAAAACACATAACCATATTGTGATCTAAAATCATCCTTATCGGATTGGAAGCTTGCATCGGTGTAACCCCTTACAACTAGCTCATCTTCACCCCCAAAGACCAAGAATGCATCCTTAGTCCTTCGTAAGTACTTAAGGATGTTCTTAACAGCTATCTAGTGACTCTCACCTGGGTTCGATTGGTACCTACTCATCATGCTCAAAGCATATGAGACATCGGGACGAGTACATATCATGGCTTACGTGATAGATCCAATTGCTGAGGCATACGGAATCTTACACATGTGCTCTCTCTCCTCAGGTGTACTCGGACACTGAGATCTATAAAGAGTTATACCATATGACATGGGCAAGAATCCTTTCTTGGAATCTTGCATGCTAAACCTCTTTAGCACCATGTCAATGTATGTACTTTGACTTAGGCCAAGAAGCCTTCTAGATCTATCTCTATAGATCTTGATGCCTCACACAAAGGCTGCTTCACCCAAGTCCTTCATAGAGAAACATTTCCCTAGCCAAGTCTTCACAGACTATAGCTCAGGAATGTCATTCCTGATGAGTAGTATGTCATCTACATACAACACCAAAAAGACAATAGTGCCCCCACTAACCTTCTTGTAGACACAAAGTTCATCTTCATTTTTGATAAAACCAAACTCTTTGACTGCTTCATCGAAAGGAAGATTCGAACTTCGAGAAGCTTGCTTCAGTCCATAAATAGACCTTTGCAATTTGCACACTTTATTGGCATTTTCAGGAGTGACAAAACCCTCAGGTTGTGTCATGTACACATCCTCAAGTAGCTTTCCATGAGCAATGCAGTTTTGACATCCATTTGCCATATCTCATAATCATGGTGTGCAGCAATAACGAACAAAATTTGGATGGATTTAAGCATAGCAACTATTGAAAAAGTTTCATCATAGTCAATACCATGAATTTGCTTGAAATCTTTCGCAACCAATCGTCCCTTAAAGGTAATTAGATTATCCTCCATGTCAGTTTTCTTCTTGAAAACCCATTTTTACCCTATGGGTTTTACCCCTTCAGGTAGGTCAACCAAAGTCCATACTTGGTTTTCATACATAGATTCCATCTCAGATTTCATGGCCACTAGCCACTTATCAGAGTCAGGTCCCAACATAGCTTGTTGGTAGGTTGTGGCCTCATCCAGATCCATGAGCATCACATCACCAGTGTAAGTCATGAGAAATCCATATCTCTCGGGCTCACGCCGAATCCTACCAGACCTACGTGGGCTCTATGCTACAAGAATAGACTCTTGAACCACAACATCTTGTGGTGTCTATTCAGGTCCCATTTCAGGTTCGATGTCTCCTTGTTCTTCTTGAATTTCTTCAAGTTCTACTATCCTCCCACTAGTTCCTTTAGAGATAAAATTTTTCTCTAAGAAGAGACCAGTTCGAGCAACAAACACTTTTTGCTTAGAAGGATTGTAGAAATAGTAACCTTTTTTTCTTTGGGATACCCAACAAAAAGGCATTTTTGAGATTTGGGTCCTAGTTGGTTAGAGGATTGACGTGTCACATAAGCGTCACAGCCACCAAATCTTCATAGAAGACAAATTGGGACGCCTCTCACTCCATATCTCATATGGTGTCTTTTGAACCGATTTAGATGGAACTCGGTTTAGTGCAAAAGTGGCTGTCTCTAGAACATGTCCTGAAAAGGATTTTGGAAGGTTGGCTTGACTCATCACAGAGCGAACCATGTCTAATAGAGTTCGATTTCTCCTTTTAGATACACCATTCCATTGAGTTGTCCTAGGTGGAGTGAGTTGTGATACTATACCACAGTCCTTAAAATAGTCAAGGAATTCTTGATCCAAGTACTCTCCACCTTGATCTGATTGAAGCACTTTATACTTTCACCGAGTTAATTCTCTACTTCATTCTTGAATTCTTTGAACTTTTTAAAGGATTCTGACTTGTGTCTCATGAGATACACATAGCCATATCTGCTGAACTCATCAGTGAAAGTAATGAACTATTGAAAACCTCCTCTAGCATGTGTAGACAAAGGGCCATATAAATCACTATGTATGAGTCCTAGTAAGTCATTAGCCCTTTCACTTTCAATGGGGATTTAGTCATCTTTCCCGACAAACATGACTCATATGTCTCATATGATTCAAAATCAAATGAGTCCAAGGCTCCATCCTTATGGAGCTTGAATATGTGGGTCTCATTTATATGGCCCAAGCGACAGTGCCAGAGATAGGTCAAATTTGAATCTTTCAATCTGACCTTCTTGGTATTCACATTATAGATTGGATCTTCGAGGTCTAGAACATACAACCCATTGCTAAGTTGAGCACTACCATAAAAGATTTCATTCAAAAAAATAGAACAACATTTGTCCTTTATTATAAATGAAAGTCCTTTCTTGTCCAAACAAGAAACAGAAGTCAAATTTCTACTAATAGTAGGCACAAAGTAGCAGTTGTCTAACTCCAAAACTAATCCACTAGGTAAAATGAGAACATCAGTCCCTACGGCTAAGGCAGCAACCCTTGCTCCATTTCCAACACGTAGGTCCACTTTACCTCGGCCTAATTTTCTACTTCTACTTAGATCCTTCACATTTTCACAAATGTGAGATCCATATCCAGTATCCAATACCCAACATGAGGAAGTAGAAAAGTTAGCCTCTATAACAAAAATACCTGAAGTGGAAGTCTTACTTCCCTTTTCCTTAGCAAGTTCTTCAAGATAGAGCATGCAGTTGTGCTTCCAGTGTACAAGATGCTTACAATGGAAGCACTCCCCTTCCTTTGCCACACCACCTTTTGGTTTCAGTGTAGTTGAAGAAGAATTAGCATTGGACTTTCCATTAGCTTTATCTTTCTTCTTATTAGCTTTTCCCTTTCCTTTGCTCTTTTGAACCATCAAAATGGGCTTAGCCTTCTTAAGGTTTTGCTCAGCAGTTCTCAACATGTTGAGCAATTCAGGGAGGGATTTGTCAATGTCATTCATGTTATAGTTCATGACGAACTGACTGTAGCTTTCAGGCAACAATTGCAAGACTACATCAACAGCCAACTCCTTCTGAAGAGAAAATCCCAAGCTCTCAAGATTCTCAATGTACCCAATCATCTTGAGCACATGAGGATCCACGGGACTTCCCTCAGACATCTTGCACTGAAACAATGCCTTAGAGGCCTTAAACCTCTCATGCCTAGCTTGCTCTTGGAAAAGCATTTTGAGATGTTCGATCATATCGAACGCCCCTATGTTCTCATGTTGCTTTTGAAGCTCAAATTCCATGGCAATAAGCATGAGGCATGCAACATCCAAAGCATCATCAGAATGCCTCTTGTAAGCATCCTTTTCAGCTCTTGGAGCAGTGGCAGCAGGCTCATTTGGAATGGGCTGCTCTAGGACATAAGCCTTTCTATCTTGTTTGAGGACTGTCCTCAAGTTTCGGTACCATTTGAGAAAGTTGGTCCCATTCAGTTTTTCCTTCTCAAGGATCTATCGCAATGAAAGTGTCAATTTGTTTTGTGCCATGGTTACCTACAACAGCAAATATGCAGTGTAAGAGTCATGTATTTTAATTCATTTAATAAGGAATTTTATTAAACGATACTACCACTATTTTCCTCAAAATAATAACTCTCGATATTATTTCAGAACACCTCAGCGTTAAGGTATTCTAGAGGGCCAAGATCCATATTTGAGAACACCCTGAGTCAACTTTGGCTTTTCTCTCAAGTTATAGCTATTTAGGTAGGCAACTCCTTGCCAATTGTATCTCATGCAACTCTTGGTTAGTTGGGTGAATCAACACTTGCCCAAGCTCATCTCATGAACTTAAGCCCAACTCTATGCCTTTAAGTCCCTAATCTTATTAGGATGACTTAGTTAAGTTGAACCCAAAGTTAGCAATTTGGATATCATTATTATCCCATCGCACCTTACCAAGATGAACGTAGGTGCTTTGCCTTGGCAAACCCACCCAATGGCACTGAGAGTGCACAAGCTGGGGCTTGTGTGGGTTGTGACACATAGGTTAGCTCCAAACCTGCCTATGTTAACTTATTACCGTTAGGTTCTCAGAGCCAAACAGCGCAACGAAATTTAGCTGAAACCCTCCAGGATCCAAGTGAAATGGGGTAAACCGGGTGTTCAAAAATTTTCATACCTAATTTTCGGTTGAGATCTCTCACTCAACTGTAGAGTCGAATCGCAAAACCTAAAGAGTTGACGTGTTCAAGCTCTCTATGGTATCCACACGAGCCTTTAGGCATCACCACACTTCCACCACGTCCTGGCAGATGTGTTTCTCTTGCGCTCGTAGTGCTAGCTTGCATCTTCCAAGAAATTGCAAGAGAAGAGTGTGACTGTCCTTTTCGGAGGCTAGGGCAAGAAGACCTGCGAATTTCTCACTAAAAGTTGTATTTATAGTAAGACTCAACATTCGGGCCTAATAGGTTTCAAAGCGCTAATCCAATTAGGCTTTAATTTTGGGCTTAATAATGGCTCAACTTTTGGGCCCATTATTAATACAAAATTATTGTGAAACCATAACCCAAATAATTAGCCCATGCACTCTAATGATCCAAATAGGTCTATGTGTGTGACCCAATAGGCTCTTACCACGTTGCAATGATCATAAATCACATTTATGATCATAAGCAATAAGCGGTGTCTAGCAACACATCATTGCTACCCAAGTGAGATGATTGTCAGTGATTCAAGTAAACCTTTATGATCATCCTCGATATATGCCATTGTCCCTTTGCCCAAGATATCAAGAGTAAGCACGAGACATGGAATATGTCACTCTCATATAGCCCAATCTTTGGTTTCTTGATTATAGATTAGACCAACCTAAACTGATGACATTGGTATCGTATATCAACTCATCCGAGCATGGCCATGCATTTTCTAAATCTCACTCTATCAAGGGGCCCGAAGATATCACTCCCGTTACATAGGAGGGACAAATTCCATCTTGATCATACAAATCCCTCCGCATGATATGTGGCATAACCAATGACCTCCTTCAAGTTCACTCAGTTACGAGCAACAAAGGAAAGTATCAAAGTCTATGACTCACATGTAGGGAACCTTGATGATCTTAGGTCGAAGGACTACATATACCATGATCACTATGAGAATCACTTATGACACTCATATAACGATCCATGTACTGTTCTCATGGTGGGTCAGTCCAGTACACAAGATCTCCAACTTGTACCCATATGTGGACTATATATCTCATATTAGTTTCCATATATGCTAGTCGTTATGTATTATTGCAACCCGCCCCACTATAATACTAGACCAGGGACATTTGAGAATATCATTATTCTAGGGTCACAATTATGTTTATTACATTACGCAGAAACAAAACAACAAACATAATTGCTGGATTAATGCCTTAATAAAATATCATGACTCAATGTGCAAAAAATACAATCATTTCATGATTGGCGTTTTGGGCACAACACTAACAATCTCCCACTTGCACTAAAAGCCAATCATCCATGTATCTAATACCGATGGACCTAGAATGGCTATCACGCTTTTGCTGTGTAAGAGGCTTTGTCAATGGATCAGCAATGTTGCTGTCTGTCGAAGTCCTGCATATCCTTACATCACCCCTCTCAATGATCTCCCTGATAAGATGATAGCGTTGGAGTATGTGTTTGGATTGCTGGTGAGATCGAGGTTCCTTAGCCTGTGCGATTGCTCCATTGTTGTCACAACAGAGCTCTATCGGGTCGGCAATGCTTGGAACCACTCCAAGTTCAGTGATGAACTTCTTGATCCAAACTGCCTCCTTTGCAGCATCAGAGGCGGCAATGTACTCAAATTCTGTTGTAGAGTCAGCTACTGTCTCTTGCTTTGAACTCTTCCAGCTCACAGCACCACCACCAATACAAAACACATAACCAAATTGCGATCTAAAATCATCCTTATTGGATTGGAAGCTTGCATCGGTGTAACCCCTTACAACGAGCTCATCTTCACCTCCAAAGACCAAGAATGCATCCTTAGTCCTTCGTAAGTACTTAAGGATGTTCTTAACAGCTGTCCAGTGACTCTCACCGGGGTTCGATTGGTACCTACTCGTCATGCTCAAAGCATATGAGACATCAGGACAAGTACATATCATGGCATACATGATAGATCCAATTGCTGAGGCATATGGAATCTTACTCATGCGCTCTCTCTCCTCGGGTGTACTCGGACACTGAGATCTAGAAAGAGTTATACCATGTGACATGGGCAAGAATCCTTTCTTGGAATCTTGCATGCTAAACCTCTTTAGCACCTTGTCAATGTATGTACTTTGACTTAGGCCAAGAAGCTTTCTAGATCTATCTCTATAGATCCTGATGCCTAACACATAGGCTGCTTCACCCAAGTCCTTCATAGAGAAACATTTCTCTAGCCAAGTCTTCATAGACTGTAGCTCAGGAATGTCATTCCCGATGAGTAGTATGTCATCTACATACAACACCAAGAAGACAATAGTGCTCCCACTAACCTTCTTGTAGACACAAGGTTCATCTTCATTTTTGATAAAACCAAACTCTTTGATTGCTTCATCAAAATGAAGATTCCAACTTCGAGAAGCTTGCTTCAGTCCATAAATGGACCTTTGCAATTTGCACACTTTATTGGCATTCTCAGGAGTGACAAAACCCTCAGGTTGTGTCATGTACACATCCTCAAGTAGCTTTCCATTTAGGAATGCAGTTTTGACATCCATTTGCCATATCTCATAATCATAGTGTGCAGCAATAGTGAACAAAATTTGGATGGATTTAAGCATAGCAACTGGTGAAAAAGTTTCATCATAGTCAATACCATGAATTTGCTTGAAACCTTTTGCAACCAATCGTCCCTTAAAGGTAATCACATTACCATCCATGTCAGTTTTCTTCTTGAAAACCCATTTGCACCCTATGGGTTTTACCCCTTCAGGTGGGTCAACCAAAGTCCATACTTGGTTTTCATACATGGATTCCATCTCAGATTTCATGGCCACTAGCCACTTCTCAGAGTCAGGCCCCGACATAGCTTGTTGGTAGGTTGTGGGCTCATCCTGATCCATGAGCATCACATCACCAGTGTGAGTCATGAGAAATCCATATCTCTCGGGCTCACGCCGAATCCTACCAGACCTACGTGGGCTCTGTGCTACAGGAACAGACTCTTGAACCACAACATCTTGTGGTGTCTGTTCAGGTTCCATTTCAGGTTTGATGTCTCCTTGTTGTTCTTGAATTTCTTCAAGTTCTACTTTCCTCCCACTAGTTCCTTTAGAGATAAACTCTTTCTCTAAAAAGACACCAGTTCGAGCAACAAACACTTTTTGCTCAGAAGGATTGTAGAAATAGTAACCCTTTGTTTCTTTGGGATACCCAACAAAAAGGCATTTTTGAGATTTGGGCCCTAGTTTGTTAGAGGATTGATGTTTCACATAAGCGTCACAGCCCCAAATCTTCATAAAAGACAAATTGGGATGCCTCCCACTCCATATCTCATATGGTGTCTTTTGAACCGATTTAGATGGAACTCGGTTTAGTGTAAAAGCGGTTGTCTCTAGAGCATGTCCCCAAAAGGAGTTTGGAAGGTCAGCTTGACTCATCATAGAGTGAACCATGTCTAACAGAGTTCGATTTCTCCTTTCAGATACACCATTCCATTGAGGTGTACCTGGTGGAGTGAGTTGTGATACTATACCACACTCCTTCAGATAGTCAAGGAATTCTCGATCCAAGTACTCTCCACCTCGATCTGATCGAAGCACTTTGATACTTTTCCCGAGTTGATTCTCTACTTCATTCTTGAATTCTTTGAACTTTTCAAAGGATTCTGACTTGTGTCTCATGAGATACACATAGCCATATCTGCTGAAGTCATCAGTGAAAGTAATGAAGTATTGGAAACCTCCTCTAGCTTGTGTAGACATAGGGCCACATACATCACTATGTATGAGTCCTAGTAAGTCATTAGCCCTTTCACTTTGCCCTATGAATGGGGCTTTGGTCATCTTGCCCAACAAACATGACTCACATGTCTCATATGATTCAAAATCAAATGAGTCCAAGAGTCCATCCTTATGGAGCTTGGATATGCGGGTCTCGTTTATATGGCCCAAGCGACAGTGCCAGAGATAGGTCAGGTTCGAATCATTTAATCTGACCTTCTTGGTATTCACATTATAGATTGGATCTTTGAGGTCTAGAACATACAACCCATTGCTAAGTTGAGCACTACCATAAAAGATTTCATTCAAATAAATAGAACAACATTTGTCTTTTATTATAAATGAAAAACCTTTCTTGTCCAAACAAGAAACAGAAATCAAATTTCTAGTAATAGTAGGCACAAAGTAGCAGTTGTCTAATTCTAAAACTAATCCACTAGGTAAAGTGAGAACGTAAGTCCCTACGGCTAAGGCAACAACCCTTGCTCCATTTCCAACACGTAGGTCCACTTCACCTCGGGCCAATCTTCTACTTCTACTTAGATCCTGCACATTTGCACAAATGTGAGATCCACATCCAGCATCCAATACCCAAGATGAGGAAGTAGAAAAGTTAGCCTCTATAACAAAAATACCTGAAGTGGAAGTCTTACTTCCCTTTTCCTTAGCAAGTTCTTCAAGATAGAGCTCGCAGTTACGCTTCTAGTGTTCAGGTTGCTTACAATGGAAGCACTCCCCTTCCTTTGCCACACCACCCTTTGGTTTCAGTGCAGTTGAAGAAGAATTAGCATTGGACTTTCCATTAGCTTTATCCTTCTTCTTGTTGGCTTTTCCTTTTTGTTTGCCCTTTTGAACCATCAAAATGGGCTTAGCCTTCTTAAGTTCAAAAGGGCTTAGCCTTCTTAAGGTTTTGGTCAGTAGTGCTCAACATGTCGAGCAATTCAGGGAGGGATTTGTCAAGGTCGTTCATGTTCTAGTTCATAATGAACTGACTGTAGCTTTCAGGCAATGATTGCTGGACTACATCAACAGCCAACTCTTTCTGAAAAGCAAATCCCAAACTCTCAAGCTTCTCAATGTACCCAATCATCTTGAGCACATGAGGACCCACGGGACTTAGCTCAGACATCTTGTACTGAAACAATACCTTAGAGGTCTCAAACCTCTCATGCCTAGCTTGCTCTTAGAAAAGCATTTTGAGATGTTCGATCATATCGAACGCCCCCATGTTCTCCTGTTGCTTCTGAAGCTTAGATTCCATGGTAATAAGCATGAGGCATGCAACATCCAAAGCATCATTAGAATGCCTCTTGTGAGCATCCCTTTCAGCTCTTGGAGTGGTGGCAGCAGACTCATTCAAAATGGGCTGCTCTAGGACATAAACCTTTCTCTCTTGTTTGAGGACTATCCTCAAGTTTCGGTACCATTTGAGAAAGTTGGTCCCATTCAGTTTTTCATTCTCAAGGATCGATCGCAACAAAAGTGTCGATGTGTTTTGTGCCATGGTTATCTACAACAGTAAATATGCAGTGTAAGAGTCATGTATTTTAATTCATTTAATAAGGAATTTTATTAAACGATACTCCCACTATTTTCCTCAAAATAATAACTCTTGATATTATTTCGGAACAACTCAGCGTTAAGGTATTCTAGTAGGCCAAGATCCATATTTGACCACAACCTGAGTTAGCTTTCGCTTTTCTCTCAAATTATAGCTATTTAGTTAGGCAACTCCCTGCCAATTGCATCTCATGCAACAATTGGATAGTTGGGTGAATCAACACTTGCACAAGCTCATCTCATGAACTTAAGCCTAACTCTATGCCTCTAAGTCCCTAATCTTATTAGGATGACTTAGTTAAGTCGGACCCAAAGTTAGCAATTTGGATAGCACTATTATCCCATCGCGCCTTGCCAAGATGAACATAGGTGGTTTGCTTTGGCAAACCCACCCAATGGCACTGAGAGTGCACAAGCTGGGGCTTGTCTAGGTTATGACACATGGGTTAGCTCCAAACTTGCCTATGTTAACTTGTTACTGTTCGGTTTCAAAAGCCAAACAGCACGGCGAAATTTAATCGAAACCCTCCAGGATCCAAATGAAATTAGGTAAACCGGGTGTTCAAAAATTTTCATACCTAATTTTCGGTCGAGATATCTCATTCAACTGTAGAGTCGAATCACAAAACTTGAACAGTTGACGTGTTCAAGATTTGTATGGTATCCACACGAGCCTCTCGGGATCACCATGCTTCCACCACATCCCGGCAGATGCATTTCTCTTGCGCTCGTAGTGCTAGCTTACGTCCTCCAAGGAATTCCAAGAGAAGAGTGTGGCTGCCCTTTTTGGAGGCTAGGGCAAGAAGACCTGGGAATTTCTCACTAAAAGTTGTATTTATAGTGAGTCTCAACTTCTAGGCCTAATGGGTTTCAAAGCCCTAATCCAATTAGGCTTTAATTTTGGGCTTAATAATGGCTCAACTTTTGGGCCCATTATTAATATGAAATTATTGTGAAACCATAACCCAAATAATTAGCCCATGCACTCTAATGATCTAAATAGCTTCATGTGTGTGACCCGATAGGCTCTTACCATGTTGGCAATGATCATAAATCACATATATGATGATAAGCAATGAGCGGTGTCTAGCAACACGTCATTGCTACCCAAGTGACAAGATTGTCGGTGATTCGACTAGACCTTTATGATCATCATCGATATATGCCATTATCCCTTTGTCCAAGATATCAAGACTAAGCACGAGACATGGAATGTGTCACTCTCGTATAGCCCAATCTTTGGTTTCTTGATTACCTAGTAGACCAACTTAAACTGATGACATTGATATCGTATATCAACTCATCCGAGAATGGCCATGCATTTTCTAAGTCTCACTCTATCAAGGAGCCTGAAGATATCACTCCTGTTACATAGGTGGGACAAATCCCATTTTGATCATACAAATCCGTTCGCATGATATGTAACGTACCCAATGACCACCTTCAAGTTCACTCAGTTACGAGCAACAAAGGAAAGTATCAAAGTATGCGACTCACATGTAGGGAACCTAGATGATCTTAGGTTGAAGGACTACATATGCCATGATCACTATGAGAATCACTTATGGCACTCATACAATGATCCATGTAGTGTTCTCGTGGTGGGTCGGTCCAGTACACAAGTTCTCCAACTTGTACCCATATGTAGACTACATATCTCATATTAGTCTCCACATATGCTAGTCATTATGTATTATTGCAACCCGCTCCACAATAATGCTAGACCAAGGACATTTGAGAATTTCATTATTCTAGGGTCACAATTATGTTTATTACATTATGTAGAAACAAAACAACAAACATAATTGCTGGATTAATGCCTTAATAAAATATCATGACTCAATGTGAAAAAAATACAATCATTTCATGATTAGCGTTTTGGGAACAATACTAACAGTTACATGCCCATGTGTAGTGCCAGCCCTTGATCTAGACCATGTCATTAAATGTTAGTGATTTTTATATTTTAGAGCTGAAACAAGGCTTTGAACATGGTTAGGTCTCAATCTATGTTTGCTTGCCATTAGGGTTTTGTCAAGTTATTTTTCTAAAAAGAAAAAAGGAAGAGCGAGGTGAAAATGCATAGAAAAAGTGTTTAGATTTCAGAGTAGAGGGCTACTAGAGGCAAGTTAGATGATCAACACCAATTAGTCCACGTGAGAGCAAGGATTTCTCAGAGGAGAAGAATTTTAGAGATGTAGTCTTCGATTTTTAGTCATCTTTTGTTTCTATTGTGTTTTCTTTTGGTCAACAAGATGAGTTTATTTCTTTACACTTGCTCAGAAAAGATGAACAATAGTATGATATTGCTATTATGATTACTTTTGCTTTAATATATTTATGTTTTTTTTATCTATCCAATGTTTCTTGGTGCGTTGATTAATAGCAACTGGCCTATTAATTCAATGTGTGATGATGAACATATCCATCTAGTATCTAGAATCTTTGCAATGTGCTGGTTGAAGGCAATGAGCCTTGGGACCCTCCCAAGGCCTGACCTCAGGCCACTATAAGTCTAGTCGCTTCACTTTAGAAATCCCCTCCACTAAGAAACATGCCTAATACCTTGGCACTGATGATCCCTAATACTAACAAATACCATTAGGGGGTACTCCTAGGTGCATACAAAGTGTTCACTCAGGCCTGTGTCAGGACAACTAGGTAGAGAGATAGCTGGGGTGAAAAAGACCCACGTTCCCTGATTTAGCCAAAATGGTGCCAAAAACTTGGTTATGAGCACAAGAGTTTTATATTTATAACCCTTATTCACCTGACCTGCAAGGGTATCGCGTTGTGGTGTGCAAGTGGCAAATATAGCTATCATCCTAAGAGATAGTATGATTCTACCAAGATTCAAATTCTAGTTACTCAAACCACTTAAGCTACAATGCGAAAGAAAATGATTTAAATGAGTAAGAATTAAGGTTAGTTGAGTGAATATGTATATAAAAAGTAATGACTAGAGTGAATGAAACTGCTAACTACCTAATGAAATCTAAGATCATATAATGGATGAATGCAAAAGTTGCTAGCTAAGACTATTGATGCGATCAAATCAAAAGGCTATTTGCTATCTGTGTGTAGCTAAACTAACTACAAATGAAATGACTTAGTTAAAAAGACTATCTCCCTAGGATTCTACCCTCTTACCTGCTACCTAAGTTAAATGAAGTTCTATGGGCATTCACTTCTTATTTGGTGAAAGTATTAAAAAATCAAAACTCTCTTTCTCAAGACCAAGTTTTGCTTACCCTAGTGATGCCCGCGGCATCTTTGTCACGTGAGACGGCGAGGCCGAGAAGGACTTCTGGTATGGGAGAGTGCCCCGTTGAAGGTATTCCTCAGGAGTACCTACCTGAAACACTCAGAAAACAGGGGTTAGGAGGTCCCCGGAGTGATTTTCGGGGAAGGAGCCTCCGACGCCCAAGTCAACGCTTTGGGGGGTGGAGAGGGAGTAGTAAAGACAAAAGGCTCTTGCCTGCCGCATCTTATTGAGGGTGGAAAGAAGAGTCCCCCCTTGAGACCATTCCCCTGATATATATAAGAGGGGGTGAGCCCTTCAGATTGTCACACGTGTACGGATGGATACTATTCGTACTTCTGGGTTTGAGGGCCCCTAGCCACCTGTAGGCTCTTCGGGGTATGAGCTGAGGCAAGCATAGCCCTACATGACAAGACATAGGCAGTGGTGGTGTGTCAGAGTGCCTATGAGGGCGGCGTGCAGGGTATACGGGCGTAATGTCAGAGACTCCTTAATGGCTCCTATCGTACCTCCGAGGTCCCTTTGGTTGATGTCTTACTTCGGAGTGAGGGGCCTTTTCCCGGAGTCATATTGGTACTTTGGGGAATTCCCTAGCTCCGAAGTTACTCCTTCGGGGGCTTTCTTCTACAGAAGGTGGCTGGTCCTTCTCCCCCGAAGCTGGTTCGGTCGCCTTCCCGAGGGAGGTGATACGCTAATTTTCCAAGGTTGGTATTGGTGGACTACCGAGATCATGTACCTCAGGCATCTGATTCCCTCCTTTCTAGGGTCCTTAGGTGCCTGGGGCGATAGCACTTCGGCTATCACATGGCCCCCCTCGGAAAGCTGGAGTGGAAGCCTCGTCTAGTGGCCATTTTGGGGGCGCTTTTTAGGACTCGGAGTCTGACGTTCACAGGGGAAGCACTTCGCCACCTTGGGGATAAGCCTTGTCCGGATAGGTGTTACTTGTCTACCCTTTGGTGTTCTCGAGGTACCCAACTTCTTTACTTTTCCTGCAATAGGTTGGTGGACCGTCGCATCTTGAAACTAGGTGTGTTAGTCTGGAGCGACGCGCCCTAGTTTTCGGGATGTCAGAAAATGCGTCCTAATTTCTCGTGACGGATGATACGTGGCAGGTGCTGGTTGGGGTTAGTCATGCCGCTTACGGTGGGCACATCTTTTCGCGCGTGAAGGGCAATTATGGCGACGCTTCGCCTTCGCGAAGCAATTATGACGCCCCTCCGACTACCCTTCCTTGATCTATATAAGCCCCCTTCTGTCATACTCTTCATTTGTTTTTATTTGCTCTCGTCTGCTTTCATGCCTTTTCTTCCTTTTTTGCGGTGGTATTAACGGCGGCGCCACTTCCAGCCACCTTTCACGATGGCGTCCACAAACCCTGATTTCGGCAAGACTTTTGGTGCGTTCCGACTCTAGAGATCCTTCAGTTTCTGCTTTTCTTCTAGCTTCCCAAAGTCATTTTTCTTCTTTCAGAAGTCTCTTTTTTGGCCAACCATGTCTTCGCCTATCCCCGAGAGCTGGCAACCTCTTATGTCTCACCCTTGTTGCTCCACTTCTGAGAAATTACAGAAGTGGACAACCAAATTTTTCCTTCCCTCCTACGTCACCACAAGGTTACCCCACCTCGGTCACTTTATCTTTATGAACCGGGACAACGAGGTTACCGTTTTCTGAGCCCAACTGAAGGCCGGACTTCGGTTTTCCCCCGTGAAGATGATTTGCGACTTTTGCCAATTCCATGGCATAGCCGTGAATCAACTTCCTCCCAACTCATACTGCTATTTCAATGCCTTTCTCTGCATGTGTGGGGTCTTCAGGGTAGAACCCCATTTTATCCTGTTCATCCAGTATTACAAGCTCTATCTGATCCCGAAGGGTGTCTTTTATTTCATGCTACCTTGAGGATCTGGGAGCAAAAAATTCATGTTCAACTTCTCTACCAAAGATAGCTGGCGAGGGTGGCAAAGGAAGTTCTTCTTCCTAAAGGTGGCAGAGGCCTGGTCGCATGTTCCGACTAAGTGGGCTTGGGGGAAGCTAGAGACGGATGTCGTTGATCCCAAGAAGTTGCTAACTCCCGAGTTGGCAGCGAGGTTTGCGAACTTCGACAGGCGTATCAGTGCTGTAGCCGACTGGGATGGCGAGGTCTCTCCACGCTCCCTCTACCCCTTCCCCATCATGTGGAAGCTCATGACCGAGAAGGTCCTTCGGGAGTTGGGGGTAGTTAAGGAGCATAAGATGGATCTCGGCATGCCAGCTCCTGCCATCGAGGGGAGGAGTCGTGGCTAGTGAAGCTCCTTCGGGGGGAGTTCACTTACGCAGCCTTTTTTGAAAGTGAGTTTTCCTTTGAATTTTTCAGTATAAGTATCTCTCTGGACTCACACTGATGTTTTCCTTCTTTTTCAGAGATGGGCGACAAGTCTGCTGCCTACTATAAGTCTCTCTTCCTCGGTCAGGCCGAGAAGGAGGAACAAACGAAGAAAGACGTCTCCAAGAGGCACAAGACTACTGGGAGCGAACCGTCTTCAGCCAAGAAGGTGAAGCAGGACACCCTTCTTCCACTCCCGGAGGATGTGGCGGAGGTCGGCGGTGACATTGCAACTTCCACCAAGCCTGAAACTCCCGCCGAGCTTGATACTACCTCCGAGGTTCCTGCCGGGGTGGTTACTATTGCTGTTACTTTGAGTCCCACCACATTGGTGGATCTTTTGGGCTCTTTGGTAGGGGGTTCCTCTGCCGAGGAGTTGGAAAAACGCCAAAGAGACAAAGGCAAGCATATTCTTTTCGACATGAAGGAGGTCCGAGACTCCGATGATGACGTTGCTGAGGTTGCGCCCGGTTCATCTCCTACTCCTTTTCAGTACTCGTATCCTCCTAACTTGTATAGTTAAGGAGCCTTGTCTGACTTATGCTTTTAACTTTGCAGAGGATCTGGCACCCTTAGCATGGATGGTTGAGGATGCTCGGAGGCGAGCTCTTTGGGATTCCCACATCCGGAAGGACAAGGTTCCAAGGGAGCCGTTCTGGTCTTTCACGGAGGACATGAATCTGTTCTCCGAGGATTACCGGGAAATGGCTCCCCAGATGGCGAGGGGCATCCTCACTCAGGCTTCCTTCAAGGCAGTTGCCGAGTGCCGCTAGGGTCTCCGAGCATGCTGCCCAGGTAGTTCTTCAGGCTTCTTCATTTTCCCTCCCATTTTTTATTCTAAGTGTTTTGGCTTTCATCGTGTAAATTTCACTAAGTACCTTCTTTTTTGTAGCTCCTAGGGTATAGTGGATACCTTCGAGCTTGGGCAACAAAGTAGTCTTCGGTCCGAGCTTGGGCCGAAGATAAATTAGCAAAGGCCAAGGTCTTCTGCGCTAACTCGGTTATAATGAACACTAAGTTGAGCCGAATAGCCAAGGAGAGGGTTGCCAACGTTCGGGAGGAATTCTTGAAGGGCCAAGAGAAGCTTTTGAAGGATTTCTCCAAGAAGATGTCCGACCTTGGTGAGAAGGTTGTGAGCTTATCCTTGGCCAACGAGGCCATTCAGAAGGAGAAAGAAGAAGAGGCTGCTCTCCTGACGAAGGCTCTTGCTGACAACGCCGAACTTCAAGCCAAGGTCGACTCGCTGAAGAAGGATTCAAAGAAGAAGAAGAAGATAAAGGAGCTGGAGATGGAGGTTGCATATCTTCAGAACGAGGTTAATGACTTGGACGTCGAGAAAGACAAGGCCATTCAGGCGACCAAGGTTGCCTTTCAAGACGGCTTCTGCCTAGCTCGTCACCAAGTTCTGAAGGAATATCCAAACCTCGACCTTTCCTTCTTGGCTGCCCTGGATATTCCTAAGGGGCCTCGGTGGACTTGGTCGAAGATCAAGCTCCTCAACCTGCCGTTTGCCCCTCCTCCTGCACCGAAAACGGCAGCCAAAGACACAGGAGCCGGAGCCTCCCATGATGCCGGGGTCCCTTAGATTTTCTAGGGCCTTTGCTTTCTTCTTTTCTTTGTATTTTTCTTCTTGTAACCTTTTCCTTGTACCAAGACCTTCTTCAAATGAATTTTCCTTCATAATTTGGTTAAGTCTTTTGAGCAATTTTTGTTTCCCAGTTTCCCGACCACTTTCGGTCAGGGGACCTCGAAAAGGTACAATTTGCTCGTTTCATCGGCCAACCTTCGGGTAAACGTTCGTTGTTGGCGAAGTTCCCTTAGGCCAATTTTAGCCTGCCCTCGCCGGCCATACTCGGTAGGCTTCACCTTTTTTGGGCATATAACCCAATCAACTTCAGAAGGAAAACGTGACTTTCGGGAGTGTGTGCTTCAGCTTTGTTTGGCGAGCACTCTCAGATAGGGGAAAACTTCTGTACTTAGAAAAAATTTCTAACTTGTAGAACTTCTCACCTAAAATTCTAAGTATAGAACTTCTTTTAAGGCATCCGAGTGCCATGTATTTTTCAGTTCTTCCCCTTTAGTGTCGCGAAGCTTGTATACTCCTTTTCGGACCTCGTTTAGGACCAAGTAAGGCCCTTTCCAGTTTGGCCGAAGTACCCCATGAAACGGTCTTCGGGGTTCAAACTCGGCCTTTCGGAAGACGAGGTCTCCTTTCCTAATTCCTTTTGGCCTAACACGCAGGTTTGCGCTCATGGCCACCTTTTGTTGAAAGGCCTCTCTTCCAAGCTCGGCCACTTCTCTATGTTCATCAACTAGGTCGAGCTTAGTTCTCAACCTGAGGTCGTTTCCTCTTTCGTCGAACACTTGTATTCTAACTGGTGGCCGTACCACTTCAATAGGGATAATGGCGTCTGTACTAGAGATAAATGAGAAAGGTGTCTCCCCCGTGGCCCCTCGTGGTGTTGTCTGATAACTCCACAGTACAATAGGAAGTTCTCCTGCCACTCTCCCTTTGCTTCCCCCAACCTCTTTTCCAGTCCCTCTTTTATAGTTCTGTTGGCTACCTCTACTTGTCCGTTGCTCTGGGGTTGAGCTAGCGGGGCTAAGTGCATTTTTATTCCAAAGTTGGTGATGAATTCTTGGAATCCCTTGTCCATAAACTGGGAACCATTATCGGCCACTGCCACCATTGGTATGCCAAATTTGCATATCATGCTCTTCCAGATGAACTTTTTGTTAGTGTTGTGCCCAAAAGCCAATCATGAGATGATTGTATTTTTGCACAATTGAGTCATGATATTTTATTAAGGCATTAATCTAGCAATTATGTTTGTTGTTTTGTTCCTGTGTAACTTAACAAATATAATTGTAACCCTAGAATAATGATATTCTTAAAAGTCCCTGGTCTAGTATTATTGTGGAGCGGGTTGCAATAATACATAACGACTAGCATATGTGGAGACTAATATGAGATATGTAGTCTACATATGGGTACAAGTTGGAGAACTTGTGTACTGGACCGACCCACCATGAGAACACTACATGGATCGTTATATGAGTGTCATAAGTGATTCCCATAGTGATCAGGGTATATGTAGTCCTTCGACCTAAGATCATCAAGGTTCCCTACATGTGAGTCACATACTTTGATACTTTCCTTTGTTGCTCGTAACAGAGTGAACTTGAAGGAGGTCATTGGGTATGTCACATATCATGCGGAGGGATTTGTATGATCAAGATGGGATTTGTCCCTCCTATGTAACGGGAGCGATATCTTCGGGCCCCTTGATAGAGTGAGACTTAGAAAATGCATGGCCATGCTCGGATGAGTTGATATGCGATATCAATGTCATCAGTTTAAGTTAGTCTACTCGATAATCAAGAAACCAAAGATTGGGCTATACGAGAGTGACACATTCCATGTCTCGTGCTTAGTCTTGATATCTTGAACAAAGGGACAATGGCATATATCGGTGATGATCATAAAGGTATAGTCGAATCATCGACAATCTTGTCACTTGGGTAGCAATGATGTGTTGCTAGACACCGCTCATTGCTTATGATCATAAATGTGATTTATGATCATTGCTAGCGTGATAAGAGCCTATTGGGTCGCACACATAGAGCAATTTGGATCATTAGAGTGCATGGGCTAATTATTTGGGTTATGGTTTCACTTTAATTTCGTATTAATAATGGGCCCAAGAGTTGAGCCATTATTAAGCCTGAAATTAAATCCTAATTGGATTAGGGCTTTGAAACCCATTAGGCCTGGAAGTTGAGTCTCACTATAAATACAACTTTTAAGTGAGAAATTCGCAGGTCTCCTTGCCCTAGCTTCCAAAAAGGACAGCCGCACTCTTCTCTTGCAATTCCTTGGAGGACACAAGCTAGCACTGCGAGCGCAAGAGAAACGCATCTACCGGGACGTGGTGGAAGCGTGGTGATCCCGAGAGGCTCGTGTGGATACCATAGAGAGCCTGAACACGTCAACTGTTCAGGTTTTGTGATTCGACTCTACAGTTGACTGAGAGATCTCAATCAAAAATTAGGTATGAAAATTTTTGAACACCCGGTTTACCCCATTTCACTTGGATCCTGGAGGGTTTCGGTTAAATTCCGCTGCGCTGTTTGGCTCCCGAAACCCAACACTTTTCTATATCCTTTGCCGAAATAGTTGCCAAGGGCTCTGCCTTCACCCATTTAGTGAAGTAGTCTGCTGCTATTACGCAGAACTTCACTCCTCCAGGTGCTGTTAGGCGAGGCCTGATGAGGTCTATTCCCCATGCTGCAAAGGGGCAAAGGTGATCTACCAGGGTTATCTACTACGAAGGCAGCCTTTGGGTGCTGGCGTGTCTTTGGCCATTTTCACACTTCCTAGACGAATTGTCTTGCACCGTTTTTACCAATACATCTCTATAATGGACTTGTGTACCCTTGCTAGTATGATTCCTCCTCAATTAGGAAATATCATCCGAAACATCTTCGCACTTTTCACCGCTTGATAAGGATTTTCGGGACTCTTTGGTTGTGAGATACCTCCTTGTAGGATCTTTCCACCCTTTGTTCGAGGTTACTATACTTAGCGTTGCCATGTTCGGATGGCCCAACACTTTGGTAACCAATTTTGATTGCTTTAGTGGCCTCCCTGCCCTCGGGCCCCCGAAGGACTACTCCAGCGCCCTGATGTTCTACGCTCGAGGTTCCATCGATAAGGAGTTTCCACTCTGGATCTACCTTTGCTTGGTCTTCCTCGTTAGTTTCATCATTTTCTATTTCTGGGATTTCGGTAATGAAGTCTGCCAGTGCCTGGGCTTTTGTTGCCCTTCTCGGCTCGTACGCGATATCGTACTCCCCGGGTTCGATGCACCATTTTGATAATCTTTCCAAATGCTCTACTCTTTTCATGACGTCGAGTAGAGGCAGGTTAGTCTGGACAGTGATAGCGTGTCCTTGGAATTAGGGTCACAAACTTCTGCCTGCAAGTACCAAGGCGTAGATGGCCTTTTGGAGCACTGGGTATCTAACCTCGTTGCCGAGGATATGGCGACTTTTCTTCGGGTGAAGAACTCCTTCGAAGAGGAGCTTTGGATCGTTTTGACCCTGTTTCTCCCGCCGGTTGCATTCTGAGAGGTATGTTTCCTGTTAAGGGCTCGTCTCACTGAACTCCGCTTCCCGAACTCTTGTGAATTGACATGGGACTCTTCCCCCCATGAGGTACTGGTGAGGAGGACCCTTGACCCAGACTTGGCTACGGCCATCTTCGGTCCCACTGTTACGTCATTTTGGCCACGACTGAGCGTGGGAACTCGCACAGGAAGCCCATGGTAATAGTCAAAGGATGTTCATCCTCGAGCCGGGAAATCCCTGCTGTAGTTGTTCGGTTGTCTGTTGAACCTCTGGCGCGGACGGGTACCTCAGAAGTCCCTTGTCCTTAGAACGCCGAGTTTCAACAACGACGACCTGGGAGTGATTTCCCACAGATAGCGCCAAATCATGGCCGGCGGCATCTTCGTCATGTGAGAGAGCGAGGCCGAAAAGGACTTCCGGTATGAGAGAGTGCCCCATTGAAGGGATTCCTCAGGAGTACCTGCTTGAAACACTCAGAAAACAGGGGTTAGGAGGTCCTCGGAGTGATTTTCCGGGGAGAAGCCTCCGACGCCCAAGTCAGCGCTTTGGGGGGTGGAGAGGGAGTAGTAAAGACAAAAGGCTCTTACCTGCCGTGTCTTCTTGAGGGTGGAAAGAAGAGTCCCCCCTTGAGACCATTCCCTTGATATATATAAGAGGGGGTGAGCCCTTCAGATTGTGACACGTGTACGGATGGATACCATCCATACTTCTGGGTGTGGGGGCCCCTAGCCGCCTGCAGGCTCCTCGGGCTACGAGCTGAGGCAAGCATAGCCCTAAATGACAAGATGTAGGTAGTGGCGGTGCGTCAAAGTGCATATGAGGGCGGCATGCAGGGTGTGCGGCCGTAATGTCAGAGACTCCTTAATGGCTCTTGCCGTACCTCCGAGGTCCCTTTGGTTGATGTCTCACTTTGGAGTGAGGGGCTTATTCCCGGAGTCATACTGGTACTTCGGGGAATTCCCTAGCTCTAAAGTTACTCCTTCGGGGGGCTTTCTCCCGCAGAAGGTGGCTGGTCCTTGTCCCCCAAAGCTGGTACGGTCACCTTCCCAAGGGAGGTGATACGCTAGTTTTTCGAGGTTGGTATTGGTGGGCTGCCGAGATCGTGTACCTCAGGTGTCTGATTCCCTCCTTTCCAGGGTCCTTAGGTGACCGTGGCGATAGCACTTCGGCTATCACCTAGATTAACTATGGCATTTCTCAACCTCAAAAATTAACCTAAGATGGATTAAAACCTAACCTCAATGAAATCACCTAATGGGTTCATGAATTACCCCTAATCCACAAAACCCGTTAGGATCTACTCCTAATTTCCACCTCCTTCTTTTCTCTCTCAAGACACAAGTGACATTTTGAAGTGTGTGTAGTAGCCAATCAACACATGCACATGAAGCATAAGAGTATACAACACAAGATCATCAATACCCATGGAAAACATCAAATAACATTAGAAGTCAAATATCAAGAGTTTTATCCTAGAGAGATAGATGAAATCTATTCCTTGCCCATTCAAGGAATAAGCATAAAACTCAAATCCAAACAAGCCATGAAAAATACAACAAATAAAAAAGGTGAAGAAGGAACCCAAGATGAATCCTAAATGCCTAAGTCTCCTTCTCTTCTAGGCTCTTCCTTGGCACCTTCAACAAGCTCCTTGCTTTCCTCCAATGGTGGCTCTCTCAAGAGATGATGAGGAGAAGATTATGGAATGTAAAATATGGCTACCTCCCTTAATTGAGGTATTTTATACATAAACCCTATTTTTTCACTTGTCTTTTGTTCCACCTTCATTAACGGATAAAATTCCTTGCCCCCCCTCAACAGCTTGCAATGAGAAGAAAAGTAGGGGACCATCACAATCTGAGGTTCGAGTGACACAGGGGAATTTGTGGCAATGTGTCACTGGCATTTCAAGTTGGTAGTGACACATCGCTGACATTGGTGATGCATCGCCAAGGATACAAAAATTGGTAGAGCGTTCATAAAGTCGATGACGCATCGCCAATGCATTTTCTCCAACTTGATCCTTGCACATCCAACTTTTGTTTCACTCGATCCCGCTTCTTCTTGACGTGCCTGCAATGCTCTTCCACCTGCAGGAAGCTAAAAAAAAATAAGAAAAACTAAGAGAGATGGGATCAAATGATCAAAATTAACAATCAAAGCTGCCAAAAAGTGAACAACTTTGACTGTTAAATTTTGCACTTATCAGAGCATGACATAAGTTATGAGCTAAGGAAGGCAACAAAAGCATAGGCATTCACAAATTTCATCACCAAATTGCCACCTAACCCTAAAGAGCACGCCTCCATTGATGAAGATAGTGAGCCAAAATGGCACTTATTCGTCAATGGAGCATCGGGCATGGAACACCAAGAAGCAGGCATAATTCTAAAGGGGCCAAGTGGCAAATTTGGTTTTCAGGTGGCAAACAACATGGACGAATATGAAGCCCTCATTGTCGGTCTACGTTTTACCAGAAGCTTAGGCATTAAGTTTCTTTCGGCTTGCAGCAACTCGTAGCTGCTAGTTCAGCAACTCAGGGGGGAGTATGAGGCCAAAGAGCCAAGACTCAAGAAGTATTTCAACCTCACTAAAAATATGATGGAGAAGTTTGGCAAGGTGTTCGTTAAGAAGGCTTCTCGACGAGAAAACATGCAAGCGAATGCACTTGCCAACTCAAATGGGTGCACAAAGGAGCAGAAAATCCCAAGCATAGATGTGAACCACATAATGAATATTTAGGAAGGATGGAGAGCACCATTTTAGAAATTCCTAACAAATGGAAAAATGCTTGATAACCTACTCGAAGCCTTAAAAGTCAAAAGAAGGGCTGGAAGGTATTTCCTCAATGGCAAAAAGCTTTATCGACAAGGCTACTCCAATCATCTACAAAATGCATTGGTGAGTCAAAAATAGAGTTGATCATAAGTGAAATACATGATGGAAGATGTGGTTCCCACATCGATAGGGATGCCTTAGTAGGTGTTATAGTTTACTAGGGATATTTTTTTGCCGACCTTGAGGCAAGACACGTGGAAACTTGTAAGAAGTTGCAATAGGTGCCAATGGCATGCACCTAGGTAAAGAATGCCATCTAATGTTATGATGTAGGTGAATTACACCACCATTTTGCCGTCTAGGGCATACACTTGGTAAGCCTGCTCCCCACCACTTTAGGAGGGGTGAGGTACTGTGTGGTGGCAGTAGATTACTTCATAAAATGGAAAGAAGCAGAGCCATTTTCATCTATATCGGTGAAACAAATCCAAAAATTCATGTGGAAAGACATTATGTGTAGATTCAAATGTTTGAGGGTATTGGTAGTGATAGCTGAAGCGCTATGGCCCCCAAAGATCTCCTGATCAGCTATTTAGAAACCACCCTGGGTAAGGACTTAACCCTAACCTCAGGGCACACCATCGACACCACCTTGGAAAGGTGCCATGAACAACTTCGAGAAAAGGTGTCTTTCAGTACCTTTGGATTTACCAACCTCAAAAAAATAGATCTACCATCCTCGACAGTCAAAAATGCCTCTGAAGGTGACCCACTCTGCCGAAGGGCCTTCCCCACTAGCCCGTGGGAAAAATCTCCTCTCGAAGGGGTCCCGTACCCCAAAGGGGTAGACGACAAAAATGGTTAAAGAGCCTCTGATAGAGAGACCTCACACACGCCCCTACCCTCTGGCCAGAACAGCCTACGGCTAGCTAGTGACGCCTACCTCTAAAGGTACAGATAGGATCTGACCGAACACGTGTCATGATCTGGGCCAGCTGTGACAAACAGCCTCCTCCCTCCACCCTCTTATAAACACTTGGGAGGGACCTTGGTAAGAACACAGAGAACATTCTTCACTCTCTACACTCTACTATTTTCTGCCACTCTCATATACTGACTTGGGCGTCGGAGATTCTTCCTCCGGAAATGCACTCTAGGGGACTCCTGCCCTTGTTCTTCTAAGTGTTTCAGATACTCTCCCGTTGGAAGTCCTTTTTGCGGGCAACATCTCATTCAATGAAGATGTCATCGGGCATCATTTGGCACCATCTATGGTGATAGCCAAAGGCTATTGCCTCCTCGGTAGTAACTCCCTGCCAGAATATTGGCCGAGGAGTCTGACGTCACCCAAGAGAGGATCTTTTCACTGACCTCGGAAGGTGCGAAGTCAAACACTATGAGCTCGAGACTTTGGTTAGCTCGTCAGGAATTCCGAGGACAACACCGTCTCCATCGAGGGGCCAAACTGACTGCCCCGAAGAGGATCTTCCCCGAACAAGAAACACCTGAACAAGGGAATCCCCGAACTATGGGTGTGAGTCCCGAAGAAGGTGTCCATCAAGGGAACTCCCAGAACTATGGGATAGATCCCGAAGGAGGTGCTCGCACCGAAGGACGGATAGAATCCGAAGAGGGTGCACGCACCGAAGGGAGACCTCGCCCAGGGGACCTCGGGAGTACGGTATGAGCATTTAAGGAGCCTCTGACATGTCACCCACAAGCCCTACACGTCACATCTGAACGGCGAACTGACACGCCGCAGCCGCCCCAGTCCTGACACAACCTGTCCGGGTCCAGGGCTAAAAGAGGCTGCAAACGGCTGCCTGTCCCCTAGGTCCAAAAGCACAGATCAAATCCGACCGAACACGTGTCATGATCTGAACGGACCATCTACTCCTATAAATACTAGGAAATGGGACTGGGCAAAGGATGGGGCATTTTCCTCCCTCTGAGAAAACACAAAACAGGCAAGACACTTGATCCCTTAGTGTTCTTCCTCCACCTTCACTCAGAAAACTGACTTGGGCGTCGGAGGGTCCTCCCCGGAAAAGCAAACCGGGGACCTCCTAACCTCTTCTTTGAGCTTTTCAGGCACACTCAGCTGGGAAACCAGAGCTCCAGGCGCTCGCCTCCTCAGGAAGTCTCTCCACCTGTCAACATGACAGCAAACGAAGATGCCTTGGGGCATCATTTGGCGCCGTCTGTGGGAAACCACTCCCAGGTAGCTGTTGTCGAAACTCGGCGTTCGAAGGACAAAGGACTCCCGAAGTCCCCGTCCGCGCCTGAGACCCAACCAGCTACCGAACAAAGTCCCCCAGAGACTTCCTTGCCTGAAGAGGAACGCCCTCTTGTCATCACCATGGGTTTTTTAAGAGACTTTCAGAGGTCTGTTGTGGCTGAAATGACACAACAAATAGACCGAAGATGGCCGCAACCGGCCCAGGCGCAAAAACCCACTTCGCCAGCACGACCTCGGGAGAAAAGCCCAAGGGCAACCCATCATAGCTCGGGAAGTGGGGAACCACGAGAAGAATCCTCGACAGATAACTTGCCCCTCGGAGCACGGCTGGCGGAAAGAGCGAGGTCTGAACGACCCGAAGTCCCGTCCAGAAGAAGTTTATCACCAGAGGCAAGGTCCCCCTCACCTCGGTATCGAAGTCGCTCTCCGAAGAGACGGCAACAGTCCTTTTACCCAAGAAGCTCCAAGCACCAGGAAGAGGAGCCCAGTGCTACGCTCCTCCTGGAGAAAGTCTTGGCAAGACTGGAGAGAGTGGAACAGCAGGTGGCACGCAAGCCTGTTTGGGCCAGGCTAACTGAAACCGTCTCTGGAGATGAAACTCCGTTCGCCCGAACAGTGGTCGAGGCGGCCATGCCAAGTGACTTCAGGCTACCTCGGCTAGAGACCTATGAGGGCCGGACTGATCCCCAGGCCCACCTAACAAAGTACAAACGCAGCATGGTGCTACACGGGGCTGATGATGCTACACTCTGCAAGTGCTTTGAAGTCACCCTCGCAGGACCAGCAACTGCCTGGTACAATTCCCTGCCTCCCGGAAACATCAGGGGGTTCCAGGAGCTGTCCACAGCGTTCACCCAACAGTTCATTGGGAGCAAGCCGACGGCGAAGATGCCCGTCCAGATGTTTGACATAGCACAAAGAAACGGGGAGACCATCCGTGACTATGTCGAGAGGTTCAACAGAGAGGCCCTCAGTGTTCCGGACTTTCGTCCCGAAATCCGCATCCTCGCCATGACGAGGGGCCTCCGGAGGGATTCACACTTGTTTTATGAATTCTCCAAAGATCCCCCGGACACGCTGGGAGAATTCTACCGAAGGGCTGAACAACATATGACAGCCGAAGAGCTGAGAATGACTGGACCGAAGGCTGACCATATCCACGCTCGTGGCGAAGGGTCCAGCCAGCAAGCCCGGTGTCCAACGGAACAGTTAGGCCGACCTCGGAGAATGCGAGTAGGAGGAAGGAAGCCCCAAAACTTTACACCTCTGAGCACCACGAGGGCTAACGTCCTCATGGCATTGGAAAAACAGGGGGCTCAAATCCAACGACCGAGGGGCATGACTGCTGACAATAGAAGGAACATGAAGAAGTTCTG
This sequence comes from Aquilaria sinensis, assembly GCA_005392925.1. Classification (NCBI taxonomy): domain Eukaryota; kingdom Viridiplantae; phylum Streptophyta; class Magnoliopsida; order Malvales; family Thymelaeaceae; genus Aquilaria; species Aquilaria sinensis. The sequence goes on from SMDT01000097.1 coordinate 101,403, forward strand.
TCAGTTCCACCGTGATCACGGTCATGACACCGAAGACTGCTTTCAGTTGAAAAAGTACATTGAATCACTGATAAAGCAGGGCCAGCTTCGGCGTTATTTGAGAATGCCTTCCCCGAAGGGGAAAAAAGAGGAAGAAGGAAAGCCTGATGACGAGGATTACGATTCAGACAGGCGAAGGAACCGAAGTCCGAGAAGGCGTCCTCCACCTTCGGCAGGAGTAATACAGACGATCACAACCGGGCTTCCATCCTCGGAAAGGAAAAGAAGGGCCAGAGAGATAGCGGTGATGGAATATCAGAGCCCAACAAAAAAGTTGGCCCGCCAGGATGGCTCCACCATCGTATTTCCCCATGACGATCCATTGCTGATAATGGCAAGGATAGGAAATTGGGACGTCAAGAGGGTACTGCTGGACGATGGGTCAAACGCAGACGTCTTGTTCTCACATTTGCTGCCAAGCTTGGGCCTATCCAAGAGTGACCTCAAGACTGTTACTTCACCCACGTTCGGCGTAGGACCATCTGAGCTACCTGTCCTCGGGTGGATCGACCTCCCCTTGATGATGAAAGGAACTTCGGAGAAAGGAACTGCTGAGTTGTTCGCCTCTACCATGGCAAGGTTCATAGTCATGGACGTTCCTTCGTCATACAACGCCATCCTCGGCAGACAGACACAGGGAAATTTGCACATTCGCCCTGATGTAAAGTACCTGACCGTCACCTTCACCACCAAAGAAGGAGACGCAAAAATCTTCATTGATGAAGGCGAGGTGAGAAAGGTGTTCGTCAGAGCACGAAAAGCTCCAGCAAGCAACTTAGCACATGCTGTAGAAGCAAAAGAGCTGGAAAGGGGCGATGCAGAAGATCCCACAAAAGCGGAAACAGAAAAAGTTGAGCTTGTCCCAGGCCATAGCACCCGAATAGGGAAAAGCATGGCCGAAGGAGACAAGGAAAAACTTGTATCTTTTCTGCTTACAAATAAAGATCTGTTCGCCTACTCGCCGAAGGACATGCCAGGGGTAAACCCTCGCGTAATCCAGCATAGCCTCAAAGCGAGTCCGGAAGTAAAACCTGTCCGGCAAAAGAAACGGAGCATTTCAGCTCACAAAAGTGACTTCGTCAAGACCGAAGTCCAGCGTCTGATAGACGCTAGCATTATCCGGGAGGTAAACTACCCCGAATGGCTAAGCAACGTGGTAGTTGCCACAAAGGAAGGAAGTAGTAAGCTCCGGATGTGCATCGACTTCAGAAATTTGAACGATGCTTGCCCGAAAGATTCATATCCTCTTCCGCCAATAGACCAACTGGTAGACTCAACTCCCGAGTGCGGGCTCCTAAGTTTCTTGGACGCTTTCAGTGGTTACCATCAGATAAGGATGGACCCCGAAGATGAAGAGAAGACTGCCTTCATCACCGAGGGAGGAACATATTGCTATATTAGGATGCCCTTCGAGCTCAAGAATGCAGGAGCCACCTACCAGAGGCTGATGAACAAGGTCTTCAAAGACCAAATGGGGAGGAACATGGAGGTGTATGTTGATGATATGATAGTCAAGAGCAAACTGCCTGGCTACCACGTTGCAGATTTAGAGGAAACCTTCCAAAACTCAGAACCTTCGGGATCCGCCTTAATCCTGAGAAGTGCATCTTCGGGGTGACCTCGGGAAAGTTCCTTGGGTACATGGTATCCGAAAGAGGCATCGATGCTAACCCCGAGAAGATTAAGGCTCTGCTTGAATTCCGAACTCCTGCCACAGTCAAAGACGTGCAGAGACTCACCGGAAGAATAACCTCTCTGAGCAGGTTTATTTCCAGGTACGGAGATAGGTGTCGACCCTTCTTCAAAGTCCTCACAAAGGCAGCAAAGATGGAAGGCGACCTCGGAAGGAATGGTCATCCTTGGGATGAAGATTGCCAAAAAGCCTGGGAAGAACTCAAAGTCTACTTGGCCAGCCTGCCGACTCTGCGGCAACCTCGGGAGGGAGAGCCCCTCGTATTGTACCTCGCCGTCACGAAAAAAGCTGTGAGCTCGGTCCTCGTGAAAGAAGAAAGGCCAAAGCAATGGCCGGTCTACTATGTCAGCAAGTCCCTGCATGGCGCCGAAGTCAGGTACACTTTGCTTCAAAAAGCTATATATGCCTTGGTACTTGCAGGAAGGAGGCTACGGCCATACTTTCAGGCTCACCCCATTATCGTCCGAAGTACCCTGCCTCTACGGGATGTTATGAGGAAAGTTGATCATTCGGGAAGGCTTTCCAAGTGGTGTATAGAGCTTGGCGAACACGACATCACGTATGAACCCCGGAAAGCTATAAAAGCTCAAGCTTTGGCAGACTTCATCGCCGAAGTACCAAACACCGAGGAGGGACATTCATTTTCGGGGGAAGACGAGCCAGAATGGACGTTATACGTTGACGGGGCCTTAGGATCCGAACACCAGGGAGCTGGAGTGATTATCAGAGGCCCCGAAGGCTTAGAAGTAATGAAGGCCATCAAGTTCAGTTTCAACGCCATCAACAACGTGGCCGAGTATGAGGCCCTCATAGCAGGATTACGCCTGGCCAGAAAAATTGGCGTGAGAAACTTGAAAGCCCATAGTGATTCCCAGCTGGTGGTCCGGCAAATGGCAGGGGACTATGGCGCGAAAGACCCGACCTTGGCGAAATACCATGAGTTGGTAACAAAGCTCATTCGGGAGTTCGACATCGTGAAAATCGAGAACGTACCCCGACGGAAAATGCTGAGGCAGACTGTTTGGCGAAATCCAAAACTTGCGCCGAGGTGCTAAGCCACCCCAGCATCGTGGTGTTAAGCATAGCGACCTCGGGGAAAGGATGGAAAGAACCAATCAAAACGTATCTCGCAACTAACACACTCCCCGAAGACCCCAGCGAAGCCGCAAAAGTGCGAAGGCGCTCCGGACGTTTCTTCTTAATTGGGGAAGAACTATATCGGCAAGGATATGCAAATCCACTACAGAGGTGTGTTAGTGAAGAGGATACTGAAATGATCCTCGAAGAAGTTCACGAAGGTGCCTGTGGTTCGCACATCGGAACCGACGCCCTGGCAGCAGTGATACTTCGCCAAGGATACTTCTGGCCTACCCTGAGAAAGGACGCCAAGCAGTTCGTCCAGAAATGTGGTAGTTGCCAGAGACATGCGAACATCCAAAGAACACCCTCAGAGTTCGTGACTTCGGCAGATTGTCCTTGGCCCTTCGAAATTTGGGGCATAGATCTCATTGGGCCACTCCCAACGGCGCCTGGAGGCGTAAAGTTTTGCGTAGTAGCAGTAGACTATTTCTCTAAGTGGGTCGAGGCAGAACCTCTGACAACTATCTCAGCAAAAGAAGTGCAGAAGTTCGTATGGAAAAACATCGTATGCAGATTTGGCATACCGAGGGTACTCGTAGCGGACAATGGATCCCAGTTCGTAGACAAAGGATTCCAAGAGTTCATTAGCGACCTCGGGACAAAAATGCACTTCGCCCCAGTAGCTCACCCCCAAAGTAATGGGCAGGTAGAAGTATCCAACAGGACGATAAAAGATGGTCTGAAAAAGAGATTGAGGGAAGCAAAAGGGAAATGGCCAGGAGAACTCCAAAGCGTGTTATGGAGTTACCGAACGACACCCCGAAGAGCCACAGGGGAAATGCCCTTTTCACTCGTCTTCGGTACAGAGGCCATCATCCCCGTCGAGGTAGTACAACCGTCAATACGAGTCCAAGTGTTCGATGAAAAAGGAAATGACCTCGGCCTGAGAACCAAGCTCGACCTCGTCGGCGAACACAGAGAAGTAGCCGAGCTGAGAAGAAAAGCTTTCCAGCAAAGAGTGGCAGCAGCCATTAACCTACGCGCCAGGCCAAAGGGAATAAAGAAGGGAGACCTCGTTCTCCGAAAAACTGAATTTGCACCCCGAAAGCCGTCCCACGGGGTACTTCGCGCAAATTGGGAAGGACCCTACCTGGTACTTGCCGAAGTACGAAAAGGAGTTTATAAGCTCGGTGATGCCGAAGGCATAGAATTAAAAAATACTTGGCACTCAGAGGCCTTGAAAAAATTCTATGCCTAAAAAGTTCGGTGGGAAAGTTGTATTCCACAAGTTGGAAAAATTTGTCTAAGTAAAAAGTTCTGAAGAAGTACAAAACAACAGTCTCACGAAAGCAATCGCCGAGGAAAGTAAAAGTAAGTTTTTCCAAAGTCTCTTGAGCGAATATGTTCGGGACAAAGGAAAGCAAGAGTATGGTTTTCCGAAGTCTCTTGAGCGAATATGTTCGGGACAAAGGAAAGCAAGAGTATGGTTTTCCGAAGTCTCTTGAGCGAATATGTTCGGGACAAAGGAAAGGGACAAGTCTCTTGAGGAAATGTTCGGGACAAAGGAAAAAGTATGGTTTTCCGAAGTCTCTCGAGCGAATTATGTTCGGGACAGAGGGAAACAAAAGAATCTGGCAAAAAATACTTAGCCAAAGTTGTATCTATTAAGCCAAAGAGTGCTTACAGAGAAGAAAGTTGCTGAAAGACTACAAAAAAGAAGAAGAAAATGAAGACAAAGGGCCCTAGTACAAACTAAGGAACCTCGGCGTCTTGAGAACTGCCAGCCTCTGTGCTTTTGTCAGTAGCCTTCGACGCCGGGAGACAAGGAGGCAGTTTCAAGTGCTCGATCTTGGACCAAGTCCACCGAGGCTCCTTGGGGATGTTCATGCCTTCCAGGAAGGAGAGGTCAAAATCTGGGAACTTCTGCAGAATTTGGTGCCGGACAAGGCAGAAGCCGTCTTGAAAGCCCAACTTCGTCATATCATCGGACTCGCGCTTCTTGACCGCCAAATCCGCGTAGTCCTTCTCCAGATCCGCGTAATCCTTCGCCAGATCCTTGAGCTTTCTCCTCAATCCCTTCATCTTCTTCTTCTCTTCTGAAGGCTTCTTCAGAGATGCGACCTCGGCTTCGAGCTGGGCCTTTTCCTCGAGCGTCTTCGCAAGGATTACGTCACTTTCTGACTTATCCTTTTGAATCGCTTCAACGGTCGAGGTCAGCTCCGCCACTCGAGAACCGATGTCAGAAAGTTTCTGGGAGGTGTCTTTTTGAAGTTCCTCTTTCTCTCTTTTGAGCCCCTCCCGAAGTTCAGCAACCTCCTTCTCCGCAGACTGCTTCAGCTGAGCATTTTCGGCTTCCAGCGCCGAACACTGGGCCTTCGTCTTGGTGTAAGCGTCCCAGAGTGACGCCCTCCTTTCTGATTCCCGAGCCACCCGAACTCGGAGGAACCCAGCATACCCCATCAACTGCAAAAAAAGCAAACAAAGGGAAAATGATGCTAAGTAAAAAGCAAAGGTGAAATTGGCACTGAGAAAACAGTGAAGCGTACCTGGGCGGCATGTTCAGTGAGTTTGGCGGCCAAAGAGTTGTCACCTGGGTAAGCCGCCGCAAGGGCCTTGTAAGAGGCCTCGGTAAGCACCCCTTTGCACATCTGCCTGGCCATCTCAGGACAGTCCTCGGAGTACATATCCATGTCCTCCGTGAACGTCCAGAAGGGCTCCTTCGGAACTTTCCCTGCTGGGACTTTGGCATCCCGAAGGGCCCTCTTGCGGGCGTGTTCGGCAACCCAGTCAGGAGCGGCCACCTCCGCTGCACAAGAAGGCAGAAAAATTAGTTAAGGCCAGAAAAGTCTTAAGGATTTGCAAAAAACAAAAGGTTGGTTCGACAAAAGTGCAAACCTGCTGGCACCTCGGTAACGTCGTCGTCAAGAATCGACGTCGCCTCAGTAGAGATCCCCTTGCCTTTTATTTGACGCCGCTCCTCGGCAGAAGGGGTCTCCTCCCCATCGCCCTCCAGAAGAGCATGCGAAGGCGTGGGGCTTTGAGGAAGGACGTCGGAAGAAGGGACGTCGGCAGAAGGAACCTCGGGCAAAGGGGCGGCAGGGTCCTCGGGCTCCTCGCCTACCTCCTCCGGAATTTGCGGAAGAGAGGAAGGAGCAGCTTTCTTTGCCCGTTTGGAAGGAGGGCCGCCCGAAGTCTGTTTCCGCCTCCGAGAGGCGGCCTTCTTTGTCTGTTCGCCCCTCTCGGCCTGCCCGGTAAAAAGAGCCTTGTAGAAGGCAGCCGCGTCGTCGCCCATCTCTGAAAAAAGAAAAAGAAGATCAGTGTAAGTCCAAGATGAAGTCATGAAGGGAAAAATGAGAAAGTAACTTACTCTCGTAAAAAGACTCATAAGTCTCTTTCCCCCGAAGGAGTTTCACGAGCCAGGAGTCCTTCCCCGAAGAAGCCGGTTTCGGCATATTGAGGTCTGTCTCATGCTCCTTTACCACCTTGAGTTCCCGAAGGACCTCTTCGGTCATAAGCCTCCAGTTGATCGGAAACGGGTAAAGGGCACGAGGAGGGACCTCGGCAGCCCAGTCAGAGACGGCCCGGATGCGCCTGTCGAAGTCCTCAAAGATAGGTGCTACATCGGCGTCTAGCAGTATCTTCGGGTCAACAACATCCATCTTGAGCCTCCCCTGAGCCCACTTGGTCGGGAAGTGCGACCAAGTCTCCGACTTCTTCAGGAAAAAGAATTTTTGTTGCCACCCTCGCCAGCTGTCTTTGGTGGCAAAGGTGAACGTATACTTTTTGCTCCCGGATCCCCGAGGTAGCATAAAGTAGAAGCCACCCTTCGGGACCACGAAGAGCTTGTAGTACTGAAGAAAAACTACAAAGTGAGGTTTTATTTTGAAAACGCCGCACATACAGAGGAAGGCGTTAAAATAACAGTACGAGTTCGGTGGGAGCTGGTTAACGGCAATGCCATGGAAGTCGCAGAACGCGCTAACCATCTCCGGGGGGGGATACCGAAGTCCGGCCTTCAGTTGGGCTCGGAAAACGGTGATTTCATCACTTCGGTTGGAGAAAGGAAATTGGTCAGGACGGGGCAACCTCGTCACAGAGTAAGAGGGTAAGAAAAACTTTTTCTTCCACTTCGCTAGTTTTGCCGGAGTAGTGCAGCAAGGGTGAGAAAGAAGAGGTTGCCAACTCTCGGGAACAGGCATGATGAAAATGAGTTCGGGAAAAACAACGAAAATGAGTTCGGGAAAAACAACGAAAACGAGTTCGGGAAAAACAAAGAAGAAGCTTTGAAAAAAGCAAAAGGACTAAAACCCACCAAAGGTCTTGCCGAAATCTGGATTTCTGGAAGCCGTCGTGAAAAGTGGGCGGAAAAACGCCTGAAAAAGGAGAACCGCCGCGGAAAATCGGGAGAGAATTAGAAGGCAGAAGAAAGCAAAAGCAGAAGCAAAAAGAGGGTTATGACAGGGCTGGTATATATAGGCCGAGAAGGCCAGGTGAACCGTCGTCATTAGTACCCCTCGGAAGGCGAAGCGTCGCCATAACTGCTAAGTGAGCCTGAAAAGTCGCGCCTGTCGTACTCAGTTCATTCTCACCCAGTAATAGTGCGCCACGTGTCAGCCATCGCGCAGCAAACATGCCGCGTGTCGGTCATCGCGCAGCGAACGTGCCACGTGTTGCCCATCACGTCGAGCACGCCCTCTGACATCGTTTGGTTTAGAGGCGCCGCCCTAGACTGACTCCGCTAGACGCAGGACGCGACGCATGAGCAGACCTATAAAGGCAAAAAAGTAGGTTACCTCGAAGACACCAAAAGACAGCCTGTGACTTCGGGCAGAAGGTCTATCTTCGGTACAAGGTTATCCTATCTTCCCTCGACACGAGGATACCAAGAGACAGCCTGTGACTTCAGGTAAAGGGTGTATGTTCGGCACAGGGACAGCCTATCTTCTCCGCCTCGAGGACGCAAAAATGCTGCCCATCGCTACAAGCAGAAGAAGGCGTCTTCGGCGCAGATATCACAGCCACAGGACCCGAAAACCGATGAACCGAAGTTTCTCACTTCGGCTTTTCGGAGGTGGGCCTGTGATAGCCAAAGGCTATTGCCTCCTCGGTAGTAACTCCCTGCCAGAATATTGGCCGAGGAGTCTGACGTCACCCAAGAGAGGATCTTTTCACTGACCTCGGAAGGTGCGAAGTCAAACACTATGAGCTCGAGACTTTGGTTAGCTCGTCAGGAATTCCGAGGACAACACCGTCTCCATCGAGGGGCCAGACTGACCGTCTTCAGGTAAGAGAGCCATCTCTCTGAAGCAAGGAAGAATCTCCCCGAAGGCAGAGGCCCCGAAGAGGATCTTCCCCGAACAAGAAACACCTGAACAAGGGAATCCTCTAACTATGGGTGTGAGTCCCGAAGAAGGTGTTCATCAAGGGAGCTCCCAGAACTATGGGATAGATCCCGAAGGAGGTGCTCACACCGAAGGACGGATAGAATCCGAAGAGGGTGCACGCACCGAAGGGCGACCTCGGCCAGGGGACCTCGGGAGTACGGTATGAGCATTTAAGGAGCCTCTGACATGTCGCCCACAAGCCCTACACGTCACATCAGAACGGCAAACTGACACGCCGCAGCCCCCCCAGTCCTGACACAACCTGTCCGGGTCCAGGGCTAAAAGAGGCTGCAAACGGCTGCCTGTCCCCTAGGTCCAAAAGCACAGATCAAATCCGACCGAACACGTGTCATGATCTGAACGGACCATCTACTCCTATAAAAACTAGGAAATGGGACTGGGCAAAGGATGGACATTTTCCTCCCTCTGAGAAAACACAAAACAGGCAAGACACTTGATCCCTTAGTGTTCTTCTTCCACCTTCACTCAGAAAACTGACTTGGGCGTCGGAGGGTCCTCCCCGGAAAAGCAAACCGGGGACCTCCTAACCTCTTCTTTGAGCTTTTCAGGCACACTCAGCGGGGAAACCAGAGCTCCAGGCGCTCGCCTCCTCAGGAAGTCTCTCCACCTGTCAACATGACAGCAAACGAAGATGCCTTGGGGCATCATATGGGAACTCATTCTCAGGTCGCCGTTGTTGAGACCTGGCGTTCTAAGGACAATGGACTCCCGAAGTCCTAGTCCGCGCAAGAAGCTCCAACAGCGATTAAACAGCCTACAGCAGAGATTTCATTGCCAGAGGATGAATGTCCTCTGATGGTCACGATGAGCATTTTGTGAGATTTTCAATGCTTTGTTATGGCTGAAATGACTCAACAGCTCAACCAAAGGTTGTCACAACCACCTCCTTGGGGAACGGCACGTTCTCCTAGCGCCCGGCAAGAGAGAAGCCCAAGGTTACCTCGCCAAAGCTCCGAAAGCAAGGGTTCTCACAATGAGTCATCAACAGACAATGTACACTCCAAAGGTTGTCGCACTGGAGAAACAATGTCAAAACAGCCCAGGACTTCCCACTGACAGAGTCCATCCACGTATGGGAAGTCCCAATCCCCCCTCCAATGAAGTTACTCTCCAAAAAGAAGATGTTGCTCTCCGTTGCCAGTGACTACTAGGCAACAGGGAGAAGATAGTACTACCATCCTCATGGAGAAGATCCTAGAGGGGTTGGAGAAGGTGGAAAAATAGATTTCTCAGAAACCTGTCTGATCAAGGTTGTCGGAGACATTCGCTGGAGAAAAGTCACCTTTCATTCAGGCAGTAGTAGAGGCACCTATGCCAAGTGACTTTCGAGTACCACGTTTGGATATGTATGATGGGTGCAGTGACCCCTAAGCTCACCTAACAAAATATAGGTGTAGCATGGTGTTGGACGGTGCTGATGACGCCACCCTCTGCAAGTGCTTTGAAGTCACCCTTTCAAGGCTAGCAATTGTGTGGTATAACTCCCTAGCTCTAAGAACCATAATGGGTTTCCACGAGTTATCCGCTGTATTCACCTAGCAGTTCATCAAAAGTAGACTGGCGATGAAGATTCCCGTCCAAATGTTTGACACAGCCCAAAAGAATGGGGAGACCATTCAGGACCATGTCGAGAGGTTCAACCGAGAAGCCTTGAGTGTCGCCAATTTTATCCCTAAAATCTGCATCCTCCCTATGATCAGAAGACTTTGGAGAGATTCCCAACTCTTTTACAAGTTCTCCAATGATCCCCCTGACACCCTTAGAGAATTCTACCGGAGGGTAGAATAGCACATGACAGCCAAAGAATTGAGGATGGGAGGGCCCAAGTCTTATCACAATCACTCTGAGGGTCAGAGTCACCAACCTCGATACCCAACCGAGGGCGAGTGCAGACCTAGAAAACAAAGGGGGAAGAAACCAATGTCTTTCATGCCCTTGAACACTACAAGGACAAACATACTCATGGCCACGGAAAGACAAAGAACCACTATCCAGCGTCAGAAGGCCTTGACCTCAGAAAATAAAAAGAACATGAAGAAGTTCTGTCAATTCCACCGGGACCACGGGCATGATACCAAGGATTGCTTCTCATTAAGAAAGTACATTGAATCTTTAATCAAGCAAGGGCAACTCTGGCGCTACCTGTGTATGCCATCACCCAACGGTAAAAGGGAAGATGAAAGGAAATGAGAAGATGAGGACTACAACTCTGACCGACGTTATAATCCAAGACCCAGAAAGCATCCACCACCTCCGGCAGGAGTGATCCAAACAATCACCACGGGGATACCCTCGGCTGAGAGGAAAAGGAAAGTCTAAGAAATATCAATGATGTAGTTCGGAAACCTAGCAAACAAGCTTCTTTGAAAATATGGGTCTGCCATGAAGTTCCCTCGTGATGACCCCCTCCTAATCACGGCAAGGATAGGAAACTGGGATGTCAAAAGAGTGCTCATCAATGATGGTTCCAACGCTGACGTTTTGTTCTACCACCTGTTGCCAAACTTGGGCATCTCCAAGGGTGATCTTAAACCCGTTACCTACGCCACCTTCGGTGTAGGTCCATCTAAACTTCCTGTACTTGGGTGTATCGATCTGCCTTTGATGCTAAGGGGAACTTTGGTTCAGAACGAGAAAGAGCTCTTTGGCTCCACAATGATAGGTTCATTCTCATATATGTTCCTTCTTCATACAACGCCACCCTCAGAAGGCAGACATAAGGAAATCTTCACATTCATCAAGACGTGAAGTACTTAATGGTCATCTTCGGAAAAAAGGAGGGGGACGCAGAAATATTATTGATCAAGCCAAAGTAAGGAAAGTTTTCGTGAAGCCAAGATAGAGCTCAGCGAATGTGCACATGCAGACTTTGGAAGAAAAGAGCATGGTCGGTGAAGAGGCAATAGGAGGAGAAAAAAATGAGTTTGAAAAAATAGAAACAGAGGATGTAGGGCTTGTCCCGGGCCGAAGTACCCGAGTGGGAAAAAAACAGGCCGAAGGTGACAAGGAAAAGCTTGTATCCTTTCTATTAATGAGCAATGATGTATTTGCCTACTCTCCAAGTGATATGCCTGGGGTGGATCCTGGTATAATCTAACATTGCCTTAAAGAGTATTCAGAGGTAAAGCTTGTTCGGCAAAAAAAATGTAGCCTCTGGATGCATAAGAACAACTTTGTTAAAACCGAAGTTCAATGATTAACGGAGGCGGGCATAGTAAGGGAAGTCAAGTACCCTGAATGGCTAAGCAACTTAGTTGTTGTGACAAAGGAGGGGAGCGATAAACTTTGAATGTGTATTGACTTCCGAAACATAAACGACATCTGCCCAAAGTACTCCTACCCTCTGCCACCAATAGACCAATTGGTAGAGTCCACTGCCGAATATGGTCTACTTAGCTTCCTCAATGCCTTCAGTGGATATCACCAAATTTGGATGAATCCCGAAGATGAGGAAAAAATCACCTTCATAACCAAGGTCGGTACCTACTACTATGTAAGAATGCCTTTCGGTGTTAAAAATGCAAGAGCAACGTACCAAAGGCTGATGAAAAAAGTATTCAGCTCCCAAATTGGGAGAAATATGGAAGTATATGTTGATGATATGATAGTCAAGAGCAAACAGCCTGGCCGTCATATTGTAGACTTAGAAGAAACATTCCGCCAACATTGGAAATTTAGGATCCGTCCTAACCCCGAGAAATGTGTGTTCGGTGTAACGGCTAACAAAATTCCTTGGGTTTATGGTATCCAAAAGAGGTATCAATGCCAACCCAGAAAAGGTTAAGGCCCTACTAGGATTCCGAACTCCCACAACAACTAAGGATGTGCAAAGGCTTGTTGGGAGAATCACGGCCCTTAGCAGATTCATCTCCAGGTACGGGGATCAGTGCTGACCATTCTTTAAAATGCTTACCAGAGCAGCAAAAAATGAAGGTAACTTTGGTCCCAAGGAATACCCTTGGAATGAAGATTGTCGGAAGCCTTGGGAGGAGCTCAAAAGCTATCTAACCCGTCTGCCAGCACTCCGACAGCCGCGGAAAGGAGAACCCCTCATCCTCTACCTCACCGTCACTAAAAAGGCAGTGAGTTCAGTGCTTGTAAAGGAAGAGGGAGGAAAGCAATGCCCTGTGTACTATGTGAGTAAGTCCCTACATGGTGCCGAAATTAGATACCCTCTTTTACAAAAGGCCATCCATGCCTTAGTACTGGTAAGTAGAAGGTTGCTACCTTACTTCCAAGGGCACCCTATTATTGTTTGAAGTAACCTACCTCTTTGGGATGTCATGAAGAAGGTAGATCATTCAGGAACATTATCAAAGTGATGCATCGAACTCGATGAATACAACATCACCTACGAGCCAAGGAAGAAAATAAAAGCCCAAGAGCTAGCAGACTTCATCGCCGATGTACCTTAAATTGATAGTAGTCCAGAAGACCTCAAAAATGATGAGCCTAAGTAGATGTTATTCGTTGATGGTGCCTCAGGATCCAAACACCAGGGAGATAGAGTAGTCTTCGCGAACCCGAAGATATGAAAGCTATAAAGGCCATCAAATTCGGATTAAATGTCACCAACAATGTCGCTGAATATAAAACCCTTATAGCAGGCTTGCGGCTGGAAAAAAGAGTAGGTGTGAGGAATCTGAAGGCCCATAGCGATTCTCAACTAGTGGTCCGATAGATGGCGGGGGACTACAGGAAAAAAGACCCAAACTTGGCAAAGTACCATGATGTCGTGAAAAAGCTCATCCAGGAGTTCGACATGGTACATATAGAAAATGTACTGTGATGAGATAATATGGAAGCAAATACTCTAAGGAAATCAAAGGAGTCCACAGAAGTGCTGTATCAGCCAAGCATAGCGGTAATGTGCATGACAACCTCGGACAAAGGGTGGAAAAATCCTATCAAGAAATACCTCATAACCTCGGAGCTTCCCGGAGATCCCCTTGAAGTGGCGAAAGTGTGTAAGCATTCAGGAAGATATTTCCTGATTAGAGAAGAGTTGTACCGACAAGGGTATGCAAGTTCGTTACAGAGGTGTGTCAGTGAAGAGGATATTACTCTACCAAGGATATTTCTGGCCTATCTTGAGGAAGAATGTGAGGTAGTTTTTCTAGAAATGTGACCAATGCCAAAGACATGCTCCCATCTAGAGACTAGGCTCGAAAGTGACAACTTCGGCAAACTATCCTTGCCCCTTCGCGGTTTGGGGCATTGACCTCATTGGGCCTCTCCCAACAACTCCAGGAGGAGTAAAGTTCGGCGTAGTTGGAGTAGACTATTTTACCTAATGGATCGAGGTAGAGCCTTTAGCAGCAATATCTACAAAGGGCATACAAAGATTTTTCTGGAAGAACATCATATGCAGGTCAGTGTACCAAGGGTGATAGTAGCCAATAATGGTTCCTAATTCACCGATAAAGGTTTCCAGGAATTCACAACCAATGTCGGAATAAAATTGCACTTCACCTCAGTTGCCCATCACAAAACAATGGACAAGTTAAAGTGTCGAACAGAACAATAAAAGATGCTCTTTAAAAGAGGTTAAAGGATGCAAAAGAAAAATGGCTAGGAGAACTTCCGAGTGTGCTCTAGAGCTATTGAACAACTAATAGAAAGGCCACGGGTGAGACACCCTTCTCACTCATCTTTAGCACAGAAGCCATTATCCCTGTCGAGGTCATACAGCCATCGATGAGGATACAGGCGTTTGGCGAAGAAGGGAACAATCTCGGTTTGAGAACCAAGTTGGATCTGATTGACGATCATAGAAAGATGGCCGAGCTCAGAAGAAAAGCTGGCCAAGTCCTCCTTGGTAATTTTATTAAGCTCGCCGTACTTGATGATTGATCTGCCAAAAAGTTCCTTGGCTTTCGCCAAGTTCTCCTCCGACTGAGTGCGGACCAAAGATTGTTTTGCTGCCCAAGGTCAAAAAAATCCACTGTACGCCAAGAGTTGCAAAAGTAAAGACTCTAAATAAGGGTCAAAAGAAGGAAAAGCTCAGAAAAATTCTAAGTACTAAAGGGTTTAATGTTTACGTAGGTAGCGTGTTTGCTCATCCTCATGATGAGGACCTCCTCATTCAGACACTCTTCCATTAGGGACTGGAATGTGGCATTAGTCGTAATGCCCTTCACCATCTGAGAAGCCATCTTCTGGCTATCCTCGGAGAACAAGCCCATGTCCTTTGTGAAGGTCCGGAATGGCTTCCTCGAAACCTTGTCCCTCTAGATTTTTCCATCTCGAAGGGCCCTTTTCCGAGCATGCTCTGCCACCTACTGAGCCGGTGTTTGCTCCTCTACAAAGTCATGCCAAAATTCCATCAAAATGTTATCTTTTAAGCCATTCATCTATAAGGTCTAAAATACCAAAAATGTCAAAACTCATAGGTGAATGACTAAAGGACAAACCTAGGGGCAGTTCGGCATCATCGGTGTTGGTATTGCTGGCATCAAAGACTTCAGGGGGGACCCCTTTCCCCTTCTTCTTTCGACATTCCTCTAGTTCTTCGACCGAAAGCTCCCCGACCAAAGTCCCTAACAACTCGACAGGTGTATTGGGACTAAAAGGGGTTGAGCAAATGGCAGGTTCTGAGGATGGGTCAGCCCGAACAGGAGTTCAGTCAAGTACCTCTGCTTCACCTTCGGGCGGAGGTGGAAAGGAGTCCTCTTTGGTCTTCTTCGACCTGGACCCCGAAGATGGTCTGGCTAGTGCCTTCTTCCTCTTCGGTGCTTTCTTCTTCTACTGCTCTCCCTTTTCAGCCTAACCGAAGAAGAGACTCATGTAGAAGGCAGCAGATTTATCACCCATCCTTGCAAAAAGGAAAACATTACTGTAAGTATGGAAAGGAATAAGTAACAAAATTGAAAAGGAGCTTACTTTTTTTCAGTGCTGAATACATAAGTTCTCCCCGAATGAGCATCATGAACGACGCCTTCTTCCCGTCAGCCAAGGGCTTTGGCATACCTTCATCGGTAACATGTTGCTTAGCTACTCTAAACTCTCGAAGGGCATCTTCAGTCATAAAACTCCATCTGATTGGGAAGGGATATAGAGAACATTGAGGGACCTCGGGATCCTAATCTGTGACAGCCCAAATATGGCTATCAAACTCCTCAAATTGGGACTCTAGCCCTAAGGTCAATAGCTTCCTTTGGTCAACTACATTGATGGCCAAGGCACCCGAAGCCCACTTAAATGGCATGTGCTTCCACCGATCGTCCACCTTCATAAATAAGAACTTCTTCTACCACCCTCGCCAACTATCTTTCATCTCGAAGGTGAACGTGTATTTTTTGCTCCTAGAATCTTGAAAGAGCAAAAAGTAGAACCCCACCCTTCAAAACGGGGAGAAGTTTATAATATTGCATGAAAAAAATGAAGTGGGGATCTATGTTGAAAACCCTACACATGCAAAGGAAGGCATTGAAATAGGAGTAGGATTTCGGAAGAAGTTGTTTAACGGCAATGCCATGAAATTGGCAAAAGTCACAAACCATCTTCGGAGGGGGATACTGAAGTTCCACTTTTAGCTGTGCCTTAAAGACAGTGATCTTGTTCGCCCAAGTAGCATAGCTAGGCATACCAGGACTAGGGAGCCTAGTGACAACGTAGGAAGGGAGGAAAAATTTAGCTGACCACTTCTTCACTTTCTCTGAAGTCGCATAGCTCGGATGAGAGTTAAGAGGAAGCCAACTCTCAGGAATGGGACAAGCTTCAATTTGGGAAGAAGACATGTTTGGAAACAAGACCCTAAGCTTGGGAAGATGAAGAGGAAAGAATTGATACAAAAAAAAAAGAAGCACTCCGGAAGGAAACCAACCTAGTTCGGAATGAAGATAAGAACTTTGGAAATCACACCCAACTCGTCGGAAATCGCTCCACCGCTAGCTCCACTGTGAAAGAAAGATGAAAGATGAGAGGAAATCAGAAAGCAAAACTTTGAAAGAGGAATGGATTATATAGACTGAAGGAGGCAGCTGAAGCATTACGATAATGAGCCTTTTTAGGGGAAGGGATGTAACCGATGTAACGGATGTGACTGCTCGCCAGTCACCTAGTGACATGTGTTGTCAGGACCATCCCTCAGTGCTTGGCCCAAGCCAAAAATGTAGGAAAAATACCTTAAAAACATGAAGGACTCAAATGAAAATGTGAATAGAGGTCTAAATGGAAAACTGAGAACTATCGGCTTCAATTGCAAACGTTAAAATTGCTTAAGAGCTAATGGCCAAAAACAAATATTAAGGGCCATTTTGAAAGTTCTTTCAAGTGTTATTAGTGACACTAATACAAGTGGAAGGAAAGATTAAGCCATGCATTTTTCTTTAAGCCATGATGAGCATTAAACCCATTTTTAATGTACATGTGGCATTGGCCGGGTATGCATGCTTCCATTTAAACCAAAACTCATTAGTTTTGGTCAAAGCTCCCATTCAAAAGTCAAGCAAGTGGTCTTGGTTGTTCTTGGAGTGGAAGTGCCGGGTCCTTGCCAAATTCACAAAGAATTGAAGCTTGGAGTAGAAATCAAGCTTGGCATTGAAGCTTTCAGCATTAGATGACCTTGTACTTCAATTTTTAAGCTTAGTCTTGGAGGTTCAAGAGTTGATCGAGAGCTCAAGGTAAGGTTTTTGGATAAGGTTCATGATTTCTACATGATTTTGGTACTATTTCCATGTTCAAGTTGATTAATGGCATCTAATTGATAGTATGATGAGTGATATGTTCTTAGTTTGCTAGTTTAGGGCATATGGAAACCTTCGGGTTGTATGGTTGTTGATTAGCTAATCAATTAAAGGCAAGTACTAAAGTTCTTGTTAAGTAGGCCAACTTAACTTTGAACTTGGAGCTCTAGTGGATTAGAGATAATATGGTGAAGCTTGGAATGCAAATGATGTATATGGGTACTTGCTAGTGGTTTCGGCTGAGATTGAAAATGTGGTGTGTGTGTGAGTTGTGTCCTTTGTTTGATTGTTTGTGCTTGCTAACCCTTGTAGTTAATCTTATTTTGCTTATATGTCTTAGTTAGCGTGTGTATATTTATTGTTATGCTTGTGTTTTTGTGTTTTCCTTTTCTTTCTTGCAAGTTAAGCTTATTGGAGGTTAAGCTTTCGGGCTTAACTAAATAAACTCATTAAGAGTTGTAGTGAACCTTACTAATTGTTAATACTCATGCCCCTTATTGGTTGTGTTTCAGGAAAAGGAATTGAGCTTGAGTGAGTGTGGTTGTGGTTGTGTTTGCTTGTGTGCTAAGTAGTACACTTTGTCAAGGTATGTGCCAAAACCAAGAGCTTGGCTTGTTTAAGTACATGTGCAACTCTTATGGTATTGCCAGAAACTTATGTGTTGAGTTTTGCAGGCTTGGTGTAGATTGTGGGACGAGTCTAGGAGGAGATGGATGTGTGTTCTTGGGCTTTAGTTTGGTGGTTTGCTTTCATGACCATGAATTTGGTCATAGGACTAGTTCTCCAATGTTTGATCTTATATTGTACCCTAAAGGTACTTCTCGAGTATTGTAGGTGAATATGGCTTGTAATGCATAATGTTGGCTTGTTTTTGGACATTGAGTATTCTTGGTATGTTGCCAAGTAGGTAGTACTTGTAAGTAGGCTACTCTTTTATATATTTAGCCTCAGTTGAACTATGGTTTTGATGTATACATGTTGGATGGTTGAAATGCCAGGTTATGCTTATTTATGTGCCTTGGAATTGTCCTTTATGAGTAAACCTCTTTTGTTCAAATCTTGGCCAAATGCATATGGACATAAAAAGTATGATTTGAAAACTTGAAATGAGATGGGCTTCTTGGTTGCCATGCATTGAATAGCACACTCGATGAGCACACATCATAAACACTTAAAGTGAAAGTGTAATGCCTTGCGTTGAGTTGCAAGTTAAAGTTTAAACCTCGCCTTGTGTTGCAAGTTATTTATGGGCCTTGCGTTGAGCTGCAAGTAAAGTTTATAGGATTACTCATAAGCCTTCTAAGGCACCTCCCAGGCCTTAACCTTAAGAAAATAAGACTTAAACTACCCAAAATGAAAGTTGGCCGAGACTGTTAACTACTCATAACACTTTTGGTGCTTGTGTTTATTAACTTTCTTGGTGGTATGGTGAATGGCACTGAGAATGCACAGGCTGGGGCCTATCTGGGGTGTGACAGGCTTTATTTAGTATTAGAGCTTAAGGCTTATAGCTTCTGATTAAGTAGAGTGTTTAGCCTAGACTTGTTCCCACTTAGGTTTATATAATACTTGTACTTATTGAGCATATGTGAATAGCTGCATCTTAAGTGCAGGATGAGAACCAGAGGTAGATAAAGAGAATCCCTAGCACAGGCAAAAGACAGAATAGTCCATCCTAGAGATGGAATATATACAGGGGAGCCTACAAGACAGGTAGAGGCCACTGAGCATAATTTGGTCGAAGAGCCAAGTGCCAGGTTACAAGTACCTGGACCAAGCAGAGGTAGGCAAGACAGGATGGAGCAGATGATGGAAACACTGTAAGCCATAGTGGCTTAGCTTGTAGTAGGGATGCAAGCCTTACCTAGAGGCCAAGCCCAATCATAGGAAAGTCCATAACAAGTAGGAGCAGGAGGGAATTTTGAAGGAAAAGGCAAGAGAACTAGGAGGCCTGGCAAAAAGCCTATAAATTATGATCAGTCCAGCAAAAATGGAGGCAATCTGGAGGAAGATGAAGGAGATGAGGAGAGGAGACACCCCAAAGCTAGGAGGACAAGATCTGAGGTAAGACAGAAGCCCAGAGCTGAGGTAGAGGAGAGTCCAAATATAGAGGAGTTGGATGCCTACATATATTCAAGGAGGACTGAGCGTCCTACTGAGATTACAGCCAGAGGAAGGTCATCTAGGATTGGAACCCATGACATGGAAGTGAAAGAAGAGAGGCCTAGAACAGGTGGACTAAATGAGGGCCAGCTGGAGGGATTCATGCACTAAAACCTCCAGTATTTAATGGTGGATGTGACCTAGATGAAGCTATGTTCTGGGCGTATCAGGTAGAGAAAATTTTTTAGAGGATGGATGTATCCTCCACTCAAAAAGTTCTTTTAGACACTTTTATGTTGGAATTCTTGGCGCACCAAGATCCTTTTAAGATAGTATTTGAGCTCATTGAGCTAACTCTAGCTTGAATAGCTATCTAAGGCAGCTAGAAGTAACTCCCTTTAGCTCAAGTCAGCTCACTTCAGCTATAAGTAGCTCAAAGTAGCTGGACTTCAACTCAAGTTAGCTCAAGTCAGCTCAAGTCAACTCACTTCAGCTTCTGGTAGCTGAGTGTCGGTAGACTTCAGTTCACTTTAGCTGAGAGCAGCTAACTCCAGCTCTAGGTCAGCTCTAGGAGCTGGACCTCAGTTCATGGTGCTTGGTTGGAGCTCAAAGGAGCTCAAATGGTGCATAAGTAGTATAGTGACCTAGCTTTGTGCTAGCTCACCTTGGTTTTAGCTCAAAACCACTAAGAGACACATCTTTTGTGTAAAGATATGTCTCTTCATCAAAAGAGATGACTATTGGCTAAAAGAACATGTCCTTTCATCCAAAGGAAGTGTTCCTTGAGTGAATAGATATGTATATTCGGCCATGGGGCGGTTGGGGTGGTTATTGCACCAAGAATGATGTCATTTGACATCAAGAGACATGTATATTCGGCCATGAGGTGGTTGGGGTCGTTATTGCACCAAGAATGATGTCCTTTGACAACAGGAGACATGTATATTCGGCCATGAGGTGGTTGGGTTGGTTATAACACCAAGAGATGTCTTTTGACCAAAGGGACATGTCTCTTAGGCCAAAGGAAGTGTTCCTTGGCCAAAGAGACATGTATTTTCGCCACCATAGATGACCCTTGGCCAAAGGAAGTGTTCTTTGGCTTAAAGGACACCTTGCTTGGTGTAAAGGTGTGCCTTTTGGTCATCTATAAATAGCCTTTAGTGGCCGGCCATTTAAAGCATTCCAAGGCATTCCATTTGCTCCATTTTTCTTGAGAGAAAAGTCTCCTCCTTCCTTTCTTTTACTGGCCAAAATATTAGACACCATTTTAGAGCATTGTGGGTGGAATTACATTGAGATTATTCATCTCAATTCAAGCTTCAAGGTGCTTCTCTAAGATCAAGTTCTTCCTCAAGTTTTCACCAAAGATAACCAAGAAGAAAGGTGCACACCTTTTTCTTGGTTTAGTAGCATGCTAGGTTTCATTCATTATTTACATGAATGTTCTTAGTAGCATGCTAGGATTTGTTTGCCACCGTATGTATGTAAAACTAACATGCTATATCAAATGCACAAAATATGTTAAACAAATTAGAATGATGCATGCTTGTACTCATGTTGAACTCAAATGATCAAAATTCATGTGGCATGTACATGAGTAGATAACATAAAGATATGTTATCATGAGATCCCGAAATCTTCATTTTAGGCCAGAAGGAAATGCAAAACCATGGTGGTGGGCTGTACAAAGAAATTACCAAGAGAGGAACTAGAGGAGGCCACCAGACAGGAGGTGTTCCATGAGGTGGGCAGACTTCTTCAAGGTCTTCCATCAGCAATATGTAAGTGAAACATAGAAAGATCAAAAACACATGGAATTTGATTAGCTGGAGTAAGGAAATCTTAGTGTCAAGGAGTATGAGCAGAGATTCAACAATCTGATCAGATATGCTCCACAATATGATGGGCAGGAAGAGTTGAAGACCAAGAAATTTTTTAGAGGCTTAAGGCCTAAGCTAAGGCAAATCCTTAGAGCTGTGGGAACTAGAGATTACTACTCAGTGATGCAGAGTGCCATTGCCCTTGAGCAGGAATTCAATGAGCAAACTAAGAGTGGCCTTGGAAGTGAAAGTGGATCCCAAAAAGGGCAACAAAAGAAGCAGAGATAAGAGGTTGAACCAAGTGGGGGAAGAAAAAGAAATAAGAAGGAAAAAGGACCACAATAATATGGTCCTCAGTGTTAGCCAGTCCAGGGTAGTCCAATTATGGTGCCAAAATTGTGCATTTAAACTCCCAGGATTGGTAATGTTCTGTAGGCCATCAGAACACTACCCTTAGTGTGCATACCCAAGTGGCCCTCTTGGGCACTATGTAAACACATGCATATTGGTCCAACCATCACACATATATTCACATTTCGTGCACACCATGACAGCAAAGAAGGAAAACACTAGCACAAGTCTTAATCTTGGCTACCACACATTAGGCAATCTTATTAAATTCTAGTGACCAGCCAGTGCGCCTATAACTTCCACTAACAAAATGTATCATTCTAGCCACATAACCCCCTCTTTTATTTGCTCCATTACGAAGTAGAGACTTAGAGAAAACCAAGTAATTTTTTTTTACATCAATAGCCCACTTATGGATCAAGTTATGGATTTTTTAAGTTGGTTACAAAATTCTGACCAAATGAACAGTAACTCAGCCAACTTTGCAATGTCATATCTTTGTGTACAGGGATCTAAATCCCGAAATTCTAAATCCCAATTAACCCTATAGGTGTCTTCTAGGTGTGGTAAAAATTTCATACCAAGATTGATTCTACACAGGGAGATATTAAACTTTAGGTCCAAAGTCAAAATTCTGGCAACTTTTGGACCATTTTGCCCATACAATTTTTCCAAAACCATGCAAACACTTCATTCACAAGGGGAAAGCCCTCCAAGACTATCCCATATATTTCCATTACACATAGGAATTACATTCCCTTTCTTTTAACAAATTTATGTGGCCAAAACAGAAGTTACAAGTAAGCAGCCCATCATTCACACTTAGGCAGCTTTGCACCACATCACTTACATAGCCAAAACATTACTCAAATGTTCACATACTTGTCTCACTTTACATACAATACATTTAAATGCATACATTCACTACAATATGGTATTAACTCATCTAAATACTCACCCTAGGTTACAGTAGGTCCTGAGACACAATGGACTCCAAAAACAGGATGCTAACAGCTTCTGCACAACACAATAAGTACCACCATTAAAAATACCAAATGTGCTCCTAAAATCACCAAAATTTCTGGATCATAACTAGACATATGCAAGTTCATGTACCTGAAATTTCAGATTAAAAAACAAACAAAAAAGGTTAGTTTGAAGGTGACATTTCAGATGGACCTGAAATGACAGAATTAAGGGGAGTAAGTTTCATTGAGAAACCTACTAAGGGTAGCACTTGGATTCAATAGGAAATGTAACCATCATTAAAACCTACATCCAAAGACACTAAAACACAAAAACCATAATGTATATATACAAGATATAGCAACCAAATGCAGCAGCCATTCACAACCAACAAACACATGAAATGCAGCAGCAACAATAACCATAGGTTAGTCCATAAAACATGCAATAAACTTAAATAAATCACTATGGCAGCCCTCCTCAAGCTAATTCTTGGTATTAGGAGGATTTTAATAGTAGTTATTGTTAGGGTTGTACTCAAAAGCCAATCATGAGATGATTGTATTTTTGCACATTGAGTCATGATATTTTATTAAGGCATTAATCCAACAATTATGTTTGTTGTTTTGTTTCTGCGTAACTTAAGAAACATAATCGTAACCCTAGAATAATGATATTCTTAAATGTCCCTAGTCTAGTATTATTGTGGAGCGGGTTGCAATAATACATAAAGACTAGCATATGTGGAGACTAATATGAGATATGTAGTCTACATATGGGTACAAGTTGGAGAACTTGTGTACTAGACCAACCCACCATGAGAACACTACATGGATCATTATATGAGTGTCATAAGTTATTCTCATAGTGATCATGGTATATGTAGTCCTTCGACCTAAGATCATCAAGGTTCTCTACATGTAAGTCACATACTTTGATACTTTCCTTTGTTGCTCATAACTGAGTGAACTTGAAGGAGGTCATTGGGTATGTCACATATCATGCGGAGGGATTTGTATGATCAAGATGGGATTTATCCCTCCTATGTAATGGGAGTGATATCTTCGGGCCCCTTGATAGTGTAAGACTTAGAAAAATGCATGGCCATGCTTGGATAAGTTGATATACGATATCAATGTCATCAGTTTAAGTTGGTCTACTCGGTAATCAAGAAACCAAAGATTGGGCTATACGAGAGTGACACATTCCATGTCTCGTGCTTAGTCTTGATATCTTGGACAAAGGGACAATGGCATATATCGGTGATGATCATAAAGGTTTAGTCGAATCATCGACAATCTTGTCACTTGGGTAGCAATGATGTGTTGCTAGACACCGCTCATTGCTTATGATCATAAATGTGATTTATGATCATTGCCAATGTGGCAAGAGCCTATTGGGTCGCACACATAGAGCTATTTGGATCATTAGAGTGCATGGGCTAATTATTTGGGTTATGGTTTCACTTTAATTTTGTATTAATAATGGGCCAAAGAGTTGAGCCATTATTAAGCCCGAAATTAAATCCTAATTGGATTAGGGCTTTGAAACCCATTAGGCCTGGAAGTTGAGTCTCACTATAAATACAACTTCTAGTGAGAAATTCGCAGGTCTCCTTGCCCTAGCCTCCAAAAAGGACAGCCACACTCTTCTCTTGCAATTCCTTGGAGGACGCAAGCTAGCACTGCGAGCGCAAGAGAAACGCATCTGTCGGGACGCGGTGGAAGCGTGGTGATCCCGAGAGGCTCGTGTGGATACCATAGAGAGCCTGAACACGTCAACTGTTCAGGTTTTGTGATTCGACTCTACAGTTGAGTGAGAGATCTCAACCGAAAATTAGGTATGAAAATTTTCGAACACCCGGTTTACCCCGTTTCACTTGGATCCTAGAGGGTTTCGGTTAAATTCCGCTGCACTGTTTGGCTCCCGAAACCCAACAGTGGTATCAGAGCTACTGGTGAAACCCTAAATCGGGATTGAGTGTTGAATCACATGATGTTATGTGTTCGGTTGCTTTTCGGCCATGACTAATTAGATTGATTCATGATGCATGAAACCGGAATTCGTAATGAACATATGAGATATATGAAGAAACGACACAAATTGGTTAATGAGATTAACCTCAAATTGAATGGTATGAGATACCTATATGGATTAGGATTCTTGCAATAGTTGCAAAAACCCTAGCTTGGTTCGGATTCGGCCTGTTCAGGCACCGAAAGTAAGGTATTTTTGGTGGCTCGAATAGAGGAGTCTCGGGTGCCTACTTGCTCAAAATACAAGATTTCGGGCTAAGCAATTGTAAGAAAATTTTTTGCGCAGGGGGGCGCTGCCCCCCACGCCCCCCGCAAGGGCGGCTCCCCTTGACCTCGTCCGCTGACCGGTCAGCGGAACCACCGCCCACTGACCGGCCAGCGGGACCGCCGTATGCGAAGTGCCACATAAATAAAAACTGGTTAATCAACACGCAAAAATTGGCATGCATCTTTGTTGAATGAGATTTGACATGATATGCTGATTGGTGTTTGAAGCATGGTGCATGGTTATAGCCCTTGATTGGTTGTACTTGTAAATACGGCCTGCGAGTCGTGCCTTTTCTTATCACTCTCATTGTACATTCTCTTCTCACCTTACTCCCCTCGAATGTAACTCGAGGTTTCTATTATTGATGTAATGGTGCATTATGGGATCATCCAAGGTTGTATGTCTAAGGATCATCCAAGGAGGCATGTCCAAGGAGATGACAACAAAAGGGCAGCCAAGAAAGGAAGATAAGGAGCTTGTGAAGACTCTTTTCTTTTCTTAGGCTTTTATGATATTCTTATTGGCTTTAGAATATCGCATAGTTTGGGCTATAACCATGTCACGTTTACTTTCTTGTACGCATGAGATGCATGTTTTATATTTGTATGTGATGCATGTATAAGACAACCGGAGATAACAAATTGGTGAGATCAAAATGAAAAAAATCCCTCAAACAAATATTAAGTCATAAATGTGATGCCTTCCAAATGTTGGCACTCGTCAAGACTTTGATCAACATTAGGTGGGTTTGCCAAAGCAAAGCACCTATGTTCATCTTGGTAAGGCGCGATGGGATAATAGTGATATCCAAATTGCTAACTTTGGGTCTGACTTAACTAAGTCATCCTAATAGGATTAGGGACTTAGAGGCATAGAGTTGGGCTTAAGCTCATGAGATGAGCTTGGACAAGTGTTGTTCACCCAACTATCCAAGAGTTGCATAAGATGCAATTGGCAAGGAGTTGCCTACCTAAATAGCTGTAACTTGAGAGAAAAGCCAAAGCTGACTCAGGTTGTGGTCAAATATGGATCTTGGCCCACTAGAATACCTTAGCGCCGAGGTGTTCCGAAATAATATCGAGGGTTATTATTTTGAGGAAAATAGTGGGAGTATCGTTTAATAAAAGTCCTTATTAAATGAATTAAAATACATGACTCTTACACTGCATATTTACTGTTGTAGATAACCATGGCACAAAACACATCGACACTTTCGTTGCGATCGATCCTTGAGAAGGAAAAACTGAATGGGACCAACTTTCTCAAATGGTACCGAAACTTGAGGATAGTCCTCAAGCAAGAGAGAAAGGCTTATGTCCTAGAGCAGCCCATTCCGAATGAGCCTACTGCCACTGCTCCAAGAGCTGAAAGGGATGCTCACAAGAGGCATTCTGATGATGCTTTGGATGTTGCATGCCTCATGCTTATTACCATGGAATCTGAGCTTCAGAAGCAACATGAGAACATGGGGGCGTTCGATATGATCGAACATCTCAAAATGCTTTTCCAAGAGCAAGCTAGGCATGAGAGGTTTGAGACCTCTAAGGCATTGTTTCAGTGCAAGATGTCTGAGGGAAGTCCCGTGGGTCCTCATGTGCTCAAGATGATTGGGTACATTGAGAATCTTGAGAATTTGGGATTTGCTCCTCAAAAAGAGTTGGCTATCGATGTAGTCTTGCAATCGTTGCCTGAAAGCTACAGTCAGTTCGTCATGAACTATAACATGAACGACCTTGACAAGTCCCTTCCTGAATTACTCAACATGTTGAGAACTGCTGAGCAAAACCTTAAGAAGGCTAAGCCCATTTTGATGGTTCAAAAGGGCAAGGGAAAGGGAAAAGCCAACAAGAAGAAGGATAAAGCTAATGGAAAGTCCAATGCTAATTCTTCTTCAGCTGCACTGAAACCAAAGGGTGGTGTGGCAAAGGAAGGGGAGTGCTTCCATTGTAAGCAACCTGGACACTGGAAGCGCAATTGCAAGCTCTATCTTG
This sequence comes from Aquilaria sinensis, assembly GCA_005392925.1. Lineage (NCBI taxonomy): Eukaryota > Viridiplantae > Streptophyta > Magnoliopsida > Malvales > Thymelaeaceae > Aquilaria > Aquilaria sinensis. The sequence goes on from SMDT01000097.1 coordinate 127,842, forward strand.
AAGAACTTGCTAAGGAAAAGGGAAGTAAGACTTCCACTTCAGGTATTTTTGTTATAGAGGCTAACTTTTCTACTTCCTCATCTTGGGTATTGGATACTGGATGTGGATCTCACATTTGTGCAAATGTGCAGGATCTAAGTAGAAGTAGAAGATTGGCCCGAGGTGAAGTGGACCTACGTGTTGGAAATGGAGCAAGGGTTGCTGCCTTAGCCGTAGGGACTTATGTTCTCACTTTACCTAGTGGATTAGTTTTAGAATTAGACAACTGCTACTTTGTGCCTACTATTAGTAGAAATTTGATTTCTGTTTCTTGTTTGGACAAGAAAGGTTTTTCATTTATAATAAAGGACAAATGTTGTTCTATTTATTTGAATGAAATCTTTTATGGTAGTGCTCAACTTAGCAATGGGTTGTATGTTCTAGACCTCGAAGATCCAATCTATAATGTGAATACCAAGAAGGTCAGATTAAATGATTCGAACCTGACCTATCTCTGGCACTGTCGCTTGGGCCATATAAATGAGACCCGCATATCCAAGCTCCATAAGGATGGACTCTTGGACTCATTTGATTTTGAATCATATGAGACATGTGAGTCATGTTTGTTGGGCAAGATGACCAAAGCCCCATTCACAGGGCAAAGTGAAAGGGCTAATGACTTACTAGGACTCATACATAGTGATGTATGTGGCCCTATGTCTACACAAGCTAGAGGAGGTTTCCAATACTTCATTACTTTCACTGATGACTTCAGCAGATATGGCTATGTGTATCTTATGAGACACAAGTCAGAATCCTTTGAAAAGTTCAAAGAATTCAAGAATGAAGTAGAGAATCAACTCGGGAAGAGTATCAAAGTGCTTCGATCAGATCGAGGTGGAGAGTACTTGGATCAAGAATTCCTTGACTATCTGAAGGAGTGTGGTATAGTATCACAACTCACTCCACCAGGTACACCTCAATGGAATGGTGTATCTGAAAGGAGAAATCGAACTCTGTTAGACATGGTTCGCTCTATGATGAGTCAAGCTGACCTTCCAAACTCCTTTTGGGGACATGTTCTAGAGACAGCCGCTTTTACACTAAACCGAGTTCCATCTAAATCGGTTCAAAAGACACCATATGAGATATGGAGTGGGAGGCATCCCAATTTGTCTTTTATGAAGATTTGGGGCTGTGACGCTTATGTGAAACGTCAATCCTCTGACAAACTAGGGCCCAAATCTAAAAAAATGCCTTTTTGTTGGGTATCCTAAAGAAACAAAGGGTTACTATTTCTACAATCCTTCTGAGCAAAAAGTGTTTGTTGCTCGAACTGGTGTCTTTTTAGAGAAAGAGTTTATCTCTAAAGGAACTAGTGGGAGGAAAGTAGAACTTGAAGAAATTCAAGAACAACAAGGAGACATCGAACCTGAAATGGAACCTGAACAGACACCACAAGATGTTGTGGTTCAAGAGTCTGTTCCTGTAGCACAGAGCCCACGTAGGTCTGGTAGGATTCGGCGTGAGCCTGAGAGATATGGATTTCTCGTGACTCACACTGGTGATGTGATGCTCATGGATCAGGATGAGCCCACAACCTACCAACAAGCTATGTCGGGGCCTGACTCTGAGAAGTGGCTAGTGGCCATGAAATCTGAGATGGAATCCATGTATGAAAACCAAGTATGGACTTTGGTTGACCCACTTGAAGGGGTAAAACCCATAGGGTGCAAATGGGTTTTCAAGAAGAAAACTGACATGGATGGTAATGTGATTACCTTTAAGGGACGATTGGTTGCAAAAGGTTTCAAGCAAATTCATGGTATTGACTATGATGAAACTTTTTCACCAGTTGCTATGCTTAAATCCATCCAAATTTTGTTTGCTATTGCTGCACACTATGATTATGAGATATGGCAAATGGATGTCAAAACTGCATTCCTAAATGGAAAGCTACTTGAGGATGTGTACATGACACAACCTGAGGGTTTTGTCACTCCTGAGAATGCCAATAAAGTGTGCAAGTTGCAAAGGTCCATTTATGGACTGAAGCAAGCTTCTCGAAGTTGGAATCTTCATTTTGATGATGCAATCAAAGAGTTTGGTTTTCTAAAAAATGAAGATGAACCTTGTGTCTGCAAGAAGGTTAGTGGAAGCGCTATTGTCTTCTTGGTGTTGTATGTAGATGACATACTACTCATCGGGAATGACATTCATGAGCTACAGTCTGTGAAGACTTGGCTAAGGAAATGTTTCTCTATGAAGGACTTGGGTGAAGCAGCCTATGTGTTAGGCATCAGGATCTATAGAGATAGATCTAGAAAGCTTCTTGGCCATACATTGACAAGTCAAAGTACATATATTGACAAGGTGCTAAAGAGGTTTAGCATGCAAGATTCCAAGAAAGGATTCTTGCCCATGTCACATGGTATCACTCTTTCTAGATCTCAGTGTCCGAGTACACCTGAGGAGAGAGAGCGCATGAGTAAGATTCCATATGCCTCAGCAATTGGATCTATCATGTATGCCATGATATGTACTCATCCCGATGTCTCATATGCTTTGAGCATGACGAGTAGGTACCAATCAAACCCCGGTGAGAGTCACTGGACAGCTGTTAAGAACATCCTTAAGTACTTACGAAGGACTAAGGATGCATTCTTGGTCTTTGGAGGTGAAGATGAGCTCGTTGTAAGGGGTTACACCGATGCAAGCTTCCAATCCGATAAGGATGATTTTAGATCGCAATCTAGTTATGTGTTTTGTATTGGTGGTGGTGCTGTGAGCTGGAAGAGTTCAAAGCAAGAGATAGTAGCTAACTCTACAACAGAATCTGAGTACATTGCCGCCTCTGATGCTACGAAGGAGGCAGTTTGGATCAAGAAGTTCATCACTGAACTTGGAGTGGTTCCAAGCATTACCGACCCGATAGAGCTCTATTGTGACAACAATGGAGCAATCGCACAGGCTAAGGAACCTCGATCTCACCAGCAATCCAAACACATACTCCGACGCTATCATCTCATCAGGGAGATCATCAAGAGGGGTGATGTAAGGATATGCAGGACTTCGACAGACAGCAACATTGCTGATCCACTGACAAAGCCCCTTACGCAGCAGAAGCATGATAGCCATTCTAGGTCCATCGGTATTAGATACATGGATGATTGGCTTTTAGTGCAAGTGGGAGATTGTTAGTGTTGTGCCCAAAAAGCCAATCATGAGATGATTGTATTTTTTGCACATTGAGTCATGATATTTTATTAAGGCATCAATCCAACAATTATGTTTGTTGTTTTGTTTCTGCGTAACTTAACAAACATAATTGTAACCCTAGAATAATGATATTCTTAAACGTCCCTGGTCTAGTATTATTGTGGAGCGGGTTGCAATAATACATAATGACTAGCATATGTGGAGACTAATATGAGATATGTAGTCTACATATGGGTACAAGTTGGAGAACTTGTGTACTGGACCGACCCACCATGAGAACACTACATGGATCGTTATATGAGTGTCATAAGTGATTCTCATAGTGATCATGGTATATGTAGTCCTTCGACCTAAGATCATCAAGGTTCCCTACATGTGAGTCACATACTTTGATACTTTCCTTTGTTGCTCGTAACTGAGTGAACTTGAAGGAGGTCATTGGGTATGTCACATATCATGCGGAGGGATTTGTATGATCAAGATGGGATTTGTCCCTCCTATGTAACGGGAGTGATATCTTCGGGCCCCTTGATAGAGTGAGACTTAGAAAATGCATGGCCATGCTCGGATGAGTTGATATACGATATCAATGTCATCAGTTTAAGTTGGTCTACTCGGTAATCAAGAAACCAAAGATTGGGCTATACGAGAGTGACACATTCCATGTCTCATGCTTAGTCTTGATATCTTGGACAAAGGGACAATGGCATATATCGGTGATGATCATAAAGGTTTAGTCGAATCATCGACAATCTTGTCACTTGGGTAGCAATGATGTGTTGCTAGACACCGCTCATTGCTTATGATCATAAATGTGATTTATGATCATTGCCAACGTGGTAAGAGCCTATTGGGTCGCACACATAGAGCTATTTGGATCATTAGAGTGCATGGGCTAATTATTTGGGTTATGGTTTCACTTTAATTTCATATTAATAATGGGCCCAATAGTTGAGCCATTATTAAGCCCAAAATTAAAGCCTAATTGGATTAGGGCTTTGAAACCCATTAGGCCTGGAAGTTGAGTCTCACTATAAATACAACTTCTAGTGAGAAATTCGCAGGTCTCCTTGCCCTAGCCTCCCAAAAGGACAGCCGCACTCTTCTCTTGCAATTCCTTGGAGGACGCAAGCTAGCACTGCGAGCGCAAGAGAAACGCATCTGCCGGGACACGGTGGAAGCGTGGTGATCCCGAGAGGCTCGTGTGGATACCATAGAGAGCTTGAACACGTCAACTGTTCAAGTTTTGTGATTCGACTCTACAGTTGAGTGAGAGATCTTAACCGAAAATTAGGTATGAAAATTTTTCGAACACCCGGTTTACCCCGTTTCACTTGGATCCTGGAGGGTTTCGGTTAAATTCCGCTGCGCTGTTTGGCTCCCGAAACCCAACACAATAAACCATAGGTTTAAAACACATAACAAACAAAACCAAATCACTATGGTAGCCCTCCTCAAGCTAATGCTTGGTCTTAGGAGGATTTTAATAGTAGTTAGTACTAAATTTGGGCCCTAGAAACCCTCATTTCACTGCCATCATTGTGCACTTGACAATAGGTTACAAAACCTTCAATAAGTGCACTCCCCTCACTAATCTTGGTTCATCAAAATCTTGGCTCTCTTCCAAGCTTAGCCCTAGCTCCATGGAGTTTAAAATTACAAAAAATAGTTGATGAGAGTGAGAGAACCCTTACCAAAGTGGGTAGGCCAAAAATCAAGCTTGATCCTTCAAGCATCCAAGCAATAGCTCTAGTTTGCCTCCAATTGCTTCCTTTGCCTTCAATTTGAATTAATTGCAAGTTTGAAGCTGTGGTGGCTATGGAGGAAGTGTGGCTATGTTTTTGGGCTAGATAAGGATGAAAATGAGAGAAGGATAAGTGATTTGGCCACTTAAATGGCCTTAAATGAGCTTAAGGGCACAAACCACACTTAAACAAGCTTAACCTTGCTTTATGTCATTTTCCTTCTCACTAGTTATGGTTTGTTTGTCTTAAAATCATTGGTACACATGTGCCCAACATTTTTGACTAATTATCAAGTCTTGGCTGCCTCCCCCATGGTGGGATAACCCCACAATTCCACCCTTATACTTAAGTCAAAAGCTTGAACACCTTAAGGTTTATAATAGGACATTTAGGTCCTTATTGCCTTTAGTGTTTCCTTTGTCCAAACTTGTCTTCCATGACTAATTTGGCCCTCCAATAGCACTTTCATACCATTTATATCCTTCCCATAACTCTCCAAGTGTTTTTCTTGAGATTTTTGTGATTGAGTACCTGAATTTCCAAAACCTTACAAAAAAAGTCCTTAGGTTGCTTGACAAACAAGCAATCCTTTAGGCTTTTCTTAGGGGTCAAGTTACCTGCTTGGAACACTTTTAAGGAGTTGATCATGCCGTTTACCCCCCACACTTCAATCACTATGGTGAGAATTACACAATATAATGGTTTTTAGCCATTATGACACACTTGTAATTCTCGCATTTTGTGATGTGGTGAAACTTAGTGCAGTACTTGTGGTAAATTTCATAGCAACAAGCCATGCTTCAAAGCTTCTAGTGGATGCCACATATGTGGAGCCCCATACCACTGGGTGAGAGATTGTCCAAAGAAAGGAGATGACAAGAGAATGCTGGGGAGGTTTAACCTAGGGGACCTGGTGGATAGATGCCTATGCCCCAGGTATGAACAAACATGCCAAATGATGAAGGGAGGCAGACACCAAGGGTACCTCAAGATCAAAAGAGGCCCATTATAACCCATGGTAGGGTATTTCAACTAGAGACTTCTAGAAAGGTGCAGGAAGCACTAGAGCCTAAAGCTATGGGTAGGCAGACTAGTTAGTAGAGGACTAGTAGGAGAGCCCTAAAAGGTACGATTTACCTTAATGGCCAATTAGTGTTTGCACTATTTGATACTGGAGCTTCATTGTCTGTAATTTTTACTAGCTTGGTTAAGACCATGAATTTAGAAGTAAAGTACATGACAAACATGTATTTGGTTAAAACTACTGGCAATGAAGTTTTGTTTACATATCACATAGTTGAAAGCTGTGAAATTCAAATAGACAAGCTGAAACTGAGAACAAACTTGATAGTGCTAGACACTTATGATTATGATGTCATATTGGGCATGAACTGGCTAAGTGAACATAAAGTGATTATAGATTGTCATGCTAGACAATTATTGATGCCTGGTTGTGAACCATATAAACTGGATAAATCACTAGAGTTAGCTTTGGATTCCCAAATTGAAGTGTTGAAACTAATAGAAGATGAATATGAATGCCTGGAACTTAATGACCAGGAAGTAGCTGATGAACTTAGGCAGATACCTATAATTCAGGATTTTGCAGAGGTCTTCTCTAGAGACCTACTTGGACTACCACCATTGAGGGAGGTGGAGTTTGAAATTAAACTGGTACCAGCAACACCACCAGTGTCTACTGCCCCATATAGGATGGCACTACCTGAAATGGTAGAATTGAAAAAGAAAATAAATGAGTTGCTTGAGAAGGGGTTCATCAGACCTAATGTGTCTCCTTGGGGAGCACCTGTCTTATTTGTGAAAAAGAAGGATGGAACCCTTATTCTCTGTATAGATTACAGAAAGCTTAATGCTTTCACCATTAAGAACAAGTACCCCCTCCTAAGAATTGAAGATCTATTTGAACAGTTGAAAGAAGCAAAGGTGTTTTCAAAAATAGATCTAAGGTCTGGTTATTTCCAACTAAGAGTTAAGGAGGAAGACATACCTAAGACTGCTTTCAGGACTAGGTATATACATTTCGAGTATACAGTAATGCCATTTCGGCTAACCAATGCACCTGCATTTTTCATGGATTTAATGCAGAGGATGTTCAAAACACACCTAGACCACTATGTGGTAGTGTTCATTGATGATATTTTAGTATCTCAAAAGATGAGGAAACTCATAAGAAACATTTAAAGATAGTGTTTGGCTTGCTCCAAGAACATAAACTTTATGGGAAGTTGAGTAAATGTAAATTTTGGACTCAAGAAATTGGATTTCTGGGTCATGTAATAAATGATCAAGGTTTGACCATGGATCCTGAAAAGGTAAGGTCAATCCTAGATTGGGAGCAACCCCAGAATGTAAGGGAAGTCAGAAGTTTCTTGGGGTTGGCTGGCTATTATAGCGGATTTGTGCCAAAATTCTTTGTTATAGCAGCACCTATGACCCAGTTAACTAGAAAGAACCAGAAATTTGTTTGGGAAACCAAGTGTGAGGAAAGCTTCCAAGAGCTTAAAAGGAGGCTGACAATAGCTCCTATGTTAGTTTTACCATATCCTAAAAAGGATTATGACATATATACTGATGCATCTCATATAGGGCTAGGCTGTGTCCTAATGCAAGAAAAGCAAGCTATTTCTTTTGGGTCAAGACAATTAAAACCCCATGAAAAGAAATATCCAATGCATGACTTGGAGCTCGCAGCAGTAGTCTTTGCTCTTAAGCAATGGAGACATTACCTGTTGGGTAATAAATTTCAGGTCTATACAGACGAAAAAAATTTCAGGTCTATACAGTGTGATTGAGTACACAGCTGGTAAAGCCAATGTAATGGCAGATGCCCTAAGCAAAAATTATACTAGGGTACTCAAGGGTGGAGAAGCAGAGCATAAGGCTGAGAACCTTAGCTTTACTTGCTTAGCAAGTCAATGCCTAAATTGGGAATAGGCGCGCTGTTGGGTTTCGGGAGCTAAACAGTGCAGCGGAATTTAACCGAAACCCTTCAGGATCCATGTGAAACGGGTTAAACCGGGTGTTCAAAAATATTCATACCTAATTTTCGGTTGAGATCTCTCACTCAACTGAAGAGTCGAATCACAAAACCTGAACAGTTGACGTGTTCAAGCTCTCTATGGTATCCACACGAGCCTCTCGGGATCACCACGCTTCCACCACATCCCTGCAGATGCGTTTCTCTTGCGCTCGCAGTGCTAGCTTGCGTCCTCCAAGGAATTGCAAGAGAAGAGTGCGATTGTCCTTTTGGGATGCTAGGGCAAGGAGACCTACGAATTTCTCACTTAAAAGTTGTATTTATAGTGAGACTCAACTTCTAGGCCTAATGGGTTTCAAAGCCCTAATCCAATTAGGATTTAATTTCGGGCTTAATAACGGCTCAACTCTTGGGCCCATTATTAATACGAAATTAAAGTGAAACCATAACCCAAATAATTAGCCCATGCACTCTAATGATCCAAATTGCTCTATGTGTGCGACCCAATAGGCTCTTATCACGTTGGCAATGATCATAAATCACATTTATGATCATAAGCAATGAGCGGTGTCTAGCAACACATCATTGCTACCCAAGTGACAAGATTGTCGATGATTCGACTATACCTTTATGATCATCATCGATATATGTCATTGTCCCTTTGTCCAAGATATCAAGACTAAGCACGAGACATGGAATGTATCACTCTCGTATAGCTCAATCTTTGGTTTCTTGATTACCGAGTAGACTAACTTAAACTGATGACATTGATATCGCATATCAACTCATCTGAGCATGGCCATGCATTTTCTAAGTCTCACTCTATCAAGGGGCTCGAAGATATCGCTCCCGTTACATAGGAGGGACAAATCCCATCTTGATCATACAAATCGCTCCGCATGATATGTGACATACCCAATGACCTCCTTCAAGTTCACTCAGTTACGAGCAACAAAGGAAAGTATCAAAGTATGTGACTCACATGTAGGGAACCTTGATGATCTTAGGTCAAAGGACTACATATACCCTGATCACTATGGGAATCACTTATGACACTCATATAACGATCCATGTAGTGTTCTCATGGTGGGTCGGTCCAGTACACAAGTTCTCCAACTTGTACCCATATGTAGACTACATATCTCATATTAGTCTCCACATATGCTAGTCGTTATGTATTATTGCAACCCGCTCCACAATAATACTAGACCAGGGACTTTTAAGAATATCATTATTCTAGGGTTACAATTATGTTTGTTAAGTTACGCAGGAACAAAACAACAAACATAATTGCTAGATTAATGCCTTAATAAAATATCATGACTCAATGTGCAAAAATACAATCATCTCATGATTGGATTTTGGGCACAACACTAACACACGCAACTTAGTGTGCTCACCATTACCCTTGAATGGAAGGAACTTATCAGGGAAGCCCAGTTTAGTGATGAGAACATAGGACTGGTATCTGGACAAAGGAAAGGAGAACTTTTTCAAGGATTCTCTTACAGGCAAGGGTTGTTGTACTTCCAGAATATATTGTATGTGCCTAAAAAGGATAATCTAAGATTCCAAATTCTAGAAGAAGCACACTCTAGTAAGCTAAGTATGCATCCTGGAGCGACAAAGATGTACCGTGCTCTTAGAGCTTACTTTTGGTGGCCATATATGAAACAAGACATTGGTACCCATGTAGCCTAATGTGAAGTGTGCCAACAAGTAAAGGTTGAGCACCAGGAACCAAGAGGGAAGCTTCAAAGCTTGCCCACACCTGAGAGAAAATGGGGATCCATATATATGGATTTTGTAGTGGTAATGCCACTAACAAGAAGAAAACATAATATTATTTGGGTCATTGTGGATAGATTAACCAAGGTGGCCCACCTTTTTCCAATGAATCTCATTGATTCTTTAGACAAGCTTGCTCAACTTTACATAAGAGAAATAGTGAGACTACATGGAGTGCCTAATGACATTGTATCAGATAGGGATCTTAGGTTTGTCTCTATGTTCTGAAAATCCTTACATGAGGCATTAAGAGCTAAACTTAGGTTTAGTTCAGCATACCATTCATAGACTGATGGACAAATAGAGAGAACAATTCAAACTCTGGACGATATGCTGAGATGCTGTGTCATTGATTTTCAGGGAGAGTGGGATGTGCATCTCCCGTTAGTGGAATTCTCTTATAACAATGGATATCATCCAGTAATTGGAATGGCCCCTTATGAAGCCTTCTATGGCGGGAAATGCATAACTCCTCATTGCTAGCATCAGCCAGAGGATAAATTGGAGTTGGGGCCAGATATTGTGAAAGAGACCACAGAAAAGATAAGACTAATTCAAGCAAGAATCAAAGATGCAAATGATAGGCAACAGTCTTATGCCAACCTAAAAATGAGGAGAGACCTGTAATTCTAGGAAGGGGACTGGGTATGGATTAAGGTTTCTCCTATGAAAGGAGTGACAAGATTTGGAAAGAAAGGCAAACTAGCACCCAGATACAAAGGGCCATACTAAGTATTGGCTAAGGTTGGAAATGTGGTATACCAATTGGATTTGCCACCAAAACTTGGTAACATACATGAGGTGTTTCATTTAAGCTTACTTAAGAAATATGTTCCAAGTTCCAAACAGATAGAAGTGCCTACTAGTGTACCTATAGCCCCAAACCTTTCATATGAAGAGGTACCAATTCAATTCCTAGCTAGAGACACTAGAAAATTGAGAAGCAGGTGGATTTCTATGAACAAGGTATAATGGAGTAACCGTATTCTTGAAGAGGCGACCTAGGAAGTAGAATAGGAAATTGCCAAGAGTTACCTCATTTGTACCCTAGACTTGTCAAGAATTTGGAGGACCAAATTCTTTAAGGAGGGCAGAGTTGTCAAGACCATCCCTCAGTGGTTGGCCTAGGGCAAAAATGTAGGAAAATACCTTAAAAACATGAGGGACTCAAATGAAAATGTGAATAAAGGTCTAAATGCAAAACTAAGAACTATCAGGTTCAATTGCAAACGTTAAAATGGATTAAGAGCTAATGGCCGAAAACAAAGATTAAAGGCCATTTTGAAAGTCCTTTCAGGTGTTATTAGTGACACTAATACTAGTGGAAGAAAAGATTAAGCCATGCATTTTTATTTAAGCCGTGATGAGCATTAAACCCATTTTTAATGTACATGTGGCATTGGCCGGGTATGCATGCTTCCACTTAAGCCGAAACTCATTAGTTTCCGTCCAAGCTCCTATTCGAAAGTCAAGCAATTGTTCTTGGTTGTTCTTGGTGTGGAAGTGTCGGGTCCTTACCAAATTCATGAAGAATTGAAGCTTGGAGTGGAAATCAAGCTTGGCATTGAAGGTTTTGGCATTAGATGACCTTGTACTTCAATTTTCAAGCTTAGTCTTAGATGTTCAAGAGCTGATTGAGAGCTCAAGCTAAGGTTTTTGGGTAAGGTTCATGGCTTCTACTTGATTTTGGTACTATTTCCACATTCAAGTAGATTAATGGCATCTAAGTGATACTATAATGAGCTATATGATCTTAGTTTACTAGTCTGGGGCATATGGAAAACCTTCGGGTTATATGGTTGTTGATTAGCTAATCGATTAAAGGCAAGTACTAAAGTTCTTGTTAAGTAGGCCAACGTAACTTTGAACTTGGAACTCTAGTGGATTGGAAATGGTATAGTGAAGCTTGGAATGCAAATGATGTATATGGGCACTTGCTAGTGGTTTCAGTCGAGATTGGAAATGTGGTGTGTATGCGAGTTGTGTGCTTTGTTTGATTGTTTGTGCTTGCTAACCCTTGTAGTTAGTGTTATTATGCTTATATGTCTCGGTTAGCATTTGTGTATATATTGTTATGCTTGTGTTTTGGTGTTTTCTTTGTCTTTCTTGCAGGTTAAGTTAAGCTTATTGGAGGTTAAGCTTTCAGGCTTAACTAAATAAACTCATTAAGAGTTGTAGTGAACCTTACTAATTGTTAATATTCACGCCCCTTATTGGTTGTGTTTCAAAAAAAAGAATTGAGCTTGAGTGAGTCTGGTTGTGGTTGTGTTTCCTTATGTGCTAAGTAGTACACTTTGTCAAGGTATATGCCAAAACTGAGAGCTTGGCTTGTTTAAGTACATGTGCAAGTCTTATGGTATTGCCCGAAACTTATGTGCTAAGTTTTGCAGGCTCAATGTAGATTGTGGGACGAGTCTAGGAGGAGATGGATGTGTGTTCTTGGGCTTTAGTTTGGTGGTTTGCTTTCATGACCATGAATTTGGTCATAGGACTAGTTCTCCAATGTTTGATCTTATATTGTACCTTAAAGGTACTTCTCGAGTATTATAGGTGAACATGGCTTGTAATGCATAACGTTGGCTTGTTTTTGGACATTGGGTATTCTTGGTATAGTGCCAAGTAGGTAGTACTTGTTAGTAGGCTACTTTTCTGTATATTTAGCCTCAGTTGAACTATGGTTTTGATGTATACATGTTGGATGGATGAAATGCCAAGTTATGCTTATTGTACCCTTATTGTACCCTTAAGGTACTTCTCGGGTATTATAGGTGAACATGGCTTGTAATGCATAACATTGGCTTGTTTTTGGACATTGAGTATTCTTGGTATGTTGCCAAGTAGGTAGTACTTGTAAGTAGGCTACTTTTGTGTATATTTAGCCTCGGTTGAACTATGGTTTTGATGTATACATGTTGGATGGATGAAATGCCAAGTTATGCTTATTTATGTTGATAGCCAAAGGGCCATTGCCCTCCGAACTCTCAAGCTCTGATGATGCACCACCCTCAGAGAATGCAAGCACCAACCTCGGGAAAAGAGGGTCCACAGTCCTTAATCCCTGGACCTCGGTAATCCACCATTACCCTCGGGAATAACATGCTGACCTTAGGAAAATGGTGCACTACGACCATCGGTAAAATGACCTGACCAACTTCGGGAAAAGTAGACTCACCATCCACGGCAATGCAAAACATCCTTTGAAGGGAATCCTCTGTGCTAAGGCGCTTTCTAAGATACTGTGGTGACCTCAGCCCTAACTGATGGCTAGAACGGCCTATGGCACAGAGACCTCACACATGCCCCTGACACACAGGCCTCCCATGGCCCTAACTGATGGCCAGAATGGCCTATGGCCAGCTAGAGATCCCTATCCCCGAAGGTACGGACCGCATCCAGCCGAACATGTGTCGTGATCTGAGCGGGCTGTGTCAAATGGACTTCTCCCAATGTCCTCTTATAAATACTTGGGAAAATGACCTTGGTAAGCATATACACAAGGGGCAGAACTCTCAAGAGAACTCTACTCTTTGCTCTCTATTCCCTACTCTCCACTTGCTAAATACTGACTTTGGCATCGGAGGCTCCTCCTATGGAAACACACTTCGGGGACTTCCTGACCCCTGTTCTTTTGAGCATTTTAGGCACTCTCACGACGGAAGCCTCTCCTTCAGACACCCTCCACACCGGAAGTCCCAACTTTAGGCCATTATGTCGTACAACGAAGATGCCGATGGGCATTATTTGGCACCGTCTGTGGGAAACTACTCTCAGGTAGCTGTCATTAAGACTCGGCGTTCTAAGGATAAGGGACTCCCCAAGTCCCCATCTGCGCCGGAGAATCAGCCGACGACCGAACAACCAGCCACAGGGACTTCTGATGCCCAACAGCATCTTCGTTGAGTGACATTGTGACTTCTGGTGAAACTTCCTGAGAGGGAGAATGCCTGGAGCCCAGATTTCCCAGGGGAGTGTACCTGAAAAGCTCAGAAGAGAGGGTTAGGAGGTCCCTGGGGTGTTTTTTTGGGGAGGAGCCTCCGACGCCCAAGTCAGTGTCCTGAGAAGGTAAAGGGGGAGCACTAAGGTTTTAGTGGCCTTGCCTGTTTGTGTTTTCTCAAGGAGAGGGGTCTGATCAAGGATTGATCCTTTGCCAGGGTTTGTTTCCTGGTATTTATAGGAGTGTCCAGCCCATTCAGATCATGATATGTGTTCGGTCAGATCTTTTCTGTACCTTCGGGCGTAGGGGATAAGTAGCTGTTTGCAGGCACCTTGAGCCTTGCTCCGAGACAGGTCGTCACAAGACCTGGACGGCGTCGGCGTGTCAGATCGCCATTTGAGGCAGCGTGTAGCGCCTATGGGCGACATGTCAGAGGCTCCTTAGATGCTCATCTCGTACTCCCGAGGTCCTCCGGGTGAGGTCGTCTTTGACACAGATGCCCTTCCTCGGGAGCTATGCTCATGGTTTCGGGGAGTTCCCTGGTTCGGAGGTTCCGCCTTCGGGGAGATCCTCTTCTGCTTGCAACAGTCAGTTCTTCATATCCGAAGGCGATCCACCCGGTCCCCCCGGGGGAGCTAGCAACATCTTTGAAATCCCTGGCGTAGTAGCCGAAGTCCCAAGTTCGAGGCTCTTGACTTCGCTCCCTCCAAGGTCAGTGATAGCGCCTCTTTAGGATGACGCCAGGCTTCCTGATCACACTTTTGGCAGGAAGTATGTTCTGAAAGAGGCGATAGCCCTTCGGCTATCACAAGCCCCCCTCCAAAAAGCTGAAGTGGAAGCTTCGGTTTGTCGGCTTCCGGAGGGCACCCTCGGGGCCTTGGGGGTAATATCTTTTTCCGAAGATGCACCTTTTGTCTGAAGACATGGGCTCTTTAGCCATGGCCTATCTTTTGGTGTCTTAGAGGTAACCTACTTCTTTCCTTTTGCAGGTCTGTGGAATGTCGCGTCTCGTAACCAAGCGTGTCAGTCTAGAGCGGCGCGCCATTTGTCAGAAAGCGTGTCCCTCTTCTGACATTTGGCAGCTAGTTATTGGCGGGGGCTGCATCAGACATAGCGGACGCTCCTTTTTATACGCCCCGAGCAGTTATGGCGACTTTTTGCCTTCACAAAGCACTTATGACGCCGGTTCGCCTACCCTCCTCGACCTATATATACATTTGTCCCGTCATAACCTCCTTTTGCTTCTGCTTTTGCTTCCCTCTACCTTTCAACTGTTTTTGCGTTTCCTTCTGCTTTTTGCGGCGGTGCTATTTGACGCAGTGTTTTCTAGCAACTTTTCATGACGGCAACTTCAAACCCAAATTTTGGTAAATCATTTGGTGGGTTTTTTATTTCCAGAGTCTTCTGATTATTAAAGTTTTCCCCAAGTCATTTTTTACCTTTTTCCGAAAGCATTTTCCAGCCGACCATGCCTATTCCTGAGAGTTGGCACCCTCTTTTGTCTCACCCTTGCTGCACCACTTCTGAAAATTTAGAAAAATGGAAGACCAAGTTCTTCCTTCCCTCGTACGCCATTACTAGGTTGCCACGTTCAGACCAATTTAGCTTTTCGAACCGTGGTGACGAGGTTACCGTTTTTCGGACCCAGCTGAAGGCCGGACTTCGGTACCCTCCTCCGAAGATGATTTGCGACTTTTGCCAGTTCCATGGCATTGCCGTAAATCAACTTCTGCCGAACTCGTATTGCTATTTTAATGCCTTCCTCTGCATGTGTGGCGTCTTCAAAATAGAACCCCACTTCGTTATCTTTATGCAGTACTATAAGCTCTTCGTGGTCCCGAAGGGTGGCTTTTACTTTATGCTACCTCAGGGATCCAGGAGAAAAAAGTATATGTTCACCTTTGGCACTAAGGACAGCTGGCAAGGGTGGCAACAAAAGTTTTTCTTTCTGAAGATGGAGGAGGCCTGGTCGCACGTTCCGACCAAGTGGGCTCGGGGAAGGCTGGAGATGGACGTCGTAGATCCGAGGATAATGCTGACTCCCGAGTTGGCTCCCGTATTCGCGGACTTCGATAGACATATTCGTGCCGTCTCCGACTGGGGTTCCGAGGTCCCTTCGTGCTCTCTCTACCCCTTCCCCATCAATTGGAAGCTCATGACCGAGGAGGTTCTTCAGGAGTTAAGGGTAGTGAAGGAGCACAAGACAGACTTCGGGATGCCGGCTCCTGCCATCACTGGCAAGGATTCCTGGTTGGTGAAACTCCTTCGGGAGGAAGTTACTTACGAAACTTTTTATGAGCATAAGTTGTCTCCGAATCCCTTTGTTATAATTTTCACCTTGGAATCACGCTGATGTCTTCTTTCTTTTCCAGAGATGGGCGAGGACACTGCTGCTTTTTACAAGTCCCTTTTCCTCGGTCAATCCGAGAAGGGTGAGCAAATGAAGAAGGCCGCCTCCCGAAGGCGGAAAGCGACTGGTGCTGGTCCTTCCTTGGCTAAACGAGCAAGGAAGACTGTTCATCCTCCTCCGCCGGAAGTTCTTGAGGAGGTAAGCGAAGAGCCCGAAGCTGCCGCCGCCCGAGGTTGCTGTCGACGTCCCTCCTGGGAGTCCTACTTCATCGTCTGCTCTTCTGGGTGCCCTGGTGGAGGCTCCTTCTGCCGAGGAGCGGCGTAAAAGAAAAGGCAAGGGGGTTTCTACCGAGGAGGTCTCGGACACAGATGATGACATCGCCGAGGTGCCGCTAGGTTCGCTTTCTCAGACAAACTGTGATGCCTTTACTTTTTTGAATTTTGAGATTTACTTGTCTTGACCGGGTTCTTGTTTTGCCGTGCAGGGGAGTTACTTACTCCGAGTTGCACAGCCGAGCACGCCCAGAAGCGAGCCCTTCGGGATGCCCATATCCCGAATGAGCCTTTCTGGTCATTTACGGAGGACATGAATTTGTACTCCGGAGACTGCCAGCAAATGGCCAAAGAGAACTCGAAGGGGATGCTTACTGAGGCCTCCTTCAGGGCCATTGCGGAGGCTCACCTAGGCGATGATTGCCTCACCATGAAAGTGTCCGAGCACGCTGCCCAAGTATGCTTCACGCCTTTCTTTTTTCCTTTTGATTTCCTCTAAGTGTTTGGCGCTTTTTTTTTTTTTTTTTTGCCTTTTTGACTTTGCCGTTATTTCTTTGCAGCCGCTGGGGTATGCTGGTTTCCTCAGAGTTCGGGTGGCGAGGGAGACAGCGTTCCGAGCCTCGGCCTTAGAGGTCATAGAAAAAACTAAGGCCACGTGCTCGGAATTGGCTGCCAAGAACACGCAGCTAGCTCAAGCTGCAGAGAAGGAGGTTGCTGCTGTTCGGGAGGAGTTCCTGAAAGAAAAAGAAGAACTTTTGAAGGATTCCTCCCAGAAGATTTCTGACCTCGGCTCCCAGGTGGCGGAGCTGATTTCGGCAAACGAAGCGCATCAAAAGGAGAAGTCAGAGTTTGAGGCTCTCCTGGCGAAGGTGCTTGCTGAGAAGGCCACACTCCAAGCTGAGGTCGATTCTTTGAAGAAGGAGCCGAAGAAGAAGAAGATGAGGCCACTGAAGAAGGGGGTCGCAAATCTGAAGAAGGACCTTGACGCGCTTGGGGTCGAGAACGATAAATCCGACCAAATGACCAAAGTTGGTTTCCAGGACGGCTTCTGCCTCGCTCGACACCAAGTTCTTCAAAGGTTTCCAGATCTGGACCTTTCTTTCTTGGAGGCCCTAAACATTCCTGAGGGGCCTCGGTGGTCTTGGTGTTAGTGTTGTGCCCAAAAGCCAATCATGAGATAATTGTATTTTTGCACATTGAGTCATGATATTTTATTAAGGCATTAATCCAGCAATTATGTTTGTTGTTTTGTTCCTGCGTAACTTAACAAACATAATTGTAACCCTAGAATAATGATATTCTCAAAAGTCCCTGGTCTAGTATTATTGTGGAGCGGTTGCAATAATACATAATGACTAGCATATGTGGAGACTAATATGAGATATGTAGTCTACATATGGGTACAAGTTGGAGAACTTATGTACTGGACCGACCCACCATGAGAACACTACATGGATCGTTATATGAGTGTCATAAGTGATTCTCATAGTGATCAGGGTATATGTAGTCCCTCGACCTAAGATCATTAAGGTTCCCTACATGTGAGTCACATACTTTGATACTTTCCTTTGTTGCTCGTAACTGAGTGAACTTGAAGAAGGTCATTGGGTATGTCACATATCATTGCGGAGGGATTTGTATGATCAAGATGGGATTTGTCCCTCCTATGTAACGGGAGTAATATCTTCGGGCCCCTTGATAGAGTGAGACTTAGAAAATGCATGGCCATGCTCGGATGAGTTGATATGCGATATCAATGTCATCAGTTTAAGTTAGTCTACTCGGTAATCAAGAAACCAAAGATTGGGCTATACGAGAGTGACACATTCCATGTCTCGTGCTTAGTCTTGATATCTTGGACAAAGGGACAACGGCATATATCGGTTATGATCATAAAGGTATAGTCGAATCATCGACAATCTTGTCACTTGGGTAGCAATGATGTGTTGCTAGACACCGCTCATTGCTTATGATCATTAATGTGATTATGATCATTGCCAACGTGATAAGAGCCTGTTGGGTCGTACACATAGAGCTATTTGGATCATTAGAGTGCATGGGCTAATTATTTGGGTTATGGTTTCACTTTAATTTCGTATTAATAATGGGCCCAAGAGTTGAGCCATTATTAAGCCTGAAATTAAATCCTAATTAGATTAGGGCTTTGAAACCCATTAGGCCTGGAAGTTGAGTCTCACTATAAATACAACTTTTAAGTGAGAAATTCGCAGGTCTCCTTGCCCTAGCCTCCAAAAAGGACAGCCACACTCTTCTCTTGCAATTCCTTGGAGGACGCAAGCTAGCACTGCGAGTGCAAGAGAAACGCATCTGCCGGGACACGGTGGAAGCGTGGTGATCCCGAGAGGCTCGTGTGGATACCATAGAGAGCTTGAACACGTCAACTATTCAGGTTTTGTGATTCGACTCTACAGTTGAGTGAGAGATCTCAACCGAAAATTAGGTATGAAAATTTTTGAACACCCGGTTTACCCCGTTTCACTTGGATCCTGGAAGGTTTCGGTTAAATTCCGCTGCGCTGTTTGGCTCCCGAAACCCAACACTTGGTCCAAGATTGAGCACCTGAACGTGCCTCTTTCTTTCTCGGCGCCAAAGGTGGTGGAAAAGGACGCAGGAGCTGGTGGCTCCCGGGACGCCGAGATCCCCTAGTTTGTTTTAGGGTCCTTTTCCTTCATTTTTGTACTTCTTCTTTTGGCAATCTTTCTTCTCTGTAAGTAGATTCATCTCAATAAAGACTCTTTTTGGCTAAGTCTTTTTGTGAGATTTTTCATTTCCCATTGTCCCGAACATGATCGCTCAAGAGACTTCAGAAAATCGTATCTGCGCTTATTACGGCGATCACCTTCGCAGAATTCTGGCTTGTACAATTTACACTTAAGAACTTTTCTAAGAAACTTCTATACTTAGAATACTTTTCTAATTTGTACAATACAATTCTTCCACGAAATCCTAAGCATAGAATTTTTTCAAGGCATCCGAATGCCAAGTATTTTTTAATTCTACGCCTTCGGCATCACCGAGTTTGTACACCCCCTTTCGTACTTCGGCAAGAACCAGATAAGGACCTTCCCAATTTGCACGAAATACCCCGTGGGATGGCCTTCGGGGTCCGAATTCAGCCTTTCGGAGAACGAGGTCTCCTTTCTTTATTCCCTTCGGCCTGGCGCGCAAGTTTATAGCCGCGGCCACTCTTTGCTGAAAAGCTTTTCTTCTCAGCTCGGCTGTTTCTCTGTGTTCGCCGACGAGGTCGAGCTTGGTTCTTAGGCCGAGGTCATTTCCACTTTCATCAAATACTTGCACCCGTACTGATGGTCGCACTACCTCGATTGGGATGATGGCCTCTGTACCGAAAATGAGTGAAAAAGGCGTTTCCCCTGTGGCTCTTCGGGGTGTTGTTCGGTAGCTCCATAATACGCTTTGGAGCTCTCCTGGCCATTTCCCTTTTGCTTCTCCCAGCCTCTTTTTCAGACCATCTTTTATGGTCCTGTTAGATACTTCTACTTGCCCATTGCTTTGGGGGTGAGCTACTGGGGCGAAGTGCATTTTTGTTCCGAGGTCACTGATAAATCCCTGGAACCCTTTGTCTATAAACTGGGATCCATTATCAGCTACTAGTACCCTCGGTATGCCAAATCTGCATACGATATTCTTCCATACGAACTTCTGCACTTCTTTTGCCGAGATAGTAGCCAAGGGTTCTGCCTCGACCCATTTGGAGAAATAATCTACCGCTACTACGCAGAACTTCACGCCTCCAGGTGCTGTTGGGAGTGGTCCTATGAGGTCTATGCCCCAAACTGCGAAGGGCCAGGGATAGTCAGCCGAAGTTACCATTTCCGAGGGTGTCCTCTGGATATTCGCGTGTCTCTGGCAATTACCACATTTCTGGACGAACTGCTTAGCGTCCTTTCTCAGGGTAGGCCAAAAGTACCCTTGGCGAAGTATCACTGCTGCCAGGGTGTCGGTTCCAATGTGCGAACCACAAGCGCCTTCGTGAACTTCTTCGAGGATCATTTCAGTATCCTCTTCGCCAACACACCTCTGCAGTGGATTTGCGTATCCCTGCCGATACAACTCTTCGCCGATTAGGAAGAATCGGCCGGAGCGTCTTCGCACTTTTGCAGCGTCGCCGGGGTCTTCGGGGAGCGCGTTGTCTGCGAGATACCTTTTTATCGGGTCTTTCCATCCTTTTCCCGAGGTTACTATGCTCAATACTGCGATGCTCGGATGGTCTAGCACCTCGGTGCATGTTTTCGACTTCGCCAAGCAATCTGCTTCGGCGTTATCTCATCGAGGTACATTTTCGATCCGTATGGTGTCGAACTCTTGAATGAGCTTTGCTACCAGTTCGTGGTATTTTGCCAAGGTTGGGTCCTTCGCCCCATAGTCTCCTGCCGTTTGTCGAACTACTAGCTGGGAATCGCTGTGGGCCTTTAAATTTCTCACGCCAATTTTTCTGGCTAGGCGCAATCCTGCTATGAGGGCTTCATACTCAGCCACATTGTTGGTGACGTTAAAGCTGAACTTGATAGCCTTCATTACCTCTAGGCCTTCGGGACCTCTGATAATTACCCCAGCTCCCTGGTGTTCGGACCCCGAGGCTCCGTCAACATACAAAGTCCATTCTGGCTCACCTTCGTTTGGATCCGGATGGCTGTCCTCGGTGGTGGGTACTTCGGCAATGAAGTCTGCCAGAGCTTGAGCTTTTATGGCTTTTCGAGGTTCATAAGTGATGTCGTGTTCGCCAAGCTCTATACACCATTTGGAAAGCCTTCCCGAATGATCAACTTTTCTCATGACATCGCGCAGAGGTAGACTGCTTCGGACGATGATAGGGTGAGCCTGAAAATATGGTCGCAGCCTTCTTCCTGCTAGCACCAAGGCATATATAGCTTTTTGCAACAAAGGATACCTGACTTCGGCGCCATGCAGGGACTTGCTTACATAATAAACCGGCCATTGCTTCGGCCCTTCCTCTTTCACAAGGACCGAGCTTACTGCTTTTTCTGTGACGGCGAGGTATAATACGAGGGGCTCTCCCTCGCGGGGTTGCCGCAGAGTGGGCAGACCGGCTAAGTAGATTTTGAGTTCTTCCCAGGCCCTTTGGCAGTCTTCATCCCAAGGATGATCATTACTTCCGAGGTTGTCCTCCTTTTTTGCTGCCTTAGTGAGGACTTTGAAGAATGGTCGACACCGGTCTCCATACCTGGAAATAAACCTGCTAAGAGAGGTTATCCTTCCGGTGAGTCTCTGCACATCTTTTATTGTGGCAGGAGTTCGGAACTCGAGCAGAGCCTTAATTTTTTCTGGGTTAGCATCAATGCCTCTTTCTGATACCATGTACCCAAGGAACTTTCCCGAGGTCACTCCGAAGATGCACTTTTCGGGATTAAGACGGATCCCGAAGGCTCTGAGCTGGTGGAAAGTTTCCTTTAGATCTGCGACGTGGTCGCCAGGCAGCTTGCTCTTGACTATCATGTCGTCGACATATACTTCCATGTTTCTCCCTATTTGGTCGTTAAAGACCTTGCTCATCAACCTCTGGTAGGTGGCTCCTGCGTTTTTGAGCCCGAAGGGCATTCTGACGTAACAGTATGTTCCTCCCTCGGTGATGAAGGCGGTTTTCTCCTCATCTTCGGGGTCCATCCTTATTTGATGATACCCACTGAAGGCGTCTAAGAAACTTAGGAGCCCGTATTCGGCAGTTGAGTCTACCAATTGGTCTATCGGTGGGAGAGGGTATGAGTCTTTTGGGCAAGCATCGTTCAAGTTTCTGAAGTCGATGCACATCCGGAGCTTACTGCTTCCTTCTTTTGTGGCAATAACCACGTTGCTTAACCATTCGGGGTACTTGACCTCCCTGATGACATCAGCGTTCAACAGGCGCTGGACTTCGGTTTTGACAAAGTTACTTTTATGGACTGAGATGCCCCGTTTCTTTTGCCGGACAGGTTTTGCTTCCGGACTTACTCTAAGGCTATGCTGTATTACGTTAGGGTTTACCCCTGGCATATCTTTCGGCGAGTAGGCAAACAGATCTTTATTTGCCAGCAGAAAAGATACAAGTTTTTTCTTGTCACCTTCGGCCAAGTTCTTCCCTATTCGGGTACTTTGGCCTGGGACAAGTTCTACTTTTTCCATTTCCGCTTTCGCGGGATCTTCTGCCTCGCCCTTCTTTGGTGCCTTTGCCTCCACCGTTTGTGCGAAGTTGTTTGCCGAAGCTTTTCATGCCTTGACGAACACCTTCCTTACTTCGCCCTGATCTATGAAGATTTCCGCATCTCCATCCTTGGTGGCGAAAGTGACAGTTAAGTACTTCATATCAGGGCGAATGTGCAAATTTCCCTGTGTCTGTCTTCCAAGGATGGCGTTGTACGATGAAGGGACATTCATGACAATGAACCTTGCCATTGTGGAGGCGAATAATTCAGCAGTCCCTTCTACCGAAGTTCCTTTCAGCATTAAGGGGAGATCGATCCATCTGAGGACAAGCAGTTCGGATGGTCCTACCCCGAAAGTAGGCGAGGTGACTGGCTTGAGGTCGCTGCTAGATATGCCCAAGTTCGGCAGTAAGTGTGAAAACAGGACGTCAGCGTTTGATCCATCGTCGAGCAACACTCTCTTGACGTCCCAGTTTCCTATCCTCGCCATGATCAACAGCGGATCGTCATGGGGAAAGATGACGGCGGAACCATCCTTGCGGGCCAGTTTCTTTGTCGGACTCTGATATTCCATGATTGCTATTTCTCTGGCCTTCCTCTTTCTTTCCGAGGATGGGAGCCCTGTCGTGATTGTTTGTATTATTCCCGCCAGAGGTGGAGGGCACCTTTTCGGACTTCAGTTCCTCCGCCTGTCGGAGTCGTAGTCCTCATATTCTGCCTTTCCTTCCTCTTCTTTTCTCCCTTTCGGGGACGGCATCCGCAGATAACGTCGAAGTTGGCCCAGTTTTATCAGCGACTCTATATACTTCTTCAATTGGAAGCAGTCTTCGGTGTCGTGGCCGTGGTCGCGGTGAAACTGGCAGAACTTCTTTATGTTCTTCTTGTTATCAGCGGTCATGGCCCTTGGCCGCTGAATCTGAGTCCCCTGCCTTTCCATTGTCATGAGGATGTTGGTTCTCGTGGTGTTCAGGGGTGTGAAAATTGGGAGTTTCCTTCCCCGCATTCTCCGAGGTCGGCCTGCCTGTTCGGTTGGATACCGGGTTTGCTGGTTGGACCCTTCGGCCCGGGTGTGATCGGACTTCGGTCCACCCATTCTCAGCTCTTCGGCCGTCATGTGCTGTTCGGCCCTTCAGTAAAATTCGCCAAGCGTGTCCGGGGGGTCCTTGGAGAACTCGTAAAACAGCTGTGAGTCCCTCCGAAGGCCCCGCGTCATGGCGAGAATGCGTATTTCGGGCCGAAAGTCCGGGACACTCAAAGCTTCTCTATTGAATCTTTCGACATAGTCGCGGATGGTTTCTCCATTTCTTTGCGCTATGTCGAACATTTGGACAGGCATCTTCGCCGTTGGCCGACTTCCAATAAATTGCTGCGTGAAGGCCGTGGATAACTCCTGGAACTCCGTGATGGTTCCTGGAGCCAATGAATTATACCACGCAGTTGCTGGTCCTGTGAGGGTGACCTCGAAACATTTGCACAAGGTAGCGTCGTCGGCACCGTGCATCATCATGCTGCGTCTGTACTTGGTCAGATGGGCCTGTGGATCAGTGCGGCCATCATAAGTTTCCAGCCGAGGTACTCTGAAGTCACCTGGCATGGCTGCCCCAACTACAGCTTGGGTGAACGGGGACTCATCCCCACAAAAGGTTCCAGACAGCCTGGCCCAGAAGGGTTTGCGGGCTCCCTATTTTTCCACCCTGTCTAGTCTCGCTAGTATCCTCTCCATAAGGATCATGGCACTAGGTTCTTCCTCTGGGAAGGGAAATTGCCAGCGCCTCTTCGGGGAGTGAGTTCGGCGTCGGGGGGACAGGGACTTCGCCTCAGGCGACGAACTCCTTCGATGTGGGATTTTAGGTTGCTTGGACCCTGTTTGTCCCGCAAGCCGTGCCCCGAGGGGCATGTTTTCCATTTAAGACTCCTCACGCGGGTCTCTGCTTCCCGAACTACGATGGGTTGGCTTGGGGCTTCTCTCCCGAGGGCGTGCTGGCGAGGGAGGCCTTTGGGCCTGAGTTTGTTGTGGCCACCTTCGGTCTATCTGCTGTGTCATTTCAGCCACAACAGAACGCTGAAAGTCACGTAGAAAGCTCATAGTAATGACTAGAGGGCGCTCTTCCTCGGGCGCGGAAGTCCCTGGAAGGGTTTGCTCAGTAGCCGGTTGAGCTTCAGGCGCGGACGGGGACCTCGGGAGTCCCTTGTCCTTCGAACGCCGAGTTTCAACAACGGCAACCTCAGAGTGCTTTCCCACAGACGGCGCCAAATGATGCCCAGCAGCATCTTCGTTGAGTGACATTGTGACTTCTGGAGGGACTTCCTGAGAGGGAGAACGCCTGGAGCCCAGATTTCCCAGGGGAGTGTGCCTGAAAAGCTCAAAAGAGAGGGTTAGGAGGTCCCCGGGGTGTTTTTCCGGGGAGGAGCCTCCGACGCCCAAGTCAGTGTCCTGAGAAGGTAAAGGGGGAGCACTAAGGTTTTAGTGGCCTTGCCTGTTTGTGTTTTCTCAAGGAGAGGGGTCTGATCAAGGATCGATCCTTTGCCAGGGTTTGTTTTCTGGTATTTATAGGAGTGTCCAGCCCGTTCAGATCATGACACGTGTTCGGTCAGATCTTTTCTGTACCTTCGGGCGTAGGGGACAAGTAGCTGTTTGCAGGCTCCTCGAGCCTTGGTCCGAGACAGGTCGTGACAAAACCTGGAGATAGGTCGTGAGAAGACCTGGACGGTGTCGGCGTGTCAGATCGCCGTTTGAGGCAGCATGTAGCGCCTGTGGGCGACATGTCAGAGGCTCCTTAGATGCTCATGCCGTACTCTCGAGGTCCTCCGGGCGAGGTCATCTTTGACACAGATGCCCTTCTTCAGGAGCTATGCTCATGGTTTCGGGGAGTTCCCTGGTTCGGAGGTTCCACCTTCGGGGAGATCCTCTTCTGCTTGCAATAGTCAGTTCTTCATATCCGAAGGCGATCCACCCGGTCCCCCCGGGGGAGCCGGCAACATCTTTGAAATCCCTGGTGTAGTAGCCGAAGTCCTAAGTTCGAGGCTCTTGACTTCGCTCCCTCCGAGGTCAGTGATAGCGCCTCTTTAGGATGACGCCAGGCTTCCCGATCACACTTTCGGCAGGAAGTATGTTCTGAAAGAGGCGATAGCCCTTTGGCTATCAACTTCCTTGACTGAGGACGAACGTCCTATAATGATCACGATGAGCTTCCTACATGATTTTCAGTGCTCTATTGTGGCGAAATGACGCAACAGTTAGACTAAAGGTGGTCACAACCACCTTCGGGGTGAAGAGCCCCTTCACCAACTCGCCGTCGGGAGAGAAGCCCAAAGTCCACTCACTGGAACTCGGGGAGTGGGGACTTCCATGATGAGTCCTCAACAGAGGACGCACGCCCCAGAGGCTGTTGTACTAGAGAAACAGAATCCAAAGGGGCTAGGATTTCTCGCTGGCGAAGTTCTTCACTAGAAGAGAGATCACAATCCCCTCGCCGCTGAAGTTACTCCCCGAAAAGCAGGCATCATTCTCCATTGCCGGAGGCTTCCAGGCATCAAGAAGAGCCCAAGGCCACCATCCTCATGGAAAAGATCCTAGAGAGGTTGGAAAAAGTAGGGAGGCAGGATGCCCGAAAGCCAGTCTGGTCAAGGTTATCTGAGACCTTCACCGGAGAAAAGTCACCCTTCGCCTGGACAATAGTGAAAGCACCAATGCCAATGGACTTTCGGGTCCCTCGCTTGGAAACCTATGATGGGCGTAGTGACCCTCAAACCCACCTAACCAAGTACAGGTGTAGTATGGTGCTACACGGTGCTGATGATGCCACCCTCTACAAATGCTTTGAGGTCACCCTCTTAGGCCCGGCAATCGTGTGGTACAACTCCCTTGCCCCTGGAACTATAATGAGTTTCCAAGAGCTGTCAACAGCGTTTATGCACCAGTTCATCGGCAGTAGGCCGACGGTGAAAATGCCAGTTCAAATGTTCGACATAGTGCAAAGGAATGGAGAAACCATTTGTGACTATGTCGAAAGGTTCAACCGAGAGGCCCTGAGCGTGCCGGACTTCCGTCCCGAAATATGCATCCTCGCCATGATACGGGAACTTTGGTGAGTCTGACAACTCTTTTACGAGTTCTCGAAGGACCCCCTGGACACCCTTGGTGAGTTCTACCGAAGGGCCGAACAGCACATGACTACTGAAGAATTAAGAATGGGAGGGCCAAAGTCTGACCACATGTGCCCCGAAGGACAAAGCAGCTAACCTCGGAATCCGACCGAAGGTGAAGGGAGACCTCGAAAGCAGAGGGGGAAGAAGCCAATGGTGTTCACCCCTTGAACACCACGAGAACGAACATCCTAATGGAGATGGAAAGGCAAGGCACCCAGATCCAATGACCGAAGGGCATGACCTCAGAAAACAAGGAAAACATGAAAAAATTCTGTCAATTCCATCGGGAACATAGTCATGACACTGAGGATTGTTTCCAACTCAGAAAGTACATCAAGTCCCTGATCAAGCAGGGCCAACTTCACCGGTATCTGTGGATGCCCTCTCCCAGGCAAAGGAGGGATGAGGAAAGAAAGGAAGATGAGGACTACGATTCCGACCAACGTCAGAACCGAAGTCCAAATAAGAATCCTCCACCATCGGCCGGAGTAATCCAGATGATCATCACGGGGCTACCTTCGGCAGAGAGGAAGAGGAAAGCTAGGGAGATCTCAGTGATGGAATTTGGTAACCCATCAAAAAAGCTCATTTGGAAAGATGGGTCTACCGTAGTATTCCCACACGATGACCCACTCCTTACCATGGCAAGGATTGGGAGTTGGGATGTAAAAAGGGTGCTCCTGGACGATGGGTCCAACGCTGATGTTTTATTCTCCCACCTGCTGCCAAGCTTGGGCATCGCAAAAGCTGACCTCAAACCAGTCACATCCCCTAGCTTTGGGGTAGGTCCTTCTAAACTCCCTGTCCTTGGTTGGATTGACCTACCTCTGATGTTAAGCGAAACTTCTATTCAAAAGAATGTAGAGCTCTCACATCAGCCATGACCAGGTTCATAGTTATTGTCCTCTCTTTGTACAATGCAATCCTCGGAAGGCAAACTCAAGGGAACTTTCACATCCGACCAGATGTGAAATACCTGACCGTCACCTTCGGCACGAAGAAGGGGGACGCAGAGATATTTATTCACCAAGCTGAGGTCCGGAAGGTCTTCGTGAAGGCTAGGCAGAGCCCAGTGAAAGTGCACACACAGACCTCGGGAGAAAAGGGCACACTGACCGAAGAGCATATAGAAGGGGAGAAAAGTGACTCCGAAAAAATTGAAACTGAGGATGTAGAGCTTGTGCCAGGCCGAAGTACCCATATGGGGAAGCATTTAGCCGAAGGTGACAAGCAAAAGCTTGTATATTTCCTTTTAATGAACAAAGATCTATTTGCCTACTTGCCAAAGGACATGCCCGGGGTAGACCCTCACATAATTCAACATAGTCTTAAGATACGCCCTGACGCGAAGCCTGTTCACCAAAAAAAGAGAAGTCTTTCGGCGCACAAGAATAGCTTCATTAAGGCCGAAATCCAAAGGTTGATGGAGGCAGACATAATAAAGGAAGTCAAATATCCTGAATGGCTTAGTAACATTGTTATCACCACGAAAGAAGGGAGTGACAAACTCTGAATGTGCATTGACTTCCGAAATGTGAATGATGCTTGTCCTAAAGATTCATATCCTCTACCGCCAATAGACCAGTTCGTAGACTCAACCGCCGAGTATGGCCTCCTTAGCTTCCTCGACGCCTTCAGTAGGTATCATCAAATCAGGATGGACCCTGAAGATGAGGAAAAAACCGCCTTCATCACCAAAGTTGGTATAAACTGCTATATTAGAATGCCGTTCGGGCTTAAGAACATAGGAGCCACCTACCAGAGGTTGATGAAAAGGGTCTTCGACTCCCAAATCGGGAGGAACATGGAAGTCTACATCGATGATATGATAGTTAAGAACAAAGTGCCAAGTAGTCATATCATAGACTTAGAGGAAACATTCCACCAATTGAGGACGTTCGAAATTCGTCTCAACCCCGAAAAATGCGTGTTCGGGGTGAATGCGGGTAAGTTCCTTGAATTCATGGTGTCGGAGAGAGGTATTGACGCCAATCTGGAAAAGGTCAAAGCCCTGCCGGGATGCCAAACTCCCACAATGACCAAGGATGTGTAGAGACTCACTGGGAGAATCACGTCCCTCAACAGATTCATCTCCTGACATGGGGATCGCTGCTGACCGTTCTTCAAAGTCCTCACTAATGCAACAAAAAATGATGGTGACCTCAGGACTGAGGTGCACCCTTGGAACGAAGACTGCCAAAAAGCCTGGGAAGAGCTTAAAGTCTACCTAAGCCATTTGCCGACACTCCGGCAGCCATGGGAAAGAAAACCCCTCATACTCTACCTCGTCGTCACCGAAAAGGAAGTTAGTTCTGTCCTTGTAAAGGAAGAGCGGGCAAAGCAATGGCCAGTATATTATGTAAGTAAGTCTCTGCATGGTGCCGAAGTCAGGTACCCTTTACTACAAAAGGCAATTTATACCTTGGTACTTACAAGCAGAAGGCTACGACCTTATTTCCAAGGGCACCCCATTATCGTCGGAAGTAGCCTGCCACTTCGGGATATCATGAAGAAGGTAGACCACTCGGGAAGGCTTTCAAAGTGGTGCATCGAGCTCGGTGAGTATGATATCACCTATGAGCTGAGGAGGGCAATAAAAGCACAGGCATTGGCATATTTCATTGCCGAAGATAGTTCACCTAACCTCGGAACGGATGAACCTAAGTGGACTCTGTTTGTTGATGGGGCCTCTGGTTCTGAACATCAAGGAGATAGAGTAATTCTTCATGGTCCCGAAGGCATGGAAGCCATGAATGCCATCAAATTTGGGTTTAATGTCACCAACAATATGGTAGAATATGAAGCCCTCATAGCAGGTTTGCGGCTCGCCAAAAGAATTGGTGTGAGAAACCTAAAGGCCCATAGCGATTCTTAGCTTTTAGTCCTATAGATGGCAGGGGACTACAGCGCGAAGGACCCAACCTTGGCAAAGTATCATGACCTCGCAACAAAGCTCATCCAAGAGTTCGATACGGTACACATCGAGAACGTACCCCGCCAAAATGATACTGAAGCAGATATCTTGGCCAAGTCAAAAAAATCCACCGAAGTGGTAAGCCAACCGAGCATAACAATAATGAGTATAGCAACTTCAAAAAGAAGATGGAAAGATCCCATAAAAAAATACATTACGACTTCAAAACTACCCGAAGACCCTCTTAAGGCAGCAAAAGTGCAAAGACGTTCTGGACGATATTTCCTGATTGAGGAGGAGTTATACCGACAGGGGTATGCGAGCCCACTGCAAATGTGTGTCGGTGAAGAGGATGTCGAGACAATCCTCAAAGAAGTCCACGAGGGGGCCTGTGGTTCCCACATAGGAACTGACGCTTTGGCAGGAGTACTACTCCGCCAAGGATACTTCTGGCCCACCCTAAGGAAGGACGTGAGGCAGTTCATCCAAAAATGTGACAATTGTCAAAGACATGCCAACATCCAGAGGCTACCCATGGAAATGATAACGTCAGCTAACTATCCTTGCCCCTTCACAGTATGGGGTATTGACCTCATTGGGCCTCTCCCAACTGCACCCGGATAAGTGAAGTTCTGCGTAGTCACAATGGATTACTTCACCAAATGGATTGAGGCAGAGCCTCTAGCAACCATATCGGGGAAAGACGTACAAAAATTCGTCTCGAAGAACATCGTATGCAAATTTCACATACCGAGGGTAATAGTGGCCAATAACGGTTCCCAGTTCATCGACAAGGGGTTCCAAGAATTCATTAACGAACTCAGGATAAAAATGTGCTGGGTTTTGGGAGCCAAGCAGCGCAGCAGAATTTAACCGAAACCCTCTAGGATCCAAGTGAAATGGGGTAAACCAGGTGTTCGAAAATTTTCATACCTAATTTTCGGTTGAGATCTCTCACTCAACTGTAGAGTCGAATCATAAAACCTGAACGGTTGACATGTTCAAGCTCTCTATGGTATCCACACGAGCCTCTTAAAATCACCACGCTTCCACCACATCCCGGTAGATGCATTTCTCTTGCGCTCACAGTGCTAGCTTGCGTCCTCTAAGGAATTACAAGGAAGAGTGCGGCTGTCCTTTTGGGAGGCTAGGGCAAGGAGACCTGCGAATTTCTCACTAAAATTTGTATTTATAGTGAGACTTAACTTCCAGGCCTAATGGGTTTCAAAGCCCTAATCCAATTAGGCTTTAATTTCGAGCTTAATAATGGCTCAACTATTGGGCCCATTATTAATACGAAATTATTATGAAACCAAAACCCAAATTATTACCCCATGCACTCTAATGATCCAAATAGCTCTATGTGTGCGACCAAATAGGCTCTTACCACGTTGGCAATGATCATAAATCATATTTATGATCATAAGCAATGAGCGGTGTCTAGCAACACATCATTGCTACCCAAGTGACAAGATTGTCGATGATTCGACTAAACCTTTATGATCATCACCGATATATGCTATTGTCCCTTTGTCCAAAATATCAAGACTAAGCACGAGACATGGAATGTGTCACTCCTGTATAGCCCAATCTTTGGTTTCTTGATTACCGAGTAGACCAACTTAAACTGATGACATTGATAATGTATATCAACTCATCCGAGCATGGCCATGCATTTTCTAAGTCTCACTCTATCAAGGGGCCCGAAGATATCCCTCCCGTTACATATGAGGGACAAATCCTATCTTGATCATACAAATCCCTCCGCATGATATATGACATACCCAATGACCTCCTTCAAGTTCACTCAGTTACAAGCAACAAAGGAAAGTATCAAAGTATGTGACTCACATGTAGGGAACCTTGATGATCTTAGGTCAAAGGACTACATATACCATGATCATTGTGAGAATCACTTATGACACTCATCTAACGATCCATGTAGTGTTTTCATGGTGGGTCGGTTTGGTACACAAGTTCTCCAACTTGTACCCATATGTAGACTACATATCTCATATTAGTCTCCATATATCCTAGTCGTTATGTATTATTGCAACCCGTTCCACAATAGTACTAGACTAGGGACGTTTGAGAATATCATTATTCTAGGGTTACAATTATGTCTATTGCGTTACGCATAAACAAAACAAAAAACATAATTACTGGATTAACGCCTTAATAAAATATCATGACTCAATGTGCAAAAAATACAATCATCTCATGATTGCCTTTTGGGCATAACACTAAGTGGCTTTTGGGCACAACACTAAGAAAATGCACTTCACCCCGGTAGCTCATCCTCAGAGCAACGGACAAGTAGAGGTGTCTAACAGAACCATAAAGGATGGTTTGAAGAAGAGATTGAAAGAAGCAAAAGGGAAATGGCCAGGAGAACTTCCCAGTGTGGTATGGAGCTATCGAACAACCCCCCGAAGGGCCACAGGTGAAACACCTTTCTCACTTGTCTTTGGCACGGAGGCCATTATCCCTATCGAAGTGATTCAGCCATCTATCAAGGTACAAGTTCAACGAAGAAGGGAACAACCTCGGGTTGAGAACCAAGCTCGACCTAATTGATGAACGCAGAGAAATGGCTAAGCTTAGAAGAAAAACTTTTTAGCAAAGGGTAGCTATCGCTGCGAACTCACATGTCAAGTGAAAAGGAATCAGGAAGGGCGACCTCGTCCTCCAAAAGGCTGAGTTTGAGCCCCGAAGACCATCTCACGAAGTCCTTTGGGCAAACTGGGAATGGCCTTATTTGGTCCTTGATGAAGTTCGGCCAGGAGTCTATAAGCTCGGCAATACTTAAGGTGGGGAACTAAAAAATACATGGCATTTAGATGCTTTGAAAAAATCCTACACTTAGAAATTTTTCTAAGGAAAAAAGTCTTACTTAAGGAATCCAACCGAACAAGGTGTAAGTATCTACCTACGAAAGTGACACATTTTCTCCAAATGTGCATCAAGCGAACATGGCTAATAAAAATAGGCAAAGCTTTGCCAAAAGCTATTCCCCAAAATTGGTATTATGCCGAAGATGGTTGATAGTAAGCGCGAAAAATATCCTCCGGAAGGCCGTAGACTGAAAATGGTCAAACTAACCCTTGGAACCAAAGATCATTTAAGGAGAAACTTGTCCTGAGACTTAGCCAAATTTTGGAGGAAAAAAGGGATTTTATTAAATCAATCCTTAGTACAACAAGAAAGAGCTTACAAGAAGAAGATTACAAAAAATAAGAAAAGGTGAAGTCCTGGACGCCTAAGGGACCTCGTCATCTCAAGTTGCTCTATCACCAACCTCCTTTGTCACATCCTTCGACGTCAAAGGAGGAGCCAAAGGAAGCTTAAGATGATCTATCTTTGACCAGGCCCACCGAGGCCCCTCGGGAATGTCCAAAGCAACAAGAAACGAGGGGTTGAGGTTGGGGTACTTCGCCAAGACTTGGTGCCGAGCCAAACAGAAGCCATCTTAGAACGCAACCTTGGTTGCTTGATCAGCTTTGTCCTTCTTAATACCCAAGTCGTTCAACTCGTCCCTCATCTCAGCGACCTCCTTCTCCAGCTTCTTCGTCTTCTTCTTCTTCTTCGCCTCCTTCTTCAGCGCATCAACCTTGGCTTGAAGTTCGGCATTGTCTGCAATTGCCTTCGTCAGGAGAGCAGAGTCCTCCTCCTTTTCCTTCTGGTAGACCTCGTTTGCCGAGGATAGCACAATGACCTTTTGGCCGAGGTCAGACACCTTCTAGGAGAATTCTTGAGATAGCTCCTCTTGACAATTCAAGAACTCCTCCCGAACTTTGGCCACCTCCTCCTTGGCTATCTTGTTCAGCTCAGCATACTTCACAACTGAGCTGGCACAAAATACCTTAGCCCTCTCCAAGCGCTCTTCGGTCTGAGATCGGATGGAAGACTACTTTGCTGCCCATGCTCGAAAATATCCGCCATAAGCCAAGAGCTGCAAAAAAGAAAGACTTCATGTTAAGATCAAAAGGCTGCAAAAGCTTGGAAAATTTGCTAAGTCCCAAGAAGCTCACCTAGGCAGCATGTTCAAACATCCTTGCGGTGAGGACCTCCTCGTTCGGGCACTCCTCTGCCAGAGATTTGAACGTGGCTTGGGTGAGCACGCCCCTCACCATTTGGGGAGCCATTTGCTGGCTGTCCTCGGAGAACAAGTTCATGTCTTCCGTGAAAGACCAGAAAGACTCCTATGGAACCTTATCCTTTGGGATATGGGAGTCCCAAAGGGCCCGCTTCCGGGCGTACTCCACCATCCATGCCAAGGGTGCCAGTTCCTCTGCAAAATCATGCCGAAGTTCCATCAGTACATTATCCCTTAGCCATACATCTATAAGGTCAAAAATGCTAAAGATGTCTAAATTTATAGAAAAATGGCCAAGGGGCAAACCCGGTGGAACCTCGGTGATGTCCTCGTCGGAGTCATGGACTTCCTCCACTTCTACAGGGACATGTTTGCCCTTATTTTGTCTTCGCTCCTCGAGCTCTTCACTAGAAAGGCCTCTTGCCGAAGTGCCCAAGATGTCCGCCGAAGTGACAAGACTCCGGGGAATGGGGCTGACGGAGCTTCGATGGCAGGTCGACGTGGACCGAAGGCTGGTCCCCAACCTCTATAACGTCTTTTGGATGGGGGGGGAAGAAGATCCTTCTTCAATTTCTTGGCCGAAGATGGCCCCCCTCTAGACGTGTTCCGCCTCTTTGGGGCAACCTTCTTCTTCTGTTCCCCCTTCTCGGCTTGACCGAGGAAGAGGGACTTGTAAAAGGTAGTAGACTGATCACCCATCTCTGAAAAAGGAAGAAAATATCAATGTAAGTCCAAACGGGTACTTATAGCAAAATTTGGAAAGCGACTTACTCTCAACGAGGGCTTCGTATGTGAGCTCCTTTCGAAGGAGCATCACCAACCACGCCTTCTTCCCATCGATGGCAGGCGCTGGCATGCCGAGGTCAATTTTGTGCACCTTGATCACCCCTAACCCCCAAAGAACCTCTTCGGTCATGAGGTCCCACTTGATGAGGAAGGGACCCAAGGAGCGTGGTGGACCTCGGCATCCTAGTTGGTGACAGCTCAGATACAACTGTCAAAGTCCTTAAACCTCACTGCTAACTCAGGAGTTAGCAACTTCTTAGGATCAACAACATTTGTTTCCAGCATCCCCCAGGCCCACCTGGTCGGTACGTGCGACCACGCCTCTGCCACCTTCAGGAAGAAGAACTTCTTTTGCCACCCTCGCCAACTATCCTTGGTGTTGAAGGTGAACATATATTTTTTGCTCCCAAATCCCCGAGGTAGCAAGAAATAGAAGCCACCCTTCGAGACCAGATAGAGCTTGTAATACTGCATAAAGATGATGAAGTGGGGTTCTATCTTGAAAACCACACACATGCAGAGAAAAGCATTGAAGTAAGAATAGGAGTTGGGAGGAAGCTAATTCATGGCTATGACACGAAATTTGCAAAAGTCACAAATCATCTTCGGCAGAGGAAACCAAATTCAAACGTTCAGTTGGACCCAAAAGACTGTAACCTCGTTTGACTTGTTCATATAACTATACAGGCCAGGACTGGGTAGCCTGATGACCGAGTAGGAAGGAAGAAAAAATTTTCTTGTCCACTTCGCTAACTTCTTCGAAATGGTACAACTCGAATAAGAATTGAGAGGAAGCCAGCTCTTGGGGACAGTCTGGATAGACATGATCAGAACGGGGGAAGACATTTGAAAACCTAACTTCGGAAAAAAAAAAAGGAGAAGAAGGAAATAATGCTAAAGAACGACTTTGGAAGAAGTAAACGACTTCAGAAAAGCAGAAAAGCCTAGAAACACAGAAAACTGAAGGACTTTGGGAAGGAAAACCCACCAAAACTCTTGCCAAAGTCGAGATTTCTGAACTCCGTCGCTAAAATTCACCAAAAATCGCTCCACTGCTTGCACTGCCGCAAAAAAGAGAAAAAAGCTTGAGAGCAAAAGTAGAAGAAAAAGAAAGCAAGTGGGAACTCTGAAGAAGAGGAGGGTTTATATAGGCCGAAGGGGGTAGGTGAATCGTTGCCATAATTACCCCTTGAAGGCAAATCATCGCCATAATTACCCATCAAAGGTGAACAGACACGGTTGATGTAACTGACACAACTATCCCTCATTTACCACGTGACACATGTCGCCCAGCACAGGAAACAAGGGCACGCCTACTGACAGCACGGAGGCCTAGGCAATCTTATTCGAAGTGACGTGTCTGTCTAATCAGAAGATGTAATGACTCACTGACAAACAACATAGGCCCAGAGAAAGGGGATATTCACCTCGGGCTGACGGAATAGCTTCGAGAACGTCGGAAATTTGGCCAAAAACTGGGAAAGCCACTTAAGTACCAGAGGAGCTACCTCGGTTAAAAAGAGGCATCTTATATTGCCGAAACTCCCTCCGAAGAGGATAACCTCGGCTAAAAACTCAGTCATGATGATTGAGCCAGCCACCACTTTCCACAAAGACTCCCATAATTTGCTCAACTAACCGAAGATATAACTTCGGCCTTCCAAGGGGGGCATGTGATAGCCAAAGGGCCATTGCCCTCCGAACTATCAAGCTC
Organism: Aquilaria sinensis; assembly: GCA_005392925.1. Classification (NCBI taxonomy): domain Eukaryota; kingdom Viridiplantae; phylum Streptophyta; class Magnoliopsida; order Malvales; family Thymelaeaceae; genus Aquilaria; species Aquilaria sinensis. The sequence continues at coordinate 163,965 of SMDT01000097.1, forward strand.
TGATGAAGCACCGGCCTCGGAGAATGCGAGCACCAACCTCGGGCAAAGAGGGTCCATAGTCCTTGATCCCTGGACCTCGGTAATCCACCATTACCCTCGAGAAAATGGTGCGCTACCACCATCGGTAAAATGACCTGACCAACTTTGGGAAAAGTAGACTCACCATCCTCGGCAGGGCAACACATCCTCCGAAGGGAATCCTCTGTGCCGAAGGGCTTTCTGAGATACTGGGGCAACCTCGGCTAGAAGCTCTCATATCTAGAAGAGGTTGCTTTCACTGAATGGGTCTTGTGAATATGACAAAAAATGGTTAAAGAGCCTCAAACACAGAGACCTCACACACGCCCCTGACACACAGGCCTCCCACGGCCCTGACTGATGGCCAGAACAGCCTATGGCTAGCTGGAGATCCCCATCCCCGAAGGTACGAACCGCATCCGGCCGAACACATGTCATGATCTGAACGGGCTGTGTCAAACAGACTTCTCCCAATGTCCTCCTATAAATACTTGGGAAAATGACCTTGGTAAGCATATACACAAGAGGCAGAACTCTCAAGAGAACTCTACTCTTTGCTCTCCATTCCCTACTCTCCACTTGCCAAATACTGACTTGGGCATCGGAGGCTCCTCCCCGGAAACATACTCCAGGGGACTTCCTAATTCTTTTGAGCGTTTCAGGCACTCTCATGACGGAAGTCTCTCCTTCAGACACCCTACACACCGGAAGTCCCAACTTCAGGCCATTATGTCATACAATGAAGATGCTGACAAGCATCATATGTGCCTTGGAATTGTCCTTTATGAGTAAACCTCTTATGTTCAAATCTTGGAAGAATGCATATGGACATAAAAGGTATGATTTCAAAACTTGAAATGAGATGGGCTTTGTGGTTGCCTTGCATTGAATAGCACACTTAATGAGCACACATCATAAACACTTAAAGTAAAAGTGTAATGCCTTGCCTTGAGTTGCAAGTTAAAGTTTAAACCTTCCTTGTGTTGCAAGTTATTTATGGGCCTTGCCTTGAGCTGTAAGTAAAGTTTATAGGATTACTCATAAGCCTCCTGGGCACCTCCCAAGCCTTAACCTTAAGAAAATAAGACTTAAACTACCCAAAATGAAAGTTTGCCGAGACTATTAACTACTCATAACACTTTTGGTGCTTGTGTTTAGTAACTTTCTTGGTGGTATGGTGAGTGGCACTGAGAGTGCACAGGCTAAGGCCTGTGTGGGGTGTGACACGTGTCACCCAATGGGAGAAACAAGGGCATGCCTTCTAACATTAGCAAACCTATGTAAGCCTAGCCCGAAATGACATGACTACCTGGTCAGAAGACGTGACGATTCATTAGCAGGCAATAGAAGATAAAAAAACTTTGGGGGGAATATTTTCCCCATCCAAAGATACAACTTCGGGAACATTGATAGCTCAGTCAAAATCAAGGAGTCCCATTTGATGCCAAAGAAATTGCTTTGGCCGAAAGAGGCATTTTTAATCAAAGAGGCGCCCACTCTGAAAAAGGTTACTTTGGTCAGAAGTTAGCTATGCAAATGGGGATGATTGTCACCTCCAGTAAAGATCTCCATGCCACGCTCTCAAAGGCTCAATGCCAAAGACACAAATTCAGCTTTCCGAGGGGGGCATATGATAGCCGAAGGGGTATGGCCCTCAAAGATCTCCTGATTTGCTATTTGGAAACCACCCTAGGTATGGACTTAGCCCCGTCCTCAGGGCACTCCATTGACACCACCCTCGGAAAGGTGACATGACCAACTTCGGGAAAAGGTGTATTTCAGCACCTTCAGATTTACCAAACTCGAAAAAGTAGATCTACCATCCTTGACTGTGGAAAACGCCTCCCGAAGGTGACCCACACTGCCGAAAGGCCTTCCCCACTAGCCCTCAGGGTAGATCTCCTCCTGAAGGGGTCTTGTACCCCGAAGGGGTCTTACGGGGATATGACAAAAAAGGTTAATGAGCCTCTGACAAAGAGACCTCACACACGCTCCTGCCCTAAGCCCAGAACGGCTTACGACCAGCTGGTGACGGCTACCTCCAAAGGTACGGATCGGATCTGACCAAACATGTGTCATGATCTGGGCCAGCTATGACAAAAGGCCTCCTCCCCCCACCCTCCTATAAATACTTGGGAGGGACCTTGGTAAGAACACAGAGAACATTCTTCACTCTTTACTCTCTGTTCTTTTCCGCCACTCTCAGATACTGACTTGGGCATCGGAGGCTCCTCCCCCAGAAATGCACTCCAAGGAACCCTTGACCCATGTTCTTTTAAGTGTTTCATATATTCTCCCACTAGAAGTCCTCTCTGTGGGCCAACATATCATTCAACAAAGATGCCGCCAGGCATCAAGTAGCAAATAACGGGACATAATTCACCGATAAAGGATTCCAGAAGTTTGCCACTGATTACAACATCAGAATACATTTTACCCCAGTAGCACATCCCTTGAGTAATGGCCAAGTTGAAGTCTTCAACCGAACTATAAATGATGGCTTGAAGAAATAATTGGGAAAAGCCAAAGGGAAATGGCCCGAGCAGTTGCCTAGCGTCCTATGGAGCTAACGGATGACACAGAGAAAGGCAACTAAAAAGACTCCATTTTCTTTCGCCTTTAAAAGTGAAGCTTTAATACCTAAAGAGGTAGCCCACTCATCCCTAAAGGTGCAAATATTTGAAAAAGAGTCTAACAAAAAAGGCCTAAAAGCCAAGCTAGACGTGTTAAAGGAACACCGAGAAATGGCCAAACTCCGAAAGAGGGGGCATTCCAGTAGTGAATGGCTACAATTGCAAACCAAAAGGTTAAGCCAAAAGGAATCAAGATAGGGGACTTGGTGCTCCACACCACTAATGTTGAGCCTCGAAGGCGCACGCATGGAGTACTGGAGGTGAACTAGGGATGACCTTACTTTGTTAAAATTAAAGTCAAGCCAGAAGTCTTGAAGTTGAAAGACATCTTTGGAAAAAAAAACAAAAAAACACTTGGCATGCAGATTGTGTAAAAAGATACTTTGGTTCCCTCATGATTAGGTAGGCCTTCAAGATTGATGAGGTATTCATGTTGGGACCACACTGAAGCTTCCCCCTCAGGCCTCCGTAAGGCATTCAGGTAAGAAAGGTCAAAATGGTGGTGCCTCTCAAGAACTTGATAACGGACAAGGTAAACGCTATCCCAAAGTTTTGAAATGGCAATGTTGGTCATCTTCTATAGCTACTCCCCCATCCCATTCTTTTCCAGCTCTAGTTGCTTGATTCTCAACTTTGCTTCATGGAGGTCCCTTTGAATGTCCTTCTTGTCCTTCAAATATTGCTTCACCTTCCAATCAAGGTCATCATGGTTCAACTTGATGATGTCACAATCAATACACACAGGGGAAAGCTGGTGGCCAAGCTCCTCAATACGAGAGTTAGCTTCTTGAGTAATGGCCTCCACTTCCTCACTGACCTGCCTTTTTAGCTCCGTGAGGTCTGTAGTAGCCTGAGGCTTAAGCTCACCAAACTTGAAGGCCATATCAGTGAGAGACCCTTAGCCCTTTTCAAACTCTCCTTGGCATAGCTACAGACCTCCGTCTGCTTCATGATGAAGCCACGGAAGTACCTGAAGATGACTTAGTGTTAGGGCCTAATTCACCCTCACCATAAACCTTTTAGAAGGTTTAAATCAACCAGTTGTTTTTAATCACCTAGTTGCTTTTCCGTCACCTAGGTGTTTTTCAATCACTTAGTTGTTTTTCATATGGTGAATTAGGTCTTGACAACCAGGATGCTTAACCACAAATTTTAATCCATACTTACATGGGACCTAGGTGGAGGTTACTAATTAACCCATCCTATTAAATCGTATTAGATTTCTAACTTAGGAAGTCAAGTTGCAAGTTTAACTCATTAGGTTATAAGTTTAATGTGTTACCTTAATGAGTGCACTTGGCTTAACTTACATTGTTATTTATTAGGCGCATATAAGTATGTGTAGGCGGGCTTGTGTATGTGTGCCTTAGTGTACATGGAAAGATTTTCTGTAGCCTATCACACATCCATGCATACATACATCCTAGATCACTTAGTTACAACCATGCATGCATTGTTTTTCTTTAGCCCAACATACTTAATACCTTAAGGCTTACTTAAGCCCATTATGTACATACAAGGCACAAGCCATATTCTATTCTAAGTCCCCACCCCATTAGTTAAGTACATACATTTAGAACCTAAAATTGGGCAGATAGGGACTACATGGCCCAACTTTACATACGACAAAAGTTAGGCTACTCAGATGTCATGCAAGCTACATAGCACAGTTCAAATAGTTTATATGCCAACTGTTACTTTGACCTCTACTTTCGCCTGACACTTAGGCCATAGTTACCTTATTACCCTTCTAGTCCTAATTCATACCAAGATGGATCAAATTACAGCTATACCTACTACAGCCATTAGGGCCTACAATTCAACTCACAACCATAAATTCAAACTCATGAACTTCGCAAGCTTTCTATCAAAATCCATTATACCTGAGCCTTACCTCCTTATACATAAACCTCTCCATGAGGTTCCTTAGCTCTTAATCTTCCACTTCTTCACCTAAAATAGGTAGAAAAGGGCATGAATACACAAGTACTCGATAAAGGTTCAATTCGGCACCTAGTGCCTACATAATGTTTTAAACATGAACCTCCAATTCCTCCTTTTAACCTACAACAAAAGACAAAGAAAACACAAAAGAGATAAGGCATAACATAATAAAAGATATTTATATATATAATTCAAGGGTAGCACATGCAAACAATCAAAGAAGCACGCAAACACACACACACCACACACACGGTTTTAGTTAACATACCAAGCATGTCTTTTCTTCCAATTTACCTAGTGATCACTTTAGTTAGATTTAATTTAACATAAAGCTCCAAGTAATTAAGCAAGTTTGGTTGAGCTTCTCAAAAAAACCCTAATGCTTTCTGAAAGTAAACTAGATAGCTCACCATAGTGCTTAAAGCACACATAGCCCAATAACATAGCCTTTAGGTTCCTTTCGCCATAGCCATCCTCTAGGCTAGCTCTTTCCCCTTCAAAATCTAAGAGAAGAAGCTTTATTTGAACCCTTACCTAGTTCAAAATGAAAACAAAAAAGCTTGAACATACATCAAACACCACACATGCCACCATGGACTAGCCATATGCCACCATGTCTATATTTTTTTTTTCTTGCTTTCTTTGCTTCAAGCTTTCTTTTTGGTGGCTTTACTAGGACTTTAGTCAGGATTTTGAGGTCATGCCTACAGCAATAAATAGCTAAAAATCTATATTAATTTAACCTAGTCAAGCGGTGAAGTAATTTGGCCACAATGGCCTTGGCAGCCAAGAAAACTTTGACCATTCTTTGGTCTAACTTTCTTCTAGTCACATGAATCATTTTGTATAGTATATTAACCTACTTAGTTCTCTTAGTGGGATGTTTTAAGTACCCACTTTCCTTATAAATTCGTTCATTTAAGTCACCACACTTTCACTTGAACATAAGTACACTTCAAGTGCATCTTAAAGCTACTTAGTGTACTCTAGAGTGCTTCACATGGTTTTCATGTATTTTTCACCTTTTCTTGGCTTACATTGAATCCATTATTCTAATTTTAATCCTAGGTAGAAATTCCCCATAATATTTTTCAAGACATTTGGCTTTAAGGCTTCACATGCACATGGTTACACTTAAAGCTATACCTAAGAGTCTCTTAGTGCTCTTTCTTGGTGCACTTTAGTTTCCTCATTGTTTTTCCCTTGTATTGCAATCTTTCTTCTTGTTTTACCATTTGGTATCCACCCCACCTTGTTTCCCTTAAGGCATTTGGTTTTAAAGTCTTTATTGTTACATAAGTGTTCTCAAGTGTGCTTCGGAGCCTCTATGCCCCTCATTGGTGCTCCCTTAGTTTTCTTGGGCTCTTTGGCCATTTTTGTTCAAATTATGGACCGTCATTTCAAAACATATCTTCATACTTATTTTTATTTATTTTTGGCTCACAAGAATAGGACTATCCCTCATGTCCCACTTAGGTGCACTCAGGTGCACTCAAAATGTCCTTAGGGCATCCTATGGTTACTTGACCTTCTATGGCTTCCTTTCTTTATGTCCATGACTTGCATCAGTTATCCACACCATTAATGTACATTATATGTACATAAAAATCACAACCCATGGTCTATTCAAGTCACAGGCATGACAATAAGAACTGCCAAAAAACAAAGGCGACTTAGCCATTAGCAAAAGTAGCAGGTGAAATGAACTCTAAATAACGAGACAAGGAACTCAAAAAATTTAACCTTGAGTAGAGAAGGGCGGGTGAGTAAAACTCAGTAAGGATTCTATGTGGCTCCTAGAGCCTAACATATAGCTTCCAAAGCCTAACATAGCCAAGAATAACATGGCAACAAATATTCCATGCTCCTACAAATAAAACACTAAGACAAAGAAGATACAGGTACATGCATATAACAATAATAATAATAATCGGGGGTTAGCATACACAACCAAACATAGAAGCATACAACACACACACCACTTAACACCTTATCCCCTTGAAGGGCAGAGCAAGTACGATCCATATTTCTCATTTCTTAGGTTAACCATTTTATTAATCCATTTTAAAATCTGAGCTCTTTATGCTTGGGAATTGAGTTGGCCGACTCAATTCGTAGCCGTAATGCTTGCACGGAGCTAGCTAGCATAGAGTTGTCTAAGCAACAAAACATAGCCTTCTATAGCCTTCTTACGATGACATGGCATCCAATATCCATTGCCCAAGGGCCCGAATACTCAAAGAGTATAAGAATCCTTACCAAAACCGTTAGCAACTTTTGTTGCCCGAAAGCTTTAGAAGCTTGGCTCTTTGTTTTTCCTTGCTTGTTGTAACTAGAACTTGTGTTATAGCAAGCCATATTCTTGCTTGACATAACTTAGAAACATAGGAAATACCAAGAACACTTGGTAGAACACACAATACCTCAACCAAAGGAGGTATGGCCGAATCCTTCGGCTTGATTTCCTTAGAGCTCCCATTCATTTTTTCTTGAATCCACCACTTGAATCCTTGCCTTGGAAAGCCTTAGAAGCTTGTGTATCAAGAACACAAGTTTCAAACATAAGAATTCCAAGAACAAGACTTGGCCGACACTCCTCCCGGTTAACGACTTCTAAAAACGTCTCCTTTCTTCAATCTGCTACTTGATTCTTGTTCGAGGTGTTCTTAAGAGTTTGTAGACACCAAGAACACTTGGTAAAATCTCAAGGATTCTCAAGAATGAGTCTTGGACATATTTAGGAGGAAGAAGATGTTTGGAAGAGTGTTTTAGAGTTTGAGGGAAAATTTGAGAGAAAAAATGAAGGAGTTTTAGTGAGAGATTGTAGATAGAGATGGAGAGGAGTTAAATGAAGTAATTATAGTGTTTTTGGGCATATAATGGTTGTCAATATGGAGGGGAGAGTGAGGGAAATCATTTGATTCACATGAGGTGAGTGGGAGACAAATTGGAAGACTTTAGTGAAAGTTGGGTGAATTTGTCAAAAGTAGGGGACACGTAGGTGGAGCAAGGAATCCTAAGTGATGAGTTGGATGGGAGGTGGATTAAAACAATGGAAAATGGAGGGAGGTGGCAGCCATGGCATCCAATGCATTTAAAATTGGCTAATCCCCCCTTACTCCCTCAATTCCTCATATTTCGGCAATTCAGCCCAACCACCAAAAGTCCCCTTTGTCCAATTGAGTCCCTCACCTTATACTTTCATCATTTTGCTTGGCCTAAGCCAAGATTAAATTATGAGAGTGTCCAACACTCATCATACTCCCCAATCCCACTTAATTTAATGTCTCTTGAGCTCAATGAGCTCAATTCCCAAATTGGGAAAGAAATTCTCCTCACAGCCTGAGGCTTAAATTATTTAGGATTTTGTGGGCATTACAAAAATAGACCCCTTTGGAAAGCGGGATCTCTTGCTACATGTTGGGCCTTGTGTTCCGCCATCCACTCAAACGATAAAGTTCCCCCTAGATGGTCATGCTGAAGTTCATTTATCACATCAATCCTCGACCAATCTTTGATTAAGTCATAAGTCAAAAAGTAACCAAGAAGTATGGGAGTTGAAGTGACCAAACCTTGCGGAGAAACTTCAGCTTGCTTAGAAGTACCTTTTATGTCTGAAATCTCAGCAACATGTTCGACCACCACCTCAAGCCCTTTGGCTTTCTTCTTCTCTCTTTGCCTCTCAACCTCTTGAGAAGCCAAGGCCTCTTCGATAACAACTCTCAGTAAGGCTGCAGTAGTGCATGGACTTGGCAAGGGGGTAGAGACCTCCTTCTTAAGTTCTTCCAGTTCAACGGTCTCAAAATACTCCAAAAGAAGGATCCTGATATCCAATGGAGCCTTTCCCTTGTCTACACCTCCATGGTAAGGATGTCAATTGACGATGATATAGCATAGGCCTTCTTCAAATGAAGGCACTCAGGGGCCTTCCTTCCTTTTAGGCTTTGTGATGGCAGCCTTCTTGCCATCCTCCTTCTACACCTTGGCAAGAAGGGCTTATCAGTAGAACTGGGTGCTAAAGTCTTCACCCATCTCTATAAAAAAAGAGGTATCATGTGATTCACCAAAGAAGAAAGACCACAATAAGAAAAACACTTATGAGAAACAAAGGAAAACTAGAAGAGATACCCCTGAAGTAGTTGCACTAGAACTAGGCCCTTAAGGGGATCTTAGACTCAGAGGGATCGGTGGGCTTTGATTTGACCAAGGGAGGGGGTGGATGAGAAGGTCACGTAGAACCTCCATCGACATCAAGTTCTACTTGATGGGAAAAGGAAAAGCATCAGCTCCCTCATCTGAGTTCCCCCAGTTTACCACCGCCCGAATTCTAGCATCAAAATCATGAAATCACTTTTTCAACTTCTTGTCCCAAAGCATTGAGGGGTCATCCACATCCACCTCCAAGTTACCCAAAGACCACTTGCCCGATATCCCCCAAGACTTTAGCAATGAAAAAAAAAAGTACTTCTTCTGCCAGTTGCGCCAGCCATCTCAGGTGTTGAACACGAAGGAGCATTTGCTCCCAAAACCTCTTGAGAGCATGTAGTAGAGAGGCCCGTTGGGCATAATAAGCAACTTGTAGTACTGTAAGAAGATCAAGAAATGTAGCTCTAGCTTGAACACACTACTCATGCATAGGCATACATTGAAATGAGCATAAGAGTATGGAGAAAGCTAGTTAACTGTGATCCTAATGAACTAACAGAAGTCCTTCACTACAGGATGGGAAGAATATCGATGCCCAACCTTCAACTAGCTCTTAAAAATGGTGAACTCGCCCTCACAGGGTTGGTAACTCATCTCCCCTTTGTTCGATAGCCAAACAGTGACATGGTTGGGAGAAAGTACTTCATTCTCCATTCTACAACCTTTTCTGGTGTTGCATAACTTGGATGAGCATCCAAAGATTCCCAATTGCCCCTGGAGGTGATAGTTGTTTCAGCCACTAGTCTACTTCGGTTGAAAGAAGAAGGGGATTAGAAACAAGTCCTACCCGAGAATGAAAGTAAGGCAAGAAAACTTTTCCATAAAACTTTACCAAAAAACTAGAGGGATTCAAGAGCAAAAAGGAGCATGTTGTTGGTGTTGTGCCCAAAAGCCAATCATGAGATGATTGTATTTTTGCACATTGAGTCATGATATTTTATTAAGGCATTAATCCAACAATTATGTTTGTTGTTTTGTTTCTGTGTAACTTAACAAACATAATTGTAACCCTAGAATAATGATATTCTTAAATGTCCTTGGTCTAGTATTATTGTGGAGCGGATTGCAATAATACATAACGACTAGCATATGTGGAGACTAATATGAGATATGTAGTCTACATATGGGTACAAGTTGGAGAACTTGTGTACTGGACCGACCCACCATGAGAACACTACATGGATCGTTATATGAGTGTCATAAGTGATTCTCATAGTGATCGTGGTATATGTAGTCCTTCGACCTAAGATCATCAAGGTTCCCTACATGTGAGTCACATACTTTGATACTTTCCTTTTTTGCTCGTAACTGAGTGAACTTGAAGGAGGTCATTGGGTATGTCACATATCATGCGGAGGGATTTGTATGATCAAGATGGGATTTTTCCCTCCTATATAACAGGAATGATATCTTCGGGCCCCTGATAGAGTGAGACATAGAAAATTCATGGCCATGCTCGGATGAGTTGATATATGATATCAATGTCATCAGTTTAAGTTGGTCTACTCGGTAATAAAGAAACCAAAGATTGGGCTATACGAGAGTGACACTTTCCATGTCTCGTGCTTAGTCTTGATATCTTGGACAAAGGGACAATGGCATATATCGGTGATGATCATAAAGGTTTAGTCGAATCACTGACAATCTTGTCACTTGGGTAGCAATGATGTGTTGCTAGACACCGCTCATTGCTTATGATCATAAATGTGATTTATGATCATTGCCAACATGGCAAGAGCCTATTGGGTCGCACACATAGAGCTATTTGGATCATTAGGGTGCATGGGCTAATTATTTGGGTTATGGTTTCACTTTAATTTCGTATTAATAATGGGCCCAAGAGTTGAGCCATTATTAAGCCCGAAATTAAATCCTAATTGGATTAGGGCTTTGAAACCCATTAGGCCTGGAAGTTAAGTCTCACTATAAATACAACTTTTAAGTGAGAAATTCACAGGTCTCCTTGCCCTAGCCTCCCAAAAGGACAGCCGCACTCTTCTCTTGCAATTCCTTGGAGGACGCAAGCTAGCATTGCGAGCGCAAGAGAAACGCATCTATCGGGACGTGGTGGAAGCGTGGTGATCCCGAGAGGCTCGTGTGGATACCATAGAGAGCCTGAACACATCAACTGTTCAGGTTTTGTGATTCAACTCTACAATTGAGTGAGAGATCTCAACCGAAAATTAGGTATGAAAATTTTCGAACACCCGGTTTACCCCGTTTCACTTGGATCCTTGAGGGTTTTGATTAAATTCCGCTGCGCTGTTTGGCTCCCGAAACCCATCACAAGTGAGAGCTGAAAGTGAAGCATGAGTTTCCTACTAGATGGAGGGGGTATATATAGCCCCCGAAGAAGTGCAAGCAAACATCGCATTGAATGAAAATATGAAAAGATGAAAATGTCGTTCTGTTCACTTCAGACATGCGCTATGAGTGGACCTAACCACTAAGTGCCATGTGTGCCTTGAAACCTAGAATCAAGGTGATGATTCATGAGGAGACAAAAAATTTTCCGTTCATGAACCGACGTTAGGCGTACCGGTTGAAGGGACATAACTGACTCCTCTAAGACGAAGCAACGTAACATAATTCTGGCAAAAATAACTATCATTTAAGAGAAGCCCAAGCGACGCATTAGAAAGAAGAAAAATCAAAACCAATGACATTGATGAAGCACACTACTGATGGAACTAGACATCCATCGATAAATTGCAGGAGGGCATGTGATGGCCGAAGGCCTTAAGCGATAGGACTCTCTAGAGGCCCTGACCTCATAAGTCCAACCGCATCACTTCAAAAATTCCTTTCACCACGGGACATGCTAAATACCTCAGCACCGATGGTCCTTAATATTGACAAACAACATTACGGGAAGACTCCTAGGTGTGTGCAAAGTGCTCACTCAAGACTGTGTTAGGACAGCTAGCTACAGAGACAGTTAGGGTGAAAAAGGCCCCTGTTCCCCGATCTAGCCGAACATGTGGATGATAGATCTGAGAGCTCAACCCTTTGAGACTAGTATAAAAGGAACCACTCCCAGGTACACACAGAGGATCACCTTGTTGAGCTTACCTAAGACTCCTGGCTATGTTACTTTCTTACTTAGGCATCGAAGAGTCCCCCCCCCCTAAGAAAACACTCTAGGGACTCCCTTCACCACCTTTTTCTCTGGCATCTTCCAGGAACTGTAGTTGACTGGAGTACTCACATTCAGACATCAATGTAGAGCTCAGACGACTGATGTCCCCAAGGATACCTTTATGGATTACTATTTGGTAAAAAGGATATTACAAGTTAGGAGTAATAAACCAGCATAATACCTCTGGACTAGGGTGAAACCTAGTTGTTAGGTCACAAAACTAATAATGCATTCTTAAGAAGCATGGTAGGAATGAACACCCTATTGGTAACTTAAGAATTAGGGTTAGTAACCTGGAGTAATAAGGACCTAATCTATTTTAGATAGTAGTCCATGGTCCAAGTTAATTATATGGTTGTTAAACCAAAGTAAGAGTAATGCAATGGATTTATAAGGGGATTTGTATCTAAGCGTAAGATATCATGATTATTCTTTGTTTGATTACTTTTTGTTCCTAGTAGTTAGTTGTTTAATTGTTTGTGTTATTACATTGGTTTGCTTAATTCAATTCAGAGTTAGCTGGATAAACAAATTTATTAATTGCCGATCAGATAACAAAGGGATATTAAGTATGAAAGGCAACTCCATTTCATGGGGAAAATGATCTTCACACTTGCCACTACTATACTTAAATGATAGGTGCACTTGCCGATGAGTTCAAATATATAAGTTTACATAGATTTAGCACACCCAAATTAAGAATTGAATTAGGGTAGTTGGAAGAGTTGTGAACTAAACAACACATCAGTAGTTCTCAGCCACCTCTATCTGCAATCTAATCATTGACAATAAGAAACCATTAGTAGGGAACCAACTTGGTAGAACTAGAAGATGGATTTGTTGTCCAAAATGAACCAAAAAAAAAATAGAAATTTTACATTTTATCAAGAAGAGGAAAAGTGATTATTGTATACATTATAAAACCTAGATGGAATCTGCCTAGGGGTTAGAGTTCTAGACTTTGCCTCTTCCTTTATAAGACTTTCATGAAGTTGTTTGTGAGTATTTAATTTTTGTACTTTTACAAATAAAAATCCATACCATATTGGATTTGCCTAAAACAACTTTTCCCTCCTAAACTTTGCCAACTTGGACATTTTACCCTTTGAATTTTGACTATGATTCATCCACTCTACAAACTTTGAAAATTGCTACATTTTACCCCTTAGCCACTTAAGTTGTTATTTAAGTTATATGAGAACTAAAATGAAGATAAAATGAAACATGAAATTACTAACTAGCCATTTTCCACATAAACCTCTAGTTTTATGAATTGGTTGGGTACTAGAATAAAATAAATCATATCTTAGTGTTAAATTCTCATTGAATCATGTAGATTATATGAGGTTGGTGCTTCCTTGAATTACTCAAATCAAGAAGATAAAAGAAAATACCTAAAATAATGTAAAAGCCTGAGTCAAATGGTTAGCTACCCTCTTCATCTTTCATTTTATCTTTGTTTTGGTCCTTGTGTAACTTGAATAGCCATTTTAGTGGTCTAATAGGGGTAAAAGGTACCAATTTCAAAAGTTTGAAAGGTGGGTAAACCTGATTCAAAGTTCATGGGGTAAAAGATCTGAGTTGGCAAAGTTCATAGGGTGAAATATCTTTAGGTCTATTGTATTCTGGCCTCAATACACACAAATTGGATCTGGGTTCATGAGATTATAATGCATACTCATTAGAGTTGGACTCATGCAATAAAAAAAATGGCCCACCAAAATACATTTCTATTGGAATGGTCAAGCTCATAGGACTATTGAACAGAGACCTCTTACAACAATAACAAAATTGGATAAATAGATAAAATCTCTTTAATGATGTGATTGCAAATAAAAAGACTTATTGCCTTACTGAAGGCATAAATCTTATAATGAGAATCTTCGAAAAAATAAAAAGTATGCTAGTTTCTAGACTACATGAAAGGCTTAGTCCTTATTCCAAACTAACTAAAGCATCAAAGGATTTTCTTTGAGATACAACTCTAGGAGCCCCTAACAATTTCTTTAATTACAGGTTTTACCCTTCTAAAAACCATCTACTAAGACCAATAATCTATCAAACAATCTAGACTAGATATCAACTTACCATTATCTATGGGAAATGATAAAGATTAAGGCACAAAGATCATGCTTACAAATTGACATTGGTCTTGATGAGAATTGGGCGATGTTGGAGTAAGGGTGGTTGTTACTGTTGAAAACTATGACGTATATTGTAAAGGGCAAGGCAGAGAGGTTGATTTGCCTCCCCACCTCGAGACTCAGCAAATAAAATGCCCCTATGGCTATTAGTAAAGACCAATTTGATGCCCTCAAGCTTTGTTTTCTAAAGGACTTACTTGAACAACTTTGACAAGAGATCTAAAGGGTTTTCCCCTAGTTATCGAAGGATGGAGTAGATTTCCATTAGGGGGACACTAGTGGACCCCCAATATCAAAAGGTATCATAGATCCATGTAAGGATCAGTAAGAAAAGGATAGAACCCTTAAGGAGCCAAAGGTTAGTAACACGAACATTATCCTTTGATGATTAGATAAGATGGAGGAACTGTTGTGCAAAGAAATTAGGCTTATTAGAAAACCCCTTATTGATATTACCTATATGCAGCTTTAGCCTTTTACAAATAAGATATACCATGAACCACCTCCCCCGTAATTTCAGATACTGAGATTGGGCCTATATGATAAAATGATCACCCCCATTAATCGCTTCTAAAGGCACATCACTGTGTTGAACCTCAAGAAATCCAAAGACCCCATCATGTGTAAAGAATTTAACTTAACTCTTTTTGGTGCAACCTAAACTTGGTTCAAAACCTTGAGAAAGGAATGATTTCTTTCATTCAATGAGCTATCCCAAGAGTTATTGTTGCAATTCATGGTATGTCACAGTAGCTAGCTAGCGTATTGACACTTATAGCCAATTCTCTTACCTTACCATTCAGTGTATAGTTGTAATGATCATACCGAGGTGCCTTGGGGGCCCTTGATGGAGTTAGACCAACATCTTACCAAAAGTTAAGGTGTCAAGGTAATTCATCGGAAGTAGGGGACAACAACCTCGATCAAAGATTACAGTTGAGATCCCTCCTAGCAATCCTAGGTGGCATTATTACTAGAGTCCCCATATCACCAAGGTCCCCAATTTTGGGGATCCCTTAGCCTTCTAATGGTTAGCCGATCTGGGAGGCCTTAAAGTGCATTAGCATTTTGGCCATCACATTCCACCACTGAGTATGATGTGTTAGGACCATCCCTCAGTGCTTGGCTTAGGCCAAGAATACAGAGAAAACACAAAATAAACATGAGGGACTTGATTGAAAATGAGGATAAGGGTGTAAGTGCAAAACCAAGAAATTCTGGGTTTTAAATGCATATGAAAAATAGACTATGTTGTTTATGTCATGAAACGAAGTTTAAGGGCCATATTGTACACTTAACTTAGTGCTATAAGTGAAACTATGAAACCTAAACTATCATTTTCGTCCATGCAAATTAGTATAAGGCTAAGTGGAGCATTAAGCCAACTTTTGGTAGTATTTGGACACATGTCATGACTGGTCAAGCTTTGTCTCCCACCAAGAGCTATGCCATCATTTTTTTGTTTAGTTAATGGCCCATTATCTTGGTGAAATGGCCAAACCATGCAAGGGAAATGGCTATTTTCGGTCATTTGTGTTTGTGCTTGGCATTGAAAGGCCGAAACCTTAAGAAAAATATCCTTGAGTGTTCATATGTGTTCTTGAGCGTTCTTGAGCATTTTATGCTTGTTCCTGGATTTCATGGCTGAAATCTTGAAGAATACATGATGAACATGAAGATTAAAGCTTGAAGTGAAGGAATCAAGCTTGGATTAACTAGTTTCGGCATAAGGCAACCTTGTTCATGAAGTTTAAAAATTGATATTGAAGAGTACAAGGTTGGCCGAGAGCACTCAAGCTCAAAATTGAGGTAGGATTCATGATTCTACTTGAATTATTGGTTATTTTCCCATGATCAAGTATTTAAGGCAACTAAGTGATGGATATATATTGCTAAATGATCTTAGTTTGCTTGATGGGCATATTGAGGAATTTCGGGTACATGTTAGTTGATTAGCTAATCAAGTTAATGGCAAGTGTTAGAATGCGTGGTGAGTAGGGCCAACTTACTATGTAATTCAGAGCTCTAGTGGATTGGTGTGTGCAAATGAAGAAGTGAAGTACAAATTACAGCACATGGACACTTGCTAGTATTCGGCCGATTGTGAACTTGTGGTGTGTGTGTTAGTTGTGTGCTTGATTGTTTGTTTGTGTGTGCTAACCACTTGTAGGTATCATTATTATGCTCATATAATGCCTCAGTTATTATATATACATATATATTGTGTTTTTGTGTTTTTATGTTTTCTTGCAGGTTAAGTTAAGCTACTGGAGATTAAGTCTCGGACTTAACTAAATAGACCTTATATGGTCATTTGTGAATCCTCCTGAGTATAAACTCATGCCCATAATGTTTGAATTTTCAGAAAAGGGTATTAAGCTAGAATAGTGAGCTCGGTTGCTTGCTAGTGTGCTAGTAGTACACTTATTGCTTAAGGTATGTGTGCCAACCAAAACTTGGCTTATTTGAGTTATACATACAAGTCTTATCTTTATGGTTTATGCCCAAACCTTAAGGTACAAGTTTTGCAGGCTTTGAGTAGATTGTGGGACTTGTCTAGCAGTGGAGATGGATGTGTGTTCTTGGGCACTAGTTTGGTGGTTTGCCTTCATGACTATGAACTTATTCATAGGTCTTGTACTTCAAACTATGGTCATGTATATAGTCTTTAAGATCCTTCTCGGGTACTATAGGTGAACTTGGTTGTAATGCGTAACTTTGGCTAGTTTTGGATAATGGGTACTCTTGGTATGTTTCCAAGTAAATAGTACTTGTATGTAGGCTACTTTTGTGTATATTAGCCTTAGATGGATCATGATTTTGTGTAAATATTTTGGATGCTTGAATGCCAAGTTATGCTAGGCTTATGTGGTTATAGATTGGCCTTATGAATGGAACCTCTTGTGTTCTTTACTTGACCAAATGTTCATGAACATGAAAATTGATTTCCAAAACTTAATGAGATGGGCTTCTTTGTTGACATGCATTGGTGTAGCACACTTGATGAGCACACATCCTAGACACTTAAAAGACTAAGTGTATGCCTTGCTTGTATTGCAAGTTACTGATTTACAGCCTTGCCTTGTGTTGCAAGTTAATGGTTGGGCCTTACTTAAGCTGCAAGTAATTGTTCTAATCAACTCATAAACCTCCTAGGGCACCTCCTAGGCCCTCAGCTTAAGAAAATAAGACTTCAAACTACCTAAG
This sequence comes from Aquilaria sinensis, assembly GCA_005392925.1. NCBI lineage: Eukaryota > Viridiplantae > Streptophyta > Magnoliopsida > Malvales > Thymelaeaceae > Aquilaria > Aquilaria sinensis. The sequence goes on from SMDT01000097.1 coordinate 181,256, forward strand.
AAACAATGGCCGAAATTAAAGGTAGTTAATAACACTTGAACATAAAATTGTTTAAATAATTGCTGGGTAGAAATGGTGAGTGGCACTGAGAGTGCACAAGCTGGGGCCTGTGTGGGGTGTGACATGATGTCTACCAAGACATCTACCTAGGGCATTCGCAACTCAGGGTGCTCTTAAGGTTATTTTTTTAAATAAGTGGAATAAGGACCTTAGTTTAGGCTTTTGCTGAGATAACTTCTTGTGTTGTAGGGAGAATGCTTTGGGATTTTCCCACCCTTTACCACATGCACATAATGCTTCCACTTCCTATGGAAACTCTTTTCAAAGATAGTGTGTAAGAAGTTATCCCTGGTATGTAGTGTCATTGCTCTGATTGACAGGTTGTCAATCATTTCAATGTACAGGCCTACCTTGTCCCTTTTTGCCATTGACACGTGTCACATAGTTAGTAGTCAACTTTACTCCTAAGCATCACTTTGTTGCAGAAAGGTAGACTTGGTGTTAAATGGGATGCAATTATTATGACTCTTGGGTTTCCTTCTTGGGCTATATATAAGTTTTGGCTTCTATCATTTTTTCTCACTTACACTCATTTGCTCTTGAGCTCTCTCTAGCTTTCTTATTTTCTTTTTCTCTAGCAAAGATCTTTTACAATGGTGTGCCTACTTTCTAATATTCTTATGATAGTCAAGCATGCATTTCATGATGACTTATTATTTTAAGGTGGGTTAAGATTTTTCACCCTCCCCCCTTCTAAACCTTTGCCAAACTAGGTTTCTTTCATTAGTCAAAGTGGATGTCGTGGCCTCCTAGTTTGCTCAATCCAAGGTTCACTTCCCTACTTTGGTCAAGAACCCATGGAGCTCTTTGTGTGTTTAAAAATTAACTAAAACCACTCAAAGATTCATGTGAAACGGGATAACTTGTGTGTTTGAAAATTTTCGTACTTAATAGGCTAGGATCTCTTTCCTAATTGTTAAGTTAAATCACAAAAACTTGAACAGTTGATGTATTTAAGCTCTATAAGGTATCCACACGAACTAGTTCAATCACCATGCCTCCTCTACGAATTTGGCCAGAGGATCCTTCTTGTACTCGTAGTGCTAGCTTGTGTCCTACAAGGAAAATAAGAAAAGAAGTGCAACTGGAATTTCAAAACCCTATATGACTTCGTTCGGGGAGGGTCTTAACAAAAACATACTATATATTCCTATATATAGTGATGCATAACTCCCAAGCCAAGTAGGTTTCATAATTCTAATTCAATTGAGCCTAATTTTAGGCTCAATAGTGGGCTTAACTTTTGGTCCAATAATTAATCAAGATTATCATGAAATCATAGCCAAACAATTTGGCCACACTCAAATAATCCAATTGGCTTTATATGTGTGACTCGATAGGCTTTTATCACATAGGCAGTAATCATAAATCACATTTATAATCATAAACACGAGTGGTGCCTCATAGCATACCATTGCTACCCAAGTGACAAGATAATCAGTGACTTGACTAAACCTCTATGATCATTATCTATATATGTCTTCGTCTCTTTGTCCAATATATCAAGAGAGTGCATGAGGCATAAAACATGTCTCCTCGTATAATACAATCTACGGTTTCTTAATTCCTGAGGAGACTGACTAAAACTGATGACATTAATATCCTATATCAACTTAATTGAGCATTGTCATGCATTTCCTCAGTCTCACTTAATTAAGTTATTCCCGTTATATAAGAGAGATAAATCCCATTTTGATAATATAAATTGCTCCACATGATATGGACATACTCAATGACCACCTTTCTATTCATTCAATTACGAGCAACAAAGATTAGTATCAAAGTCTATGACTTACCAGTAGAGAACCTTGATGTTCTCATATCCAAGAACTACATATACCATGATCACTATGAGAACCACTTATGACACACATATAATGATCTATGTAGTGTTCTCTTGGTGAATCGGTTCAGTGCACAAGTTCTCCAACTTGTAGCAATATGTAGACTACATATCCTATATAAGTCTCCATATATTATATTCTTTATGTATTATTGCAACCCTCTCCATAATAATACTAGACTAGGGACATTTAAGAATACTATTATTCTTAGGTTATAATTATGTTTGATTATGTTACGTAGAAATAAACAACAAACACAATTATTAGAATAATACCTCAATAAAATATCATGATTCAAAGTGCAAAATACAATCATATCATGATTAGGTTTTGGGCACAGCACTAACACTTTGTGCTTCCATCCAAGTTGCACGACTCAGGAAAATATGAAGAAATTGAGGAAGAAATATTTCATTCTAATATGCAACTACGATTTTTGGAGAAAGGAGAACCCAGCTACAAACCTTAGGATGGGGAGATCATCATCCTTAAGAGCCAAACCTCTTGTCACTTGGGTAGCAATGATGTGTTGTTGACACCGCTCGTTGCTTATGATCATAAATGTAATTTATGATCATTGCCAACGTGGTAAGAGCCTATTGGGTTGCATACATAGAGCTATTTGGATCATTAGAGTGCATGGGCTAATTATTTGGGTTATGGTTTCACAATAATTTCATATTAATAACGGGCCCAAAAGTTGAGCCATTATTAAGCCCGAAATTGAAGCCTAATTGGATTAGGGCTTTGAAACCCATTAGGCCTGGAAATTGAGTCTCACTATAAATACAACTTTTAGTGAGAAATTCGTAGCTTCTTGCCCTAGCCTCCCAAAAGGACAGCCGCACTCTTCTCTTGTAATTCCTTGGAGGATGCAAGCTAGCACCGCGAAAGCAAGAGAAACGCATCTACCGGGACGTGGTGGAAGCGTGGTGATCCCGAGAAGCTTGTGTGGATACCATAGAGAGCTTGGATGCATCAACTGTTCAGGTTTTGTGATTCGACGCTATAGTTGAGTGAGAGATCTCAACCAAAAACTAGGTATGAAAATTTTCGAACACCCGGTTTACCCTGTTTCACTTGGATCTTGGAGGGTTTCGGTTAAATTCCGCTGTGCTGTTTGGCTCCCGAAACCCAACAAAACCAAGGTGGGACTTTGGTTTCCCCCTTCGGAGATGGTGAAAGACTTCTACAAATTTCATGGCATTGTGATCAATCAACTCCCGCCAAACACCTATGCCCGCTTCAATGCCCTTATGCAATACTACTAACTCCATCCATCACCCAAAAGGTTCCTTCAAATACTTGTTGCCCTACAGTACAAGTAGCAAGAAAAAAAAATCTTTAGCTTTGGTATAAAAGACGGTCAAAGAAACTACTAGAAAACATACTTCTTTATGATACTGTCAGAGTCATGGGGGATTTGGGACCATTGGACTTCAGGGCCTCTAGACAAAAAAATTGACATACTAAGTGGGCTTTTTTAGACCAACCCCAAGAAAAAATTTGACAAGTTTGATTCATGGATTAGAGAAATACTAACTAGGGCAAGTTGCAAAAAACTAAGAACCTTATCACTTCCCCATCAAGTGGGATTTGATGACCAAAAGGGTTCTTCGAGAGCCTCAAGCAGTCACGGAGCATCTTACTAATCTTAACATAACGAAACCCATCCTTATCAAAGGGAAACCACTTCTAGCGTAACTCCTTCAAAAGTACTTACACTGATATTGGTTTGTTTTATAGGTATGGTGATGATTAGATAGACTTTTTCAAGAAATGTTCTTGGATAAATTGAAGAATATTAAAGAGGAGGGGCGAATTCCCTCAAGAGAAAAAAAAAAGGCAATAAATCTATAAGAGGTTGTAATGGGAAGAAGGACCATGCAGAGCCTGCTTCAATGGTTGACATAGACAAGAAAACTCTTCTTTCAATAAACAAACATGTTGAGAGCACTAATCCTCCCCTCTAGTCCTAGCATGGTGATGGTATTCCTAGGCCCATCACTTAAGATGTCATTCCCAACTCCCTACTGAACAAGGAGTTAGCTTATTCCTAAGTCATTAAGAAAAAGAATAGAAGGAGAAGAGGGAAGGGTATGGTAGCCCCCTCTACCCTAGATGAAGTCTAGGAAGTTTTGGACTCTGAAGCAGTCTTCTATCCCCATGCCAAGGTTTGCCCTTTAGGTTCGGTCCCTTACTTCCCATATATTAGTTTTGGATTATTTGAAATAGTTAGATTAGTAGATGATTGTTTCGGGAATGACTCTTTGAACTAACTTTGGCACATCATGCAGGAGAGACCTCGACTTCAAACTAGGTTGTGGCGCATGAGTAGGATCATCAACATAGGAATGCCAGTCTCTTGAAGGGGTCTATGTCAAGGTCCCACATTTGGCAAGTTATGAAGGACATGGACGTCTTCAGCAAAGGTGCTTAGGTGAGGATTCCTCATCTTTATTGAGGAATCACAACCAATGCATCCTTCGCCACTCTGTCTCTTCAGCTCCCCAACAAGTAGATGATAATGTCCACTCTCACAAACTATGCAGCTATGTGTGCTTAACGGCCTAAGGTATGGTGTAAGGACTTTGTTAAGCTTAAAATAAGTTCACCAAGAATTGGTTAATAGTTATTCTAAGCTTAGTCCTACACATAATAAAGCGGAAGAAATGGTGGGTTGAGTGGCCACAAATATTGGAAAAAGTTCCTGTACGACAAAACTAACCATTGAGGGTGGCATGCCATGGAACCATATAACTCTAATCATTGTTTAAGGATTCTATACTATTTGGGTTCGAAGTGGTTTTGCATGTATATGATGATATATCTGGTGGTCAAAAAGTTCTTTTCGCAAATTTGAATCTCTTATCAAAAAATAAAACATTTCTCATACTTAAGTATTGTAGGTGCAGATGTTGGTGACAAGGAGCCTAATAACCAGCCGGAGGTTGTTAAACTAAGTTCTTTGTTATTGGAGATATTATAACTTGCTAGGATTGTTTAGTCAAGTTCTGGTCATGTCTTGATTACTAACCTAAAAATTTATTTGGTTCTTGGCAATTAAGGAGTAAGAAGCACAAGGAAGCCGAGGGCTAAGTGTACCATTAGAGCTAGTGTGCTCGGGTGTGAATCTCAATTGTACGTCTTTTTGGATACTTAAATCTACCAAGGATACCTCTAGTAAGATATTTCACTGAATTATCTGTTGGTTGGACATGTATATATTTGGTTTACCTACACTAAGTGCACAAGTAAATTTGTGTGCATAAGATGACGATATGTGCATAAGTGGTTCCTTCTAAGTTGAATGTACTCATGTATATGGTTTTCCCTTACGAAATATTTTGTTCTATGAATATAAAAATGCGACTGCCTGTTTTGAACCTTTATTTCCTGTTGAGGCCAAAGCTATAGGCTATTAGTAAGGCCAACTATAGTAACTTAAGTGATAAAAGAAAAGTTGTAATCAGCCAGCAATCTGCTAGTTCTCTTAAACAGTAAACCATAAGTGAACGTCGTTACAATATAACCTAGTTATAAGTAACGATGATAACCCTATAAATAAAGATAATAACCCTTTCAAGAGGTAAGGGGTGTCACGGTGTCACAAAGCGGAACATATCTGATGTTTCCCCCTCGGATATCATTTTAGGGTACTCCCGATGTCGATCACAAAACGGTACTTCACATCCCTCTTTTCGAGCCTCTCAAGAGCTTCATTTATGTAATGGATGGGAATCACCTCTGTAATGGATGGGAATCACCTCGATCTGCGGGTAAACCTTGTGAGCAGCACAAAAGTCAATCATTTCCTGCGTCACTCTTGTACCACCTGTGATGCTTCCAGAGAATGTTTTCTTGCCTGCCAAAATGCCAACATAAATTTCAAAGTTCAGCAGCACAGAAGAATGCAGAGTACTTAATATATATATATATATATATATATACTGGCAGAGATTAAACGTGGTTACAACAGCAATAAAACATTGCCCAGAAATACCTATATTAAGGTTTGCCGGACTAAACTTTATTTCACTTGGGAAGCCAACAAGGACATACACACCAGCAACCTTCAGCAATTCCAAATATGGATCAAAAGGGTGATCGCCAGATGCAGTATCTACAATGAAGTCCAGTGTTTTGGCTAATGCCTGGATGGATTACATGAGCCCAAACAGGTCAAGGACACGTCACGCCAAAATGAACATGATAAACTAAAAAAGATAGGCTGTTTAGAGTAAATTGTAAGTGTTTACCTTCATCTGCTGTTGGTCAGTGGAGATGACAAAGTTTTCTGCTCCGAGTTGATTCAGGGCTTCGTCCTTCTTAGACACGCTTGTGCTGAAAACTGTCACTTTCAATCCAAAAGCTTTACCAAACTTAACAGCCATGTGCCCCAGACCACCTAGTCCAATGACTCCGAGGGACTTCCCAGGCTGATTCATCTTATGGCGCACCATAGGTGCATAAACAGTTACCCCAGCACAAAGCAAAGGTGCAGCAGAAGCCAATGGATAGTCGGTTGGTATTCTGTAACAGTACCTGCTGGTTCACCATAGATAAGTACACTTCTATAAATTTATACACACCGAACAACTAGCGAGAATAACACACCCATAGCAAAGTTAATCCAGTAGTTGAAAATAATTGTCCAGTTTTCCTCAAGGTATCTACCTACTCATTTGTCATAGATATCATAAGGAGCAGGGTCCTCATGCCTGGTGTACCTCTTCAATTCCCTTTCTAGAGTAACAAGTTGCAAACTCTAAAGAATGTCCAAATAAGTTTTTCAAGTAATCACTTGCAAAGAAAGAGTTCCCTTGCAAATCTCTGCCACAGATCTCGCCTTTTTATGGTACAACCAGAGATACCCCGTCTAATGAGAAACTCTAATCAACAGACTGAATTACCTTGGAATCTAGATGCTTTTTAGGAAAAATCAGCAAGCAACAGACAAGAAAACGAGGAGGCATTCTCCTCACCTTTCATGAACAACAATGTAACTAGAATATCCACCCTTCGTGATGGTACCATCAGCATCAATGCCATTGAAAGTGAGAACCGGTCCTTTGGCACAATAAACTTCTTCACCACCATCACACTGCTCACAGTCTCTGCATGAATTCACATAAGTTCCTACCCCTACATGATCCCCAACTTTGAATCCACCTACATTCGCACCAACCTCCTTAACAATCCCAACAATCTCATGCCTGCCATGGAAGCAACAATATATATAAATCAACGAGACTGAGCACCTAATCATTATTACCAGTGAGAATGCAATATTTAGCAGGAGCCATACCCAGGAACTAGAGGGTACTTAGGGTCATAATGTTCATTCCTAGACATAATATAATCAGCATAGCATACTCCACAGTGAGTGATGGTTATGGAGACATCATCACTTCCAAGAGACCTGGAAATGCTTGGACGGTCAGAAATTTAACCCAGTTTTAATCAATTAAGCCGGTTTCTATAAACCCCACTTGCTAAAATGAACGAAATAAAAAATTAAACACAGAAAAAAACTAAAAAACAAACCTGCGGCTGAATTTATATGGAGATAAAACTCCAGAGGTATCTCTGGCTGCCCATCCTAAGCAGTTCTCACTCACTTCCATCTCCAATCTAATCATTGACATTAAGAAACTATCAGTGGGAAACCGACTATGCAGAACAAGAAGATGGATTTATTGTTCAAAATGAAAAAAAAAAAAAGGAAAAATTTTACCTTTTATCAAGAAGAGGAAAAGAGATCACTGGTAGATGATATGAAACCCAGATGGAATCTGCCCAGTGGTTGGGAGTTCTGGACTTGGCCTCTTCCTTTCTAAGACTTTCTGCTACCTTCTGGCTGACCGCGGCAGCGCAAGAAGTCAACTGCATTAAAGAACAAAGAAAATCTTACGAGCCTTCGTTTTATTGGAAAGAAAAGTTTCGTACAAGTTTAGTTCTTACACTATTTATGTTTGGTACTTTATGCCTAACCTTTTGCTGAGACTTATAAATGCATACTCGGCTTACTACTATGAATATTATGAACACGAGTCTAATTAGACACATTAGATATTTTACAATTTTTCCCCCAAACAACCTCTCTCCAATTGCCCCACTTTTCATTTCACGATCCAAAGGTTGTTGCTCTTTTTCTCTCTTCATTCTAATGATCTGATTGCCACCAATTCCTTTCATTCTTTGTTCCTTTTCGTTGCGATGAAAATATTAGTATCATCACAATTTTGTGTGTAGTATATTTGGATGTCATATGTTGGCTAAACTTGTGTCTGTAACAGTTGTTCTGGTGTCTAAAATTGATGTTCTAATATCTAGTATTGTTTTTGTGACAACCCTCATTTTATCATGTAATTAATTTATTTCATTGCATAAACCTTGATTAGATTACACTTGCAAGCTATGTTCAAGTCAAGACAATGAGTCAATAGTCCTCAGAGTTCGAAGGATTAAAATCTAAAGTACATTGACCATAATGGCAACTAGGGGTAAAGTGGTAATTTAGAAATTCAAGGGTCAAATTATCATCAAGGAAGATGGAATTGAGTTCTAGAAGTGAGATGAACATCTCGATGAATTTTGAATTCAATTTGACCAAAGATTAACTTTTTCTTACTATGGAAATAAGGAATGGTGAAATGGTAATTTTAGGATTAAACATGGTCAAATGTGTTTGAGAAGGTTGGAAATGGTGTTTGAAACCATTTGGTGAAATTTGTTCAAGTTTGGAGTGAAACTAACCACATTTTGAGACTTTTCTTGCAAGAGAACATAAAAATGGCATTTTGGTAATTTTGGTTGGTAAAACTTGGTCAAACCCAAGTTAAAATTGGTCAACCAAAGTCAACCTTGGTAAATTATAGGAAAATATATGATTGAAGGTTGGGGAAGAAAACCTAAGATTTAAAGTTCAAATGGAGACATAGTTTAGGAATTTATGGTGGAAGAAGGCTTTTACCAAAGAGGTAATGAGGTTTTAAAGCCTCTTAACTTAAGGGCACTTGGGGGAGGGAGACAACCTATTAATGAGGCATAAAATAAGCCAAAAAAATGTGGATGAGCTCATTTACCCTTGCCTAATTAGCTTAAACCTCTACTAACCAAGCAAAAGCCTTAACCCTTTACTACTTTAACCCATTCACCCCTTTAACCCTTTCACCCATTTTTCATCCTTATACATTCCCAAACCCAACAATTCATTCTCTTATCTTCCTCTGCTCATTCAGCATGTTTTAAACACTCAAACACATAGACACTCAGCAAAGAAATGGAAGAAAAATAAGAAAAGGCAAGCTTGTAAGTCAGAAATCAAGGGGAAAGTGTACGTGTTGCAAGAGATGGCTTAAGAGTTTGGCAAGAGGTGGCCACAGTTTTGAGAGGTCTTTGAGGTTAAAATGTCTTTCAGTTTTAGCTTAGTTCTTCCTTGTTTAGACTGGCATTTGGGCTAATGAAAAACTCATGATTTTGTGTGAAGTTAAGCTTAGGAGAACAAGGGAAAACTGATGAGCTTTTAGGAAAGGAGCTATGGTTCTAAGTGTTTTGTATTCTTAAGGTAAGAAGTGTATCATTCTTTAATCTCGTTTTTGAATAATGGTATTTCCCTTAGGCTAAAAAATATGTTAGTAATATGGTTGATTTACTCTGGTTAAGAAAGGAACTCCAACGGATTAGAATTGGGCTTTTAGGAGGTGAATTTTTGGGCTTGCAAGTGCAAAATTTACACAAGGGTAAGGTGTTCTAGCCCTTATTTCTTTGATAAGGTGTGGCCACATTTTAGCCGGTGAAAGCTAGGGCAAATAGTAGGGCAAAAAGGGCATAGGTTGACCAATAGAGTGAAAGAGGACTCAAGTGGCACTAAGGCCAGACCTAGCTCCTAGTTTGGGCAATAGGTGGTATCCTTGGTGCATGGGCTGTTAAATGGTGTGTGGACTGAGCCTTGGGTACTTGGTAGATGAGTGTGGCTAAATTTTCAATGTTTTTCAAGCACAAGATAAGTGTGCCCCAGTTTGGGTGTGTATGTGTTGTGACCCAGCTCAAAGGCTCAGTATGTGTATGTGCATATACGGCATGGGCTCTTAGGTGCATAAGTATTTTAGGGTGCCTAGGAGCATGGTGACTTGGGTGTTCCGAGCTACACACAGGTGTGCCCAAAGGGGCATGTAGCACTGAGTGCCCAAGGGCACTCGAGGGCGCGCATGTGCATGTGCATATGCCCGAGGCCTTGTTGCTATGCCCACATAAGAGGCTTCATGGGTACATTTAGAGGGCCTTGGTTTTGTGTGGGGTTGGTGTTACACTTTGGGCATGACCCATGAGAGGGAGCCTAAGGCAAAGCCCTAAAGTCCAAACAACACTTAGACCCATTAAATGACTTAGGCCACAAGTTATTGTACATATAGGCCTATCAGACCAAGTGTCCTTATAAGGGGTAAGGCATATCCATGGGCACTGTAACCCACACAAAACAAGGTCAAACCCCACTATATACAATAAGTGAATTTTTTAGTTAATGGAAGCTGGCAAGCTTAAGGGCAAATGCAAGGATGCATGCTCAAGGGAAAAAATAAACCAATGGGTGTTATCGTTTATTTGTTTGTTTGTTTGTTTGCTTATTTGTGTGAGAAGTATGAGGAGTCATGTACCGAAAAGGGCATGATATGATTATCATTATATAATACTTTGTGCTATAAGAGGTCACGGCATGCTCATATAGATTATAGGCAAGGTTCATGCATACATGGCTTTGTGTGCATATGGCCCACTATGTGTGATGTTTTAATGATTTTTTGTTTTAGAATTCCTTACTAAATATTTTATATATTTACCCTTATTGTTAATGTGTAGATAACATCGTGCAGGAGCCGAATAATCTCCAGTAATTATTTGGTATTTTTTTGTTATTTTCTCATAGGCACATTTTAGATACACTACATGTTCATTTTTCATATGTTGCATGCGCTTATGATCAGAGTTTAACTCTAAAATTATTTGCCTTGTCCAGTATGATAGTTAGGCACAGATTTCTTGGGCTACTCCTCGCTTGGGTTTCTTTCTCTAGGGCAAAGGTGGGCCTATTGACCATTTAAGGTCACAATCATATTGTAGCATGGTGGTAGTAGCTAGTATAAGGTCTATTACTGACTTTGCCTTAGTACAATTGTGGCATGTATTATTATAAATTCAAGTTAGACATATTAACTCATGACATTGCTTACTTAGGTTGATAGGCAAAACACTTAGATATTGTGTTGTCATAGTATTTAATTGCTATAAGTGTAGTTTTCATTCATGGTTTTACATAATCTATTACTTGTGCATACATAAGCGTTAAAATGTTTTCTTACTCGACCGCACATATTTTATTCATGTTTTTGTTTTAAATCTCTCCAAACCATTATCTTATTTTACTAAACATAAGTGTTTTATTGAAACTAAGTAAATGTTTATTAGTTGCAAGTAAATACTAAATGCTAAGCAAGTGGTTATGATTACTTAGTAAAACTTCACAAAAAGATCCTAGAAATTATTTAGGCATTTATTGGGACAGTTTCTCACAGTTTTTTTGGTGTCTAATTATATTAGATTGATGTATAAATTAGTTAGTCTGGTGTTTAGTACTGTAATTCTGTTGTCTAGAATGACTATTCTGATATCTGGTAATGTTTTTCTTGTGTCTAATTATGCTAGGTTATTATCTAATACTAATGTTCGTGTGTGTCTATGATTAGTTTTCTAATATGTAATTATGTTAGGTTGGTATATAAAATTAGTTATTCTCTATGTTTGTCGATATCGGTTAGAATATTAAAAGTTTAGTGTTAAAATTGACAAATTGTAATTTATTTGAATCCCTTAATAATATGAACAATAAAATAGATTTTATTCTATAAAATATCATAAAAATATCATGGTTATTCTCTAAATTAACAACAAAACCAAAAATTTTCAAAACTGCATTATCCATTTAATTTTCATGCTTTATAATTGTTAACACTTTTAGCTTCGTATCCTATGGTGAATGTCCAAAGGGGTGGACAAAAGAAGTTCAGCAGTGATAACAAAGATTGTGACGGCTCTTCTAGTTGACTAATCAAGTAAGTATTTATTTTACTTTGTTTAAGTGTTTCATTAAATTAAGTACCTCAAGTTAGCACCTCGTTAAGCAAGTAAGGTAAGCTTAATTAAGTAAGTGAGTTCCCAAGTGTGATTTGGTATAGTTGAATCAAGACCATTAGTTATCCTAGTTATTAGAACCATCTTAGAAAGTTTTGAGTATTTGTGGCACTAAGTGTTCGCTTAAGCCATTTAAATCTTAAGTGGCTAAAGTGTCCAAGAAAATCAAGTGTGAGAAGCTTTTAGCATCCTTTAGAGCAAAGGAAAGTTGGTTTTGAGTGAGAGTTGGTGACCCATTTAAAACAATTGAGAGTTTGTGGAGCAAAAGAGGAGGAAGTTTGCCAAGTGGGGGGGGATTTAGTATAAGTTAGTTTAAGTTGTTAAGTCTTCTTCTTCCTTAGTCATTTGCATTCAACTCCAAATTCGTAGCTCCACTTTCCCTCTCCAAAATCCCAGCCCAAAGCTTCTTTTCCTGCAATTCTTCATCAAATTGAGGAAGCCCAAGGTGTTAGTAGGAATCATCAAGCTTCTTTGTTGGTGTTCTAGCTCCAATTTGCTTTTTGGTGCTAGTTTGGACTCAAAATTCGTGGGTAAGCTTGTTGGGTTCATTTGGATTGGTTCTAAGTTGTTTCCATAGCTAGAAATGGTCTTGGTTTGAAGTGTTTGGTGCCATATTACATTGGTTTTAGGTGAGGAACTCAAAGGGAACTTGATTGAGCTAAGGTGGTTACGTTTCAATGCTTGCTTTGTAGCTAAATTGAGGTAAGGGTTCAAGTTAATTAAGCTCAAATAATGCATAGAAATGTAGTCTTTTGTGTGGGAATGAGTTAGGAACAAGACCCAAGTGATTTGAGTTTGGGATGAGAAAGTTTGAGCAGTTTTCGTGCAAGGTCGCACGCTGTCGCGCGCCGAGAAATGAAAAATTTTTCCGAACACTGATCCCTGTGGCGACGCGTCGCCAACGGCGCCGCCAAGGCATTTTGCCCCCAAGCCCCGGGCATCCTAAGAGTGTCTCAAACTCTCGGTTTTCATCCCTAGGCTAAGTTAAGACATTCCGTAGCCTCGGTTGGGTCTAGAACTCCTTCCTAAGCTGGGAATTATGCATTATTTAAGTGGTAGTTAAGTTGTATGGTTAAGAAAGAGTATGACTTGGTGGTTAAGAAAATCAAAGTGCTTAAGCTTCTAAATGAGCACTAAGGGGATTAAGGGGGTTTTTAGACTCTTTGTTGGCCGAGTAGAACGTCATTTACCTATGGTCAATGAGGAGGAAAACCTAAGTCGATCCCGACCAAACCATTTGGTTTGGTAAGCAAGCCACTATGAGTGCTCTAAGTTAAACCTTAAGGGTTTGGCTAGTTAAACCACATAGGATGACTACCTTGCGCAATAAGTTAAGGGTAAAGACGGGTAAGTTTCAGAGGGGTGACGACCTACTCTAGAACCCGTAGGTGGGACTTAAGGGAGGTAAAGTACCCGGGATACGAGGGCCAGTATCTCAAGTACCTCCGCCGTTTGAGCTCACGGCAAGTTTTATGGCACCTAGAGTGCAGAAAGTCCCAAGTGCATGCATTATGTGCATTTCATATCATACATTCATGCATTGCATATCTTATATATATGTTTGTTGATTGTTTGAGTTGTTTGTTGGTTGATTCACTTGTTTGGTTGCTTGTTTGCCATGGTTGCATCTTGGTTGCTGCTATCTTCTTGCAGGTATTCAAGGGACCCTTACTGAGTACTTTTAAGTACTCACTCCCTTAAGTTTATTGTGCAGGTTCTAACTCCGGGCCTAGTCACTAGTTGACAGCTGAGGCCTAAGCTTTCTATTTTGCAGGTACTTTTCTTGAGAATCCTTGTGATTCTAGGTTACTTGTGGTGTAAGTTATGTGCTAACCAAGTTGTGCCTTTACAGTGTAGAGGCTAAGAGTGCACAAGAACAAGAATTAGGGAAGGGCTTGCACTTGGAGCTTGGATAGCTCAAGGTGGGGCTCAAGTAGATGATCTTAGTTAGTTAGTTAGTTTTTGTCTCTTGTATATAGTACCTTGTGTACTAAGAAAGTTGCCTCTAATAGGATACATTGTGATGTAAATCCATCTTGTTACTTTTGGGTGCATGCTAGAAGTATATTGTATGCACAAACTATTACTTGTAGTCAAAGTAACTAGTATTTCAATGTCTTGGCACGTTTTAAGTATGTTTTAATAGAAATGCTTGAGCAACATTTTTAACCAACGATCTATTTATTCTTTTGCATTGCCAGGACAAAAGCATTCATATCTCTTGAACTAAGTAGGCTAAGAAACTAGTTGCATATAAATTGTTTAAATTTATATTGACAAGTAATAGTTAGCCAATAGTAACTTAAAGAGATTCATAATCCTTAAGAGCCTACAAGATTATGGGGCACTGGGGCCCCGTTCCGCGACAAAGATAGGCCAACCATAATACATATCTAGTGGTTGCTTATTGGATGCTTGGTATATGGCAGGGTCTTCTTCTCAATTTGTATCCAAACTTGCTCATGTAGCCTCCTAGAAAAATCAGGCTTTTGTGCACCATCAATACTAGAGAAATCATTAGTAGGCAAAGGCAATAAGTTCATAGTAGTTAATGGATTAAATCCATAAACAACCTCAAATGGTAACCCATGGTAGAATGCACAATTGAATTAAATGCAAACTCTATATGGAGTAGACAATTTTCCAAGCTCTTGTACTTTTTACGAGAGGAAAATATGTCCACTTTGTATTCTTTTGTTCTAGCATGTTTTCTTCTATTCTTGCTTTTCCTTGTTGCATACTAATTGTTTCTTTATTCCTTGCAGCAAATTAGAGTAAAAAATAAAAAAGAAAAAAAGAGTTTCGTTCCAGATTGTTTCTTATGAATTTCATCCAGATTTGTTCTTTTCAATTCAATTTCATTCCAGAATTGTTCTTTTCTAATTCATTGCTGCAAATTAACATTGATTTCTTTATTTTACAGCAAGACTTAATTCCTAGAACTTTTGTGTTCCAGTTACAGCAAGAAGAACTAGAAAACAAATATGTTCAATTTGTTTCATGAATTTTTTATTCCTTGCACTAAAGAAAATGTTTCCAGTAAGGTTATTCATTTCTCTATTTTGTTTCTTTCAATGTTTTTGTTCCAGTTGTTCTGATTTTTATTCTTGTTGGTTTATTTTTCACCCCTATTGTCCTTGCTCCTCCTGTTTCTTTTCATCTAGATTTTCCTTGATTTCACACTAGGTTTCAACTTTTGTTTTGTTTGGATCAAGTTCTAGAGGACTTAAGGTCAGATTGTCTCACAAGTTTAAAGCTTACACTAACAAGTGTGAGAGTGAATTTCTTAGGGTAAACACATGAAGGAGTGTTGTGAGGACCTTTTTTTTTTCCTCTTCAGGTACCCATAATGGAAAGGAAATATCCAAAGGAACTAACCCTTAAATGTTTTAGGATGAAGGTGTAACACCAATGCCTTTTTCTGTACAAGGGCCTTAGTCCAAGGACACGAATTGAGTGTGATCATCGGTGAAGGGAGTTGTACAAATCTGATCAGCATTGCCATGGTGGAAAAGCTCCAACTATCATTCTCTCCCCATCCAAAACCTTACATAGTGGAATAAATCCTTCAAAGTAGAGAAATAATAAGGCGGCAAGTGTTACTTCCTATGCACATTGGGAAATATTGTAAATGGGTACTATATGATGTTGTGCCCATGTCATGGGCACACATAATACTTGGCTAGCCATAGCGTGAAGAATTTGAGGTCATCCTTAATGAAGTTATAGGTGAGCTTTCTATTTTGTGTGATGAAAAAGAGATTATACTTGTTCCATTGAGTCTTATGCAGATTCTAAGGATTGGAGGAGGTTCTTTAGTGAGGCTGAGAGGAAAAATAAAATTAACAGGTGTAGCAACATATTTTTGGGAGTTACCACCAATCAGTTTCACCTAGATCGATTAGACACCTTGAAAATGGTCTGTGAGAATTCAGAGGGTTCGACAGTACGATTACGCTAAAATAACTTTATTCTAATGCCCAAAATTGGCACCTTAGTTTGGTTTGAGTTTTGTTTTGCTTGCTTTTAATTTGATTAATTAATTTTCTAAACCATGAGTTCTAATTGACCTACCCGGATATGGATTCATAAACTTTACTACTTGATTTTTATTTGTTCTATGAAAATTTTAATATTTCCAAACCATGGACTCTACCAAGTCACCCGGATGAGGAATCTAATAAATTTGAATTTTTTTTATTAATCATTTAAATATTTTAATTGATTACCAATCCAAGCCATAAATCCTATTGAATCACCTGGATATGGATATTAAAGTTATTTATATTATTTTCAAAAAATTTAGGTAATTAGTCAAACCATTGATTCTATTAGATCACTTGGTTATAGATTCTAAAATTATTTTAACAAAAGGTGTAGGAGGTTCAACTTTTCCATATATAAAAATAATAAAAATAAAAATAAAAAGAAAGAATAATAAAAAGTAAAAATGTAGGATGCTCGGCCTTCCATTTAACAGAAATAAAAAATTCAAGAATAGTAAAAATAAAAGGTTGGTGGCTCAACATTCCAAATAACAAAAAAATAAAAATAAAAATAAATAAATAAAATAAAATAAAATAAAAGGTTGGCGGCTCAACCTTCCAAGTAACAAAATAATAAAAATACAAGAATAATAGAAAAATAAAATACGGGAGGCTTGGCCATCCGCGTAACAGAAATAATAAAAATAAAATAAAATATAAGAGTAATAAAAAATAAATAAGATGGGAGGCTTGGCCATCCATATAACAAAAATAAAAACAGGAGGTTTAACCTTCCATTTAACAGCAATAGAAAATAAATTACTAAAAGAAATGTTATAAGCGATGAATCCGCAAAAATAAGAAAGTTAATGACTCAAACAAACAAAATAAAATGTACAAAGGACTAAATGAAGGTTATACCACAATGAGAGACAGACGGGTTTGGGAACGGGTCAGATCACGGCTTTGGAAGCAGGTCGCGGATCTGTTGATGATTTCAACAGTAGTAGGGAAGATGGCGACTTGGGCAGGTGACCTCAGGGGTAGGGGAAAAGGCCATGGTGTCGGGGACTTCCAATAGTGCGAATGGTGAGAGGCAGCTGAGTCTAGTGACGGATAGAGGAGAATAGTGGAGGCGGTTGTGATGGGAAGAGCTCGCGGATGGCGTGGAGGGCGGCAGGAACAGCGACGGCGGGGCTGGGAAGCTGAATCGTCAGCGGCTGGGGAGGAGGAATGACTGGCGACAGGGGGAGCGGCAGCCGGTGAGGTGACACGTCGGGTAGCAGAGAATGAGTAACTAGGGACAGAGGTGGTCTGGGGAAAAGGTTAGGGTTTCTAGACAGAATATTGAGAAGCTAAGGGTTTAAGGCAGTAGTTTTCTTTTTTAACTGAGAGCTAAGATTTTTACGAATTTCATCTCCCTCCCTCTCTGAATTGTTGATCCCATATTTATAATGGGTGCCTTAAGCGTGATTAACGGGCTCTCAAAAGTAAAAAATGCAGCAAATATTGAATTTGGAGTGATTTGGTCAAAATTCTAATCTAGGTCAAAACGAATTCTTAAGCTGCTGAATCAGGCCCAGACTTCATGCGAATTCTCAATTTCACCCATTATTTCTCTAATCTATCAATCAAGCCCAAAACTTCCAGGATTTATCAAATTAGTCCAAGCTTTTGCAAAAATAACCAAATTTCCCTAGAAGTTTGAGATTTTGCGAGACTTGTCCCAAACTTTTCAATCTTGACATCTTTACCTCAAACTTCCCAATTTCACTAAAAAAATCCTCAATTTTTTTTTCCTAAAACTCTTTTTTTAATAATTTTTTTAACTAACCTTATGAAACTCTTAGGACTCTAAATTAGTGACTAAACTAAATTAATTCCTATTTCTACCCTAGGTGAACATTTTAAACTCCTAAAATTAATAGCACAATGAAAAAGAACCAGATTGCCCCTACAAAAAAAATGCTTAGAAACTAATTTTTTCTAACCAAAGTTAGTACCCAGACAAAATCTGGTTTCAACAGCTGCCCCCCTTTGCATGTATTCATGGAACATGATGCATGCACAGCCATTACCAGATTTTGTCCGGCCTTTTCATTCAATAATGAGAACCTTCCCACTGCCAAAAAATCCTGAAGAGAAAACCCTTTCCTCCCCTTTCACCAAGCTGAAGAATTCTCCTTACCTTTTTGCTATAGGAACCTTCTTATTGTCAAAAAAACCCTGAGAAGAAAAACCTTTTCCTTCTTTATGAGGTTAAAGAACCTTCTTTATTACTTCTATGATAAGCTCCTTCTTATAGTGCAAGAATCTAAGGAGAGAAAAGCCCTTTCCTCCTTGTCAACTAGGCCTAGGAACTTTCCTAGTCCTTTGCAATAAAAACCTTCCTATTGCATTCAAACTTAAGAGAAAAACTCTTTCCTCTTTTCTTGAAGGGTTGCAGAATCTTCCTTACCCTTGTTCTTCATAGAAATTTTTCTATGAGAAAGAGAAACTCTTCTCTCATTCTTTTTACCTTTGGTAGAGAACTTTTTTTTTTCCATGCTTTAAGAGGTAAAGAACCCTCTTTTACCACCTTTTGTTGTTTGGGAGGTAGAGAACTTTGTCTCTTTGCAACCTCTAAATCCATTTAAGGTAAAGCACTCTAGCTTTTTGCCACCCCTGATAACTCTCGAGGTAGAGAACCTTGTCTTTTTACCAATTCTCATTACTCTTGAGGTAGAGAACTTTGTCTCTTTACCACTTCAGTTAGCTTACCTACCTTTTTATCACCTTAACTGTTATTGATGTCAACTTGAGTGAATTTGCCTAGAGCGTACCTTGCTACTTACCTTTTCCCGAAGTCTCTGTTTTTCTTAGCAATGTCGTGGTTATTCCTTGGATATGCCTTCCTTATGATTCCTGTTATGCAAAAGCTACACATGCATAATGTGAGATGCATGGATGCAGGGCATGCATGATTGATGGATTTCTTTTGTTATCATTCTCTATGATCTCGACTTCCCTGTGTCCATGTTTTGCTACCATTACCTAACTGGTCGTATAAAAATGGTTCCTCTTATCTCCGCATTGCTAGCTTCTCCTTGTGACTGTTCCCTCAGAATGTTACTGAATCTCACTCAACTTCTAAGTTTTTATCCTTAATCCAATCTTGCCCTAAGCTCACACTTTATGCCCCTTTGGATACTTATCCTTCTTATTGGGTTTATGAAACCCTCATAAGTGGCTCGTTGATGACTTCATCTTATTGTAACGCTTTTGAAGTAATTCATCTAGACAATCACCAAGGAATATCACCCAAAGACTTGTTACTTTTTTTAAAATGTTTTGTGCTGTTCATGAGGTAGGACTTTGATCTTACTCATTCTAATTCATAGAGCTTATCAAAGTAACTTACAGTCTTTGCATTTTTAGTTTTAGTTATTACTACCCTTTTGATAAAATCGTGATTCCTTCCACACCAATGGTTAACAAGAATGCAAGATTTTGAGAAAGAACAAGATAGAGTGAATGGCTCTTTATTCATGAATAATATAAGGCTCTTGGGTATAAATGATGAACAGAAGAGGTTCAAGAAAAGAACATCTCTCTTTGATGACTTGGATTGAACAAACTCTTATAACCCTGCATCCACTTTTTCTCCTTCGTCTGAAGGGCTTCATCGTCAAGCATAGTACTTCCTTATTGAATCCGAGTTCATTGGTTTTGGCAGCTCTCATCCATCCATTTCTGTTAAAATTAAGGCTCATTTGAAAAGGCTTTCTTTACTACATAGGGTCCATCATAGTTCGGTGTCCATTTCCCTTTAAAATCTTGCTGGACAGATAGAATTTTCTTAAGAATAATGTCACCTTTATGAAATTATCGTGCGCGAACCTTCTTATTGTAAGCACGGATCATCCTCCTTTGATAAAGTTGTCCATGGAAGAGTGTGGTCATTCTTTTTTCATCAATTAGATTCAACTGCTCATGTTTAGCCTTGACCCATTCTGCTTCTTCCAATTGGACATCCATTAATACCCTCAACAAAGGAATCTCGACTTCAATGGGTAATACGGCCTCCATACCATACACCAAAGAAAAAGGTGTTGCTCCAGTAGAAGTACAAATAAAAGTTCTGTAAGCATGTAGTGTGAAAGGTAACATCTCATGCCAGTCTTTGTAAGTAACAGTCATCTTTCCAATAATCTTCTTGATATTTTTATTGCCGCCTCGACTGCACCATTCATCATTGGTCGATAAGGCACTGCATTATGATGTTTGATCTTGAACTATTGACATAAGCTTTTCATTATCTCATTATTCAAGTTTGTGGCATTTTTTGAGATGATACGCTCTAGCAACCTATATCGACAAATGATCTCTTTCTTGATGAACTGACATACCACCTTTTGAGTTACACTTGCATAAGACACAACTTCCACCCACTAAGTGAAATAGTCAATTGCCATCAGAATGAATTTATGACTATTAGAAGCCTTGGGGTTAATTGCTCCGATAACATCTATCCCCCACATAGCGAAAGGCCAAGGTATTGTGGTCACATTAAGAGGAGCAGGTAGAACCTGGATCTTGTTGGCATATATTTGGCACTTATGACATTTTCTTACATGATTGATGCAATCATTTTCTAATGTGAGCCAATAGTAGCCTGCTCTCATTATTTGTCTTGCCATAGTATGACCACTAGTGTATGCTCTACACATTCCAACATGAACTTTTTCCATGATCTTTCCAACTTCATGAGCATGTACACAGCGAAGTAGTATCGAATCTGGGGTCTTTTTATAAAGTACTTCTGCACTCAAGAAGAATCCCATTGATAGTCTTTGTAGAAACTTCTTATCATTTTCCGATACTTTAGGTGGATATACTAGTTCTTTTAGGTATCTCTTGATATCATGATACCATGGATTCCCATCTAACTCTTCTTTCACACTCATGTAATAGGCTGGAGAATCTAGTACTTTCATTTCAAAAACTAGAGTATGTTTATGGCTACTTATCTCATACATGGAAGCTAAAGTAGCCAAGGCATCTGGGACTTGATTATCTTCTCTTGGAAGATGATGAAAGCTTATGCTTCTGAATTGCTTTGCCAAGTCTAGTATGAGTCTTTGGTAAGGGATCAACTTCAAGTCTTTAGTTCCCTAATCGCCTTTCGTTTAATATATAACTAACGTAGAATCTCCATAAACTCAAACATCACGTACCTTCAACCTCAGGGCCATTTGTAGCCCCATTGCGCACGCCTCATGTTCTACTATGTTGTTGGTGCAAAAAAATGTGATTTTCACTGTGAGGGGGTATTGTTCTCCTCTTGGAGAGACAAGCACAGCTCCAATCCCTTATCCCAGAGCATTAGATGCTCCGCCGAACGCCATTTTACATGTTTTAACTTCTTTAGAGACTTCATGTTTTATCATCATTACATCACCATCGGGGAAATCTATCTTCATTGGCTCATAATCCTCTAGGGCTTTATTAGCCAAATATTCAGCAATTGCACTCCATTTTACGGCCTTCTAGGTGACATATTGTATCTCATATTCTGACAAAAGCATTTGCGATTTTGCAATCCTCCCTGATAGCGCAGACTTTTCAAAGATGTACTTGATAGGATCAATCTTGGAGATTAACAATGTAGTGTTGTTAGGCATGTAGTGCCGTAATCGGCTTGCCACCCATGCAAGGGCACAATAGGTCTTTTCTACTACTGTGTATTTTATTTCGTAGGTGGTAAGCTTTTTCCTCAAATAATAAATTGCATACTTTTTCTTACCTGTCTTATCCTGTTGACCCAATATGGATGCTAATGAAGAATCCTGTACTGCCAAATATAAAATCAATGGTCCTCTGAGTCGAGGTGGTACCAATACTAGTGGATTAGACAGGTATTGCTTAATTCTCTCAAACACCTCTTAGCATTCGCCATTCCACTCAATCGGATTATCTTTCTTTAGCGATTTGAAAAGAGGTTTGCACTTAGATGTTAATTGTGATATAAACCTCACAATGAAGTTAATTCGGCCTAAAAAACTTTTTACTTTTTTTGGAGTCTTCGGAGGCTGTATTTCTTGTATTGCCTTGACTTTACTTAGGTCAAATCAAATCCCATCTTTGCTTACCATGAAACCTAATAACTTGCCTGAAGAAGCTCCAAACGTACATTTAGCAGGATTCAATTTTAGCTGATACTTGCGAAGTCTATCGAACAACTTTCTCAGTACATCTAGGTGCCCCCTAACGGTGATGGATTTGGCAATCATATCATCTACATACACTTCAATTTCCTTATGCATCATGTCATGGAATAAGGTGGCCATAGCTCTTTAATAAGTAGTGATGGCCAGGGGCCTCATCGTTTATAGTCATGATGACTGGTGGAAAGACTTCTGGGAGGAAGAACGCCTGGAGGATGGATCGCCCAAGGGAGTGTGCCTAAAAGCTCAGAAACAAAGGGTTAGAGGCCCCCGGAGTGTTTTTCCGGGGGGGGGGGGGGGGGGGGGGGGGGGGAGCCTCCGACGCCCAAGTCAGTGGTGGCTGAGAGAAAGGCAGAGAAAATAGCACAAAGGGCTGAGGAGTCTCGCCTGGTAATTTTCTTAGAGTGTGGGAGCCGTATTTTTGCCAACCAGCCCCCTGCCAAGTATTTAATTCCTGGTATTTATAGGAGCGCCTAGCCCGTTCAGATCGCGACACGTGTTCGGTCGGATGTTCCTGAATTTCTGGGCGTAGGAGACAGATAGCTGGTAGCAGGTTGCCTTGAGCCATGTGCTGAGACGGGCCATGATGTGATTTTGATGGCGTCAGTGTGGCAGTGCGCCTTTTGAGGTGGATTGTGGCGTCTATGAATGGATGTGTCAGAGGCTTCCTTAAATGCTTCCATAACTGCTCCTGCCGTACTCCCGAGGTCCCTGGGTGAGGTCGTCCTTTGGTACGGACAGAGCCTCTTCGGGAAACAAGCCCTCAGTTCGGGGGTTCCCAGTTTCAGGGAGTTCCG
The DNA here is from genome assembly GCA_005392925.1 of Aquilaria sinensis. Taxonomy (NCBI): domain Eukaryota; kingdom Viridiplantae; phylum Streptophyta; class Magnoliopsida; order Malvales; family Thymelaeaceae; genus Aquilaria; species Aquilaria sinensis. The sequence goes on from SMDT01000097.1 coordinate 204,340, forward strand.
CCTTCGGGGATATCATGTTCGGCTCGCTATGTCTGGTGCCGTTTTTCCGAAGGCGATCTGTTCACAACCTTGGGGGGGCAAGTAGTGTCCTCAGGTTTTCCTGGCGTGCCGGGCTCGGAGCTCTTCGGCTATCTCCCGAGGTGCATGATCACACCTTTTCTCGGGTAGCGCCAGCTTCTTCTGGCCATTCTTGTGGCAGGGAGTTCGGCCAGATAGAGGCGATAGCGTTTGGCTATCACATGCCCCCCTTTGGAAAGCCGAAGTGAAGACTTCGGTTTTGCATCTCTTTCCGAGGTTGTTTATGGGAGTCTCTTTGGAAGCTCAACCTGTTCCGAGGATGCGCCTTTTGCCCGAAGATCATGGGCTCTTCGGCCTTGGCCTGTTCTTTGGTGTCTTCGAGGCGGAGCCTGTGCCGAAGATACACCTCTTGTCCGAAGGTCATGGGCTGTTCGGCCATAGCCTGTCTCTTGGCGTCCTCGAGTTGGCCTGCTCTTTGTTTCTGCAGGTCTGTTTGGCCAAGCGTGTCAGTCTGAGCGGCGCGTCCCAGTTTTCCAGGGATGTCAGAAGACGTGTCCCAGTTTTCAAGGGACGTTTGGAGGACGTGTCCCCCATTTTTGCGCAGCGGTTGACACGTGGCGCTTTGCCATTGGAGGAGAGTCACGTCGGTTACAGAGGGCGCGCCTTTTCAGGTGCAGAGAGCAGTTACGGCGACGGTTCGCCTCCAAAGGGTACTTATGACGATGTTTCGGTTACCCACCTCTGGCTTTATAAATAGCCCATTCCATCATAAGTTCCCTTTGCTTTTTCTTCTGCTCTTTTCTCTGCTTTGCCCCTGTTCTTGCATTTTCTTGCTTTCTGTGGCGGAACTACCTTAATCAATGCTTTTTTCCAGCCAACTTTCACGACGGCGTCCTCAGATTTTGGCAAATCTTTTGGTGGGTTTTTGTTTTCCAGTGTGTTTTGATCCCTCTGTTCTTTTCAGTTTTTCTCTGGAAACTGTTCTCTTCCGTTTTCAAACTCGTTTTCATGTCGAAAATGCCCATTCCTGAGAGCTGGCAGCCTCTTTTAGCCCATCCTTGTTGCACCACCCCTGCAAAGTTAGAGAGGTGGAAGAAAAAATTCTTTCTTCCCTCTTACGCCATTACTAGGCTGCCTCGTTCTAGCCATTATGCTTTTTCAAACCATAGTAAGGAGGTTACCATTTTCCGAGCCCAGCTGAAGGCCGGTCTTCGGTATCCTCCCCCGAAGATGGTGTGCGAGTTCTGCAAATTTCATGGCATTGCTGTGAACCAGCTTCCCCCGAACTCGTTCTGCTATTTTAACGCCTACCTCTGCATGTGTGGCGTCTTCGGGATAGAACCCCATTTTATAATCTTTATGCAGTACTACAAGCTCTCTGTGGTCCCGAAGGGTGGCTTCTATTTCATGCTACCTCGGGGATCCGGGAGCAAGAAATTCATGTTCACCTTCGCCACTAAGGATAGCTGGCGGGGGTGGCAACAGAAGTTCTTCTTCCTGAAGATGGACGAGGCCTGGTCGTACGTTCCGACCAAATGGGCTCAGGGAACACTGGATGTGGACGTTGTTGATCCGAGGATGCTGCTGACCCCAGAGTTGGCTCCCGTGTTCGCGGATTTCGACGCCCGCATTCGGGCTGTCTCTGACTGGGATCCCGAGGTCGCTCCGCGCGCCCTTTACCCTTTTCCAATCAACTGGAAGTTGATGACCGAAGAGGTCCTTCGGGAACTAAAGGTGGTAAAGGAGCACGAGACTGACCTCGAGATGCCAGCTCCTGCCATCGCCGGGAAGGATTCCTGGTTGGTCAAGCTTCTTAAGGAGGAAATTTCTTTCGAAACGCTTGTCGAAAGTGAGTCATCTTCTACTCCTTTGCTGTTTTTTTCCTCGGACTTACGCTGATGTTTCTCTCCTTTTTCAGAGATGGGCGACGGGACTGCCGCCTATTACAAGTCCCTTTTCACCGGCCAAGTGGAGAAGGGCGATCAGACGAAGAAGGCGGCTTCCCGAAGGCGAAAGTCTACTGGCGCGGGGCCTTCGAGGAAACGGGCAAAGAGAACTGCCCAGGTTCCTCTAGAAGAAATTCCCGAGGAGACTGCCGAGGAGCCTGGGACAGCCGAGATTCCGGCGTCTGAGACTGCTGCTTCCGAGGTCCCTTCAACCGACGTCCCTCCTCAAAGTCCTACTGCGTCGCAGGCCCTCCTTGATGTAGTGGTAGAAGTACCTTCTGCCGAGGAGCGGCGCAGGCGGAAGGGCAAGGGCATTTCAACCGAGGAGGCCGAGGACTCCGAGGACGTCGTTGTCGAGGTTCCACCAGGTTTGTTTCCAGACAAAGTGTACTTCCTTTGTTTTTTCTGGATTGCCTTCTTTGTCTTTAATCTCCTTCTCATTCTTGCCACGCAGGGGAGTTGACTACCCCTGACTGGGCGGCCGAACATGCTCGGAAGCGAGCTCTTCGGGACGCCAAAATCCCGCAAGGGAAGATACCAAAGGAGCCTTTCTGGACGTTCACGGAGGACATGAATTTGTACTCCGAGGACTGTCCTCAAATGGCGAAGGAAATTTCGAAGGGGGTGCTTACTGAGGCCTCCTTCAAGGCTATAGCGGCGGCCCATTCGGGGGATAACACTCTTGCCGCAAAGATCACCGAGCATGCTGCTCAGGTATATCCTTCACAGCTCTTTCCCTTCACTTTTTTTTCCTAAGTGTTTGGCTTTTACTGACCTTGCGTTTTATCTTTTTGCAGCTGCTGGGGTACGCCGGCTTTCTCCGAGTTCGGGTGGCCAGGGAGGTTGCCTTCCGAACTTCGGCCACTCAGACCATGAATGAGGCGAGGATCGCACTCGCGGAGTCGGCCGCCAAAAACCAGCAGCTGAAAGAGGCTGCTGAGAAAGAAGTGACTGCCCTTCGGGAGGAGTTCCGGAAGGAAAAAGAAGAACTTCAAAAGGCTTCCTCCCAGAAGATCGCTGACCTCGGTGATCAAATAAAGGGGATGCTCGCCGCCAACGAAGATCTTCTCAAGCACAAGGCTGGTTCTGACAGCCTTATAGTGTCGTTGACGAGTGAGAATAACACTCTCCGGGCTGAGGTCGAGTCTTTGAAGAAGGGGTCCAAGGGGACGTTGGAGATAAAGGCGCTGAAGGAGGAGATTGCTGAACTGAAGGACGACCTTGACGACCTCGAGCTTGATAAGAACGAGTCTGATCAAATGGCCAAAGTTGCCTTTCAGGACGGCTTCTGCCTTGCTCGTCACCAGGTCCTCCAGAGGTTCCCAGATCTGGACCTCTCTTTTCTAGAGGCTCTAAACATTCCTGGGGGACCTCGGTGGGAATGGTCCAAGGTCGAACATTTGAACCTTCCTCCTTCAATTCCAGCGCCAAAGGTGGTGGAAAAGGGCGGGCCAGCGAGTGGCTCTTGGGACGCCGCGAACCCTTAGGCTATTTTAGGGCCCCTTTTCCTTCCCTTCTATTTTGTATTCCTCCTTCGGGCACTTCTTTACTGTAAAGCAGCTTACTCCTTAATGAAGACTTTTTTTTTGGCTAAGTGTTTCTTCAAGTTTCTTTATTTCCATTGCCCCGAACGCGTGTGCTCAAGAGACTTCGGAAAACCTGCAGTCAAAGAAACTTTCTTACCTTCCCTTGGCCAAGCCTGTTCGCTCAAGAGGCTTTTTGGAAAGTCTGAAAAATTTGACTAAGTCTTTTGCAGGCTTTTGTATTTCCATTTTGTCCCGAACACATTCGCTCGAGGGACCTCGGAAAACACTTAGTCATAATTTTCCTTCTTTTCCTTTTGTCCCGAGCATGTTTGCTCAAGAGACTTAAGAAATCTTTCGCGAGTTGTTTTCTGTTTTTCCTGAGCGTGATGGCTCAAGGGACTTCGGAAAACCGTTTCCGTTTTTCCCGAGCGTGATGGCTCAAGGGACTTCGGAAAACTGTCTCTCCGCTTATTTCGGTGAGTACTTCTGCGACGTTCTTGTTTCCCATCTTTCCCGAGCATAATGGCTCAAGGGACTTCGGAAAACTGCCTCTGCGAGATTTCTCCATCTTTTCCCGAGCGTGATGGCTCAAGGGACTCTGGAGGGTCGATCTGCGCTTTATTATGGCGAGCATCTTTGCGGAATTCTGCTTTGCACAATTTTGGATACTTAAGAACTTTCCTTAAGAGCATTCCGTGCTTACAATTCCTCTGCTTCATCTTAGGCGTAGAATTTTTTCAAGGCGTCTGAGTGCCAAGTATTTTTCAATTCTACGCCTTCGGCGTCGCCAAGTTTGTACACGCCTTTTCGTACTTCGGCGAGAACCAGATAAGGTCCTTCCCAGTTTGCGCGAAGTACTCCGTGGGACGGCCTTCAGGGTGCAAAGTCAGCCTTTCGGAGACCGAGGTCTCCCTTCTTGATTTCTTTTGGCCTGGCCCGTAAATTTACAGCCGCGGCCACTCTTTGCTGAAAAGCTTTTCTTCTCAGCTCGGCTATTTCTCTGTGTTCGTCGACGAGGTCGAGCTTGGTTCTGAGGCCGACGTCATTTCCACCTTCATCAAATATTTGCACCCGTATTGATGGTCCGACTAGTGAAAAGGGAGTTTCCGAAGACTGGGATAATGGCCTCTGTCCCGAAGACTAGTGAAAAGGGAGTTTCCCCTGTGGCTCTTCGGGGCGTCATTCGGTAGCTCCACAATACGCTTTGGAGTTCTCCTGGCCATTTCCCTTTTGCTTCTCCCAGTCTCTTTTTCAGGCCATCTTTTATGGTCCTGTTCGATACTTCCACCTGCCCGTTACTTTGGGGGTGAGCTACTGGGGCGAAGTGCATCTTTATTCCGAGGTCGCTGATAAATTCCTGGAATCCTTTGTCTATGAATTGGGATCCATTATCAGCTACTAGTACCCTCGGTATGCCAAATCTGCATACAATGTTCTTCCATACGAACTTCTGCACTTCTTTTGCCGAGATAGTTGCCAGCGGTTCTGCCTCGACCCATTTAGAGAAATAGTCCACTGCTACAACGCAGAATTTCACGCCTCCGGGTGCTGTGGGGAGTGGCCCAATAAGGTCTATACCCCAGACTGCGAACGGCCAAGGATAGTCAGCCGAACTTACCGTTTCCGAGGGTGCCCTCTGGATGTTCGCGTGTCTCTGGCAGCTACCACATTTCCGGACGAACTGTCTTGCGTCCTTTCTCAGGGTAGGCCAGAAGTATCCTTGGCGAAGTATCACCGCTGCAAGGGCATCAGTTCCGATATGTGAGCCACACATGCCTTCGTGGACCTCTTCAAGGATCATTTCAGTATCCTCTTCAGCCACGCATCTCTGCAGCGGGTTTGCATATCCCTGCCGGTATAACTCTTCACCAATCAGGAAGAATCAGCCGGAGCGTCTTCGCAATCTCGCAGCGTCGCCGGGGTCTTCGGGGAGCATATTTTCTGTGAGGTATCTCTTTATGGGATCTTTCCATCCTTTTCCCGAGGTCGCTATGCTCAGCACTGAGATGCTCGGATGGTCTAGCACCTCGGTGTATGTTTTTGACTTCGCCAAGCAATCTGCCTCAGTGTTATTCCGCCGAGGTACATTTTCGATCCGTACGGCGTCAAACTCTTGGATGAGCTTTGCTACCAGCTCGTGGTATTTTGCCAAGATTGGGTCCTTCACCCCATAATCTCCTGCCGTCTGCCGAACTACCAGCTGGGAATCGCTGTGAGCCTTTAAGTTTCTCACGCCAATCTTTCTGGCCAAGCGTAATCCCGCTATGAGGGCTTCATACTCAGCTACATTGTTGGTGACGTTGAAGCTGAACTTGATAGCCTTCATTACCTCCAGGCCTTCGGGGCCCCTGATAATTACTCCAGCTCCCTGGTGTTCGGACCCCGAGGCTCCGTCTACGTGCAAGGTCCATTCTGGCTCACCCTCTTTTGGATCTGAATGGCTCTCCTCAGTGGTGGGTATTTCGGCGATAAAATCTGCCAGTGCTTGAGCTTTTATGGCCTTCCGAGGCTCATACGTGATTTCGTGTTCGCCCAGCTCTATGCACCACTTGGAGAGCCTTCCCGAATGATCAACTCTCTTCATGACATCCCGTAGCGGCAGACTACTTCGGACGATGATGGGGTGAGCCTGAAAGTATGGTCGCAGCCTTCTCCTTGCAAGCACCAAGGCATATATAGCATTTTGAAGCAAAGGGTACCTGATTTCGGCGCCATGCAGGGACTTGCTGACATAGTAGACCGGCCATTGCTTTGGCCCTTCTTCTTTCACAAGGACCGAGCTCACAGCTTTTTCTGTGACGGCGAGGTAGAGTACGAGGGGCTCTTCCTCCCGAGGTTGTCGCAGAGTCGGCAGGCTGGCCAGGTAGACTTTGAGTTCTTCCCAGGCCTTTTGGCAATCTTCGTCCCAAGGATGATCATTTCTTCCGAGGTTGCCTTCCATTTTTGCTGCCTTTGTGAGGACTTTGAAGAAAGGTCGACACCTATCTCCGTACCTGGAAATAAATCTGCTCAGAGAGGTTATTCTTCCGGTGAGCCTCTGCACGTCTTTGACTGTGGCAGGTGTTCGGAACTCAAGCAACGCCTTAATCTTCTCGGGGCTAGCGTCGATGCCTCTTTTGGATACCATGTACCCAAGGAATTTTCCCGAGGTCACCCCGAAGATGCACTTCTTAGGATTAAGGCGGATCCCGAAGGCTCTAAGCTTTTGGAAGGTTTCCTCTAAATCTGCAACGTGGTAGCCAGGCAGCTTGCTCTTGACTATCATATCATCAACATACACCTCCATGTTTCTCCCCATTTGGTCTTTGAAGACCTTGTTCATCAGCCTCTGGTAGGTGGCTCCTGCATTTTTGAGCCCGAAGGGCATCCTGATATAGCAATATGTTCCTCCCTCGGTGATGAAGGCAGTCTTCTCTTCATCTTCGGGGTCCATCCTTATTTGATGGTAGCCACTGAAGGCGTCTAGGAAACTTAGGAGCCCATATTCAGCAGTTGAATCTACCAGTTGATCTATTGGCGGCAGAGGGTATGAGTCTTTCGGGCAAGCATCGTTCAAATTTCTGAAATCGATGCACATCCGGAGTTTGCTGCTACCTTCTTTTGTGGCGATGACCACGTTGCTTAACCATTCGGGGTACTTCACTTCCCTGATAGCTTCAGCATCTAGGAGACGCTGGACTTCGGTTTTGACAAAGTTGCTTTTGTGGGCTGAGATGCTTCGTTTCTTTTGCCAGACAGGCCTTGCTTCCGGGCTTACTTTGAGGCTGTCCTGTATTATGCCAGGGTTTACTCCTGGCATATCTTTCGGCGAGTAGGCAAACAGATCTTTATTTTCCAGCAGAAAGGATACAAGTTTTTCCTTGTCACCTTCGGCCAAGCTCTTCCCTATTCGGGTAGATTGTCCTGGGACAAGATCTACTGCTTCCGTTTCTGCCTTTGCGGGATCTTCTCCTTTGCCTTTCTCCTGCGCCTTTGCCTCCACCGTTTGCGTAGAGTTGTTTGCCTGAGCCTTTCGTGCTTTCACAAACACCTTTCTTACCTCGGCTTGGTCTATGAAGATCTCTGCATCTCCATCCTTGGTGGCGAATGTGACAGTCAAGTACTTCACATCAGGGCGAATGTGCAGGTTTCCCTGTGTCTGCCTTCCAAGGATGGCGTTGTACGAGGACGGGACGTCCATGACGATGAATCTTGCCATTGTGGAGGCGTACAACTCAGCTGCTCCGTCTACCGAAGTCCCTTTCATCATCAGCGGGAGATCGATCCATCCGAGGACGAGGAGTTCGGATGGTCCAACCCCAAAAGTGGGCGAGGTGACAGGCTTCAGTTCGCTGCTTTTGATGCCCAAGCTCGGTAGCAGGTGCAAGAATAGGACGTCAGCATTTGAGCCATCATCAAGCAACACTCTTTTGACATCCCAGTTCCCTATTCTCGCCATAATCAGCAGCGGATCGTCGTGGGGGAAGACGACGGTGGAGCCATCTTTGCGAGCCAGCTTCTTTGATGGACTTTGATACTCCATGACTGCAATTTCTCTGGCTTTCCGCTTTCTTTCCGAGGATGGGAGCCCCGTGGTGATGGTTTGGATAACCCCTGCTGGAGGTGGAGGCCGCCTTTTTGGACTTCGGTTTCTCCGCCTGTCGGAGTCATAGTCCTCATCTTCGGCCCTTTCTTCCTCCATCTTTTCTGCCTTTCGGGGAAGGCATCCGCAGGTATTTCCGAAGTTGGCCCTGTTTTATCAGCGACTCTATGTACTTCTTCAGCTGGAAGCAATCTTCGGTGTCATGACCGTGGTCGCGATGAAACTGGCAGAACTTCTTGGCATTCTTTTTGTTATCGGCGGTCATGGCCCTTGGCCGCCGAATCTGCGT
>SMDT01000099.1:0-213808 GCA_005392925.1 Aquilaria sinensis
GGGAATTAAAGGTGGTAAAGGAGCACGAGACTGACCTCAAGATGCCAGCTCCTGCCATCGCCGGGAAGGATTCCTGGTTGGTCAAGCTTCTTAAGGAGGAAATTTCTTTCGAAAAGCTTGTCGAAAGTGAGTCATCTTCTACTCCTTTGCTGTTTTTTCCTCGGACTTACGCTGATGTTTCTCTCCTTTTTCAGAGATGGGCGACGGGACTGCCGCCTATTACAAGTCCCTTTTCTCCGGCCAAGTGGAGAAGGGGGAGCAGACAAAGAAGGCAGCTTCCCGAAGGCGGAAGTCCGTTGGTGCTGGTCCCTCGGCTAAACGGGCGAAGAAGACTGTTCTTTCCTCCCCTTTGGAAAGTATTGGGGAGGGAAACGAGGACGCCGAGGTTGCTGTCACTTTGCCGCCTGATGATTCGGCCGAGGTCCCTGCTTCCGCCGACGTCCCTCCAACCGACGTCCCTCCCCAAAGTCCTACTGCGTCGCAGGCCCTCCTTGATGTAGTGGTAGAAGTACCTTCTGCCGAGGAGCGGCGCAGGCGGAAGGGCAAGGGCATTTCGACCGAGGAGGCCGAGGACTCCGAGGACGTCGTTGTCGAGGTTCCACCAGGTTTGTTTCCAGACAAAGTGTACTTCCTTTGTTTTTTCTGGATTGCCTTCTTTGTCTTTAATCTCCTTCTCATTCTTACCATGCAGGGGAGTTGACTACCCCTGACTGGGCGGCCGAACATGCTCGGAAGCGAGCTCTTCGGGACGCCAAAATCCCGCAAGGGAAGATACCAAAGGAGCCTTTCTGGACGTTCACGGAGGACATGAATTTGTACTCCGAGGACTGTCCTCAAATGGCGAAGGAAATTTCGAAGGGGGTGCTTACTGAGGCCTCCTTCAAGGCTATTGTGGCGACCTATCCGGAGGACAACGATCTCGCCGTGAAAGTTACCGAGCATGCTGCTCAGGTATACTCTTCAGACCTATTTCCTTCAATTTTTTCCTAAGTGTTTGGCTCTTACTGACCTTGCGTTTATCTTCTTCGCAGCTGCTGGGGTATGCTGGCTACCTCCGAGTTCGGGTGGCCAGGGAGGCTGTGTTCCGAACTACGGCCTTAGATACTTTAGAAAAGGCGAAGGCCACACGCCTGGAGTTGATCGCCAAAAACCAGCAGCTAGCGGATGCTGCGAAGGAGAAAGTTGCTGCCCTTCGGGAGGAGTTCCGGAAGGAGAAAGAAGAACTTGAGAAGGACTCCTCCCAGAAGATTGCTGACCTCGGCGAGCAGATAAATGGAATGCTGGCCGCCAACGAGGAGCTTCTAAAGGATAAGTCAGAATCTGACAAGATCATACTGGCGCTGACAGCTGAGAAAAACATCCTTGCAGCCGAGGTCGTGTCCTTGAAGAAGGATCCGAAGGGAAAGGAGCAGATAAAGGCGCTGGAAGAGGAGATCGCGGATCTGAAGGACGAGCTTGACGACCTCGAGCTTGAGAAGAACAAGTCTGATCAAATGGCCAAGGTCGCCTTTCAGGACGGCTTCTGCCTTGCTCGGCACCAAGTCCTCCAGAGGTTCCCAGATCTGGACCTCTCTTTTCTAGAGGCTCTAAACATTCCTGGGGGACCTCGGTGGGAATGGTCCAAGGTCGAACATTTGAACCTTCCTCCTTCAATTCCAGCGCCAAAGGTGGTGGAAAAGGGCGGGCAAACGAGTGGCTCTCGGGACGCCGCGAACCCTTAGGCTATTTTTTAGGGCCCCTTTTCCTTCCCTTCTATTTTGTATTCCTTCTTCGGGCACTTCTTTACTGTAAAGCAGCTTACTCCTTAATGAAGACTTTTTTGGCTAAGTGTTTCTTCAAGTTTCTTTATTTTCATTGCCCCGAATGCATTTGCTCAGGAGACTTCGGAAAACCTGCAATCAAAGAAACTCTTTTACCTTCCCTTGGCCGAGCCTGTTCGCTCCAGAGGCTTTTCGGAAAGTCTGAAAAATTTGACTAAGTCTTTTTGCAGGCTTTTGCATTTCCATTTTGTCCCGAACATGTTCGCTCGAGGGACTTTCGGAAATTCCTTAGTCAAAAAAATTTCCTTCTTTTCCTTTTGTCCCGAGCATGTTTGCTCAAGAGACTTAGGAAATCTTTTGAGAGTTGTTTTCCGTTTTTCCCGAGCGTGATGGCTCAAGGGACTTCGGAAAACTGTCTCTGCACTTATTTCGGCGAGTACTTCTACGACGTTCTTGTTTCCCATCTTTCCCGAGCATGATGGCTCAAGGGACTTCGGAAAAGTGCCTCTGCTAGATTTCTCCATCTTTTCCCAAGCGTGATGGCTCAAGGGAGTCTGGGAGGTCAATCTGCGCTTTATTACGGCGAGCATCTTTGCGGAATTCTACTTTGCACAATTTTGGATACTTAAGAACTTTCCTTAAAAGCATTCTGTACTTACAATTCCTCCGCTTCATCTTAGGCGTAGAATTTTTTCAAGGCGTCTGAGTGCCAAGTATTTTTCAATTCTACGCCTTCGGCGTCGCCAAGTTTGTACACGCCTTTTCGTACTTCGGCGAGAACCAGATAAGGTCCTTCCCAGTTTGCGCGAAGTACTCCGTGGGACGGCCTTCGGGGTGCAAAGTCAGCCTTTCGGAGAACGAGGTCTCCCTTCTTGATTTCTTTTGGCCTGGCCCGTAAGTTTACAGCCGCGGCCACTCTTTGCTGAAAAGCTTTTCTTCTCAGCTCGGCTATTTCTCTGTGTTCGCCGACGAGGTCGAGCTTGGTTCTGAGGCCGAGGTCGTTTCCACCTTCATCAAATATTTGCACCCGTATTGATGGTCTGACTATCTCGACTGGGATAATGGCCTCTGTCCCGAAGACTAGTGAAAAGGGAGTTTCCCCTGTGGCCCTTCGGGGCGTCGTTCGGTAGCTCCACAATACGCTTTGGAGTTCTCCTGGCCATTTCCCTTTTGCTTCTCCCAGTCTCTTTTTCAGGCCATCTTTTATGGTCCTGTTCGATACTTCCACCTGCCCGTTACTTTGGGGGTGAGCTACTGGGGCGAAGTGCATCTTTATTCCGAGGTCGCTGATAAATTCCTGGAATCCTTTGTCTATGAATTGGGATCCATTATCAGCTACTAGTACCCTCGGTATGCCAAATCTGCATACAATGTTCTTCCATACGAACTTCTGCACTTCTTTTGCCGAGATAGTTGCCAGCGGTTCTGCCTCGACCCATTTAGAGAAATAGTCCACTGCTACAACGCAGAATTTCACGCCTCCGGGTGCTGTGGGGAGTGGCCCAATAAGGTCTATACCCCAGACTGCGAACGGCCAAGGATAGTCAGTCGAACTTACCGTCTCCGAGGGTGCCCTCTGGATGTTCGCGTGTCTCTGGCAGCTACCACATTTTCGGACGAACTGTCTTGCGTCCTTTCTCAGGGTAGGCCAGAAGTATACTTGGTGAAGTATCACCGCTGCAAGGGCATCAGTTCCGATATGTGAGCCACACATGCCTTCGTGGACCTCTTCAAGGATCATTTCAGTATCCTCTTCAGCCACGCATCTCTGCAGCGGGTTTGCATATCCCTGCCGGTATAACTCTTCACCAATCAGGAAGAATCGGCCGGAGCGTCTTCGCAGTCTCGCAGCGTCGCCGGGGTCTTCGGGGAGCATATTTTCTGTGAGGTATCTCTTTATGGGATCTTTCCATCCTTTTCCCGAGGTCGCTATGCTCAGCACTGAGATGCTCGGATGGTCTAGCACCTCGGTGTATGTTTTCGACTTCGCCAAGCAATCTGCCTCAGTGTTATTCCGCCGAGGTACATTTTCGATCCGTACGGCGTCAAACTCTTGGATGAGCTTTGCTACCAGCTCGTGGTATTTTGCCAAGATTGGGTCCTTCGCCCCATAATCTCCTGCCGTCTGCCGAACTACCAGCTGGGAATCGCTGTGAGCTTTTAAGTTTCTCACGCCAATCCTTCTGGCCAAGCGTAATCCCGCTATGAGGGCTTCATACTCAGCCACATTGTTTGTGACGCTGAAGCTGAACTTGATAGCCTTCATTACCTCCAGGCCTTCGGGTCCTCTGATAACTATTCCAGCTCCCTGGTGTTCGGAACCCGAGGCTCCGTCAACATGCAAGGTCCATTCTGGCTCACCCTCGTTCGGATCTTGGTGGCTGTCCTCAGTGGTGGGTATTTCGGCGATAAAATCTGCCAGTGCTTGGGCCTTTATGGCCTTCCGAGGCTCATATATGATTTCGTGCTCGCCAAGCTCTATGCACCACTTGGAGAGCCTTCCCGAATGATCAACTTTCTTCATAACATCCCGTAGTGGTAGACTACTTCGGACGATGATGGGGTGAGCCTGAAAGTACAGTCGCAGCCTTCTTCCTGCAAGCACCAAGGCGTATATAGCTTTTTGAAGCAAAGGGTACCTGATTTCGGCGCCATGCAGGGACTTGCTGACGTAATAGACTGGCCATTGCTTTGGGCCTTCTTCTTTCACGAGGACCGAGCTTACAGCTTTCTCCGTGACGGCGAGGTACAATACGAGTGGCTCTCCCTCCCGAGGTTGTCGCAGAGTCGGCAGGCTGGCCAGGTAGACTTTGAGTTCTTCCCAGGCCTTTTGGCAATCTTCATCCCAAGGACGATCATTCCTTCCGAGGTCGCCTTCCATCTTTGCTGCCTTTGTGAGGACTTTGAAGAAGGGTCGACACCTATCTCCGTACCTGGAAATAAACCTGCTCAGAGAGGTTATTCTTCCGGTGAGCCTCTGCACGTCTTTAACTGTGGCAGGAGTTCGGAACTCAAGCAGCGCCTTAATCTTCTCGGGATTAGCGTCAATGCCTCTTTCGGATACCATGTACCCAAGGAATTTTCCCGAGGTTACCCCGAAGATGCACTTTTCAGGATTGAGCCGAATCCCGAAGGCTCTGAGCTTTTGGAAGGTTTCCTCTAGATCTGCAACGTGGTAGCCAGGCAGCTTGCTCTTGACTATCATATCATCAACATATACCTCCATGTTTCTTCCCATTTGGTCCTTAAAGACCTTGTTCATCAACCTTTGGTAGGTGGCTCCTGCATTCTTGAGCCCGAAGGGCATCCTGATATAGCAGTATGTTCCTCCCTCGGTGATGAAGGCAGTTTTTTTCTTCATCTTCGGGGTCCATGCTTATTTGATGGTAGCCACTGAAGGCGTCTAGGAAACTTAGGAGCCCATATTCCGCAGTTGAATCTACCAGCTGATCTATTGGCGTCAGAGGGTATGAGTCTTTCGGGCAAGCATCGTTCAAATTTCTAAAATCGATGCACATCCGGAGTTTGCTGCTACCTTTTTTTGTGGCGATGACCACGTTGCTTAACCATTCGGGGTACTTCACTTCCCTGATAACTTTGGCTTCCAACAGTCGCTGGACTTCAGTTTTGACAAAGTTGCCCTTATGGGCTGAGATGCTTCGTTTCTTTTGCCGGACAGGCCTTGCTTCCGGGCTTACTTTGAGGCTGTGCTGTATTATGCCAGGGTTCACCCCCGGCATATCTTTTGGCGAGTAGGCAAACAGATCTTTATTTTCCAGCAGAAAGGATACAAGTTTTTCCTTGTCACCTTCGGCCAAGCTCTTCCCTATTCGGGTAGATTGTCCTGGGACAAGATCTACTGCTTCCGTTTCTGCCTTTGCGGGATCTTCTCCTTTGCCTTTCTCCTGCACCTTTGCCTCCACCATTTGTGTTTCTCCTGCACCTTTGCCTCCACCATTTGTGTAGAGTTGTTTGCCGGAGCCTTTCGTGCTTTCACAAACACCTTTCTTACCTCGGCCTGGTCTATGAAGATCTCTGCATCTCCATCCTTGGTGGCGAATGTGACAGTCAAGTACTTCACATCAGGGCGAATGTGCAGGTTTCCCTGTGTCTGCCTTCCAAGGATGGCGTTGTACGAGGACGGGACGTCCATGACGATGAATCTTGCCATTGTGGAGGCGTACAACTCAGCTGCTCCGTCTACCGAAGTCCCTTTCATCATCAGTGGGAGGTCGATCCATCCGAGAACAGGCAGTTCGGATGGTCCGACCCCGAAGGTGGGCGAGGTGACTGGCTTAAGTTCGCTGCTGGAGATGCCCAAGTTCGGCAGTAAGTGCGAGAATAGGACGTCCGCATTTGATCCGTCATCAAGTAGCACCCTTTTGACGTCCCAGTTCCCTATCCTCGCCGTTATCAGCAGCAGATCGTCGTGGGGGAAGACGATGGTGGATCCATTTTTGCGGGCCAGCTTTTTTTGCTGGATTTTGATATTCCGTGATTGCAATTTCTCTGACCTTTCGCTTTCTTTCCGAGGATGGGAGCCTCTTGGAGATTGTTTGGATAACCCCTGCCGGAGGTGGAGGACGCCTTTTTGGACTTCGGTTTCTCCGCCTGTCGGAGTCATAGTCCTCATCTTCAGCCCTTTCTTCCTCCATTTTTCTCCCTTTCGGGGATGGCATCCTCAGCTATTTCCGAAGTTGGCCCTGTTTTATCAGCGACTTTATGTACTTCTTCAACTGGAAGCAGTCTTCGGTGTCATGACCGTGGTCGCGATGAAACTGGCAGAACTTTTTTGCATTCTTCTTATTATCGGCGGTCATGGCCCTTGGCCGCCGAATCTGCGTCCCTTGCCTTTCCAGCGCCATGAGAATGTTGGTCCGTGTAGTGCTCAATGGTGTGAAACTTTGAGGTTTCCTTCCCCGCATCCTCCGAGATCGTCCTGCCTGTTCGGTAGGATTACGGGCTTGCTGATTGGACCCTTCGGCGCGGTGGTTGTCTGACTTTGGCCCAGCCATTCTCAGCACCTCGGCTGTCATGTGCTGTTCGGCCCTTCGGTAAAATTCTCCGAGGGTGTCCGTGGGGTCCTTTGAGAACTCGTAGAACAGCTGTGAGTCCCGCCGAAGGCCCCGTGTCATGGCAAGAATGCGGATTTCGGGCCGAAAGTCTGGGACGCTCAGGGCTTCCCTGTTGAACCTTTCGACATAGTCTCGGATGGTCTCTCCGTTTCTCTGCTCTATGTCGAACATCTGGACAGGCATCTTCGCAGTCGGCCTGCTCCCGATGAATTGCTGCGTGAAGGCCGTGGACAACTCCTGGAACTCAGTAATGGTCCCTGAAGGCAATGAATTGTACCATGCAGTTGCTGGCCCTGTGAGGGTGACTTCGAAGCACTTGCACATGGTAGCGTCGTCAGCACCGTGCATTATCATGCTGCATCTGTACTTCGTCAAATGGGCCTGTGGATCAGTACGGCCATCATAAATTTCCAATCGAGGTACTCTGAAGTCACCTGGCATGGCTGCCTCAACAACGGCCTGAATGAATGGGGAGTCATCTTCGCAGCATGTTCCCGAGAGTTTGGCCCAAACGGGTTTTCTGGCCACTTGTTTCTCCACCCTATCTATCCGTGCTAATATCCTCTCCATAAGCACTGTGGCACTAGGTACTTCTTCAGGGAAGCGAGATTTCCGGCGCCTCTTCGGGGAGCGAGTTCGGCACTGAGGGGACAGGGACCTCGCCTCAGGCAACGAACTTCTTTGCTGCAAGACCCTTGGTCGCTCAGACCTCTTCTGCCCCACAGGCTGTTTCCCAAGGGGAGTATTTTCTGTGGACGATTCTTCGAGCGGATCTCCGCTTCCCAAACTGCAGTGAGTGGACTTCGGGCTTCTCTCCCGAGGGCGTGCTGGTGAGGGAAGTCTTTGGGCCTGTGCTTGCTGTGGCCATCTTCGGTCGATCTGCTGTGTCATTTCAGACACGACCGAACGCTGAAAGTCTTTCAGGAAGCTCATAGTGATTACTAGAGGGCGGTCTTCCTCGGGCACAGAAGTCTCTGGGAGTGTTTGCTCAGCAGCCGGTTGTGTCTCAGGCGCGGACGGGGACTTTGGGAGCCCCTTGTCCTTAGAACGCCGAGTTTCAACGACGGCGATCTCAGAGCGGGTTCCCACAGACGGCGCCAAATGATGGCGTGGAGCCTCATCGTTTATAGTCATGGTGACTGGTGGAGAGACTTCTGGGAGGAAGAACACCTGGAGGATGGATCGCCCAAGGGAGTGTGCCTGAAAGCTCAGAAACAAAGGGTTAGGAGGCCCCCGGAGTGTTTTTCCGGGGGGGGAGCCTCCGACGCGCAAGTCAGTGGTTGGCTGAGAAAAAGGCAAAGGTAATAGCACACAGGGCTGAAGAGTCTCGCCTGGTAATTTTCTCAGAGTGTGGGAGCAGTGTTTTGCCAACCAACCTCCTGCCAAGTATTAATTCCTGGTATTTATAGGAGTGCCTAGCCCGTTCAGATCGCGACACGTGTTCGGTCGGATGTTCCTGAATTTCTGGGCGTAGGAGACAGATAGCTGGTAGCAGGTTGCCTTGAGCCATGTGCTGAGATGGGCCATGATGTGATTCTGATGGCATCCGTGTGTCAGAGCGCCTTTTGAGGCGGCTTGTGACGTCTGTGAAAGGACGTGTCAGAGGCTTCCTTAAATGCTTCCATAAATGCTCCTGCCGTACTCCCGAGGTCCCTGGGTGAGGTCGTCCTTTGGTACGGACAGAGCCTCTTCAGGAAACAAGCCCTCAGTTCGGGGGTTCCCAGTTTCAGGGAGTTCCTCCTTCGGGGATATCATGTTCGGCTCGCTATGTCTGGTGCCGCTTTTCCGAAGGCGATCTGTTCACAACCTTGGGGGGGCAAGTAGTGTCCTCGGGTTTTCCTGGCGTGCCGGGCTCGGAGCTCCTCGGCTATCTCCCGAGGTGCATGATCACACCTTTTCTCGGGTAGCGCCAGCTTCTTTTGGCCATTCTTGTGGCAGGGAGTTCGGCCAGATAGAGGTGATAGCGTTTGGCTATCACCATGTATGCACTTAAATTGCATTAAGTGTTACCTTGCTTGTAGTGCAGGAAATACATTGAATCCTTACTTGTGGAGCAAGTTAAGGGTTTGGGCCTTGCCCTTGCTGCAAGAAATTAATGGAACTTTACCAAAGCCTCCTGGGCCACCTCCCAGGCCACATAACTGAAGAGAATAAGACTTAAAAGTTGCCATTGCTTGCTTGGCCGAGAGCTAGAACCTAAATTGTACAATGGGGATTGTGAGCTAGTTTAGGAACTTCTAGGCCAGGGCCTGAGTGAGGTGTGACATTGTGGGCTCATCCTGATCCATCAGCATCACATCACCGGTGTGAGTCACGAGAAATCCATATCTCTCGGGCTCATGCCGAATCCTACCAGACCTATGTGGGCTCTATGCTATAGGAACAGACTCTTGAACCACAACATCTTGTGGTGTCTGTTCAAGTTCCATTTCAGGTTCAATGTCTCCTTGTTGTTCTTGATTTCTTCAAGTTCTACTTTCCTCCCACTAGTTTCTTTAGAGACAAACTCTTTCTCCAAAAAGACACCAGTTCGAGCAACAAACACTTTTTGCTCAAAAGGATTGTAGAAATAGCAACCCTTTGTTTGTTTGGGATACCCAACAAAAAGGCATTTTTGAGATTTGGGCCCTAGTTTTTCAGAGGATTGACATTTCACATAAGCGTCACAGCCCCAAATCTTCATAAAAGAGAAATTGGGAGGCCTCCCACTCTATATCTCATATGGTGTCTTTTGAACCAACTTAGATGGAACTCGGTTTAGTGTAAAAGTGACTGTCTCTAGAGCATGTCCCCAAAAGATGTTTGGAAGGTCAGCTTAACTCATCATAGAGCGAACCATGTCTAACAGAGTTCAATTTCTGCTTTCAGATACACCATTCCATTGAGGTGTACCTGGTGGAGTGAGTTGTGATACTATACCACACTCCTTCAGATAGTCAAGGATTTCTCGATCCAAGTACTCTCCACCTGGATCTGATCAAAGAACTTTAATACTCTTCCCAAGTTGATTCTCTACTTCATTCTTGAATTCTATGAACTTTTCAAAGGATTCTGACTTGTGTCTCATGAGATACACATAGCCATATCTGCTGAAGTCATCAGTGAAAGTAATGAAGTATTGGAAACCTCCTCTAGCTTGTGTAGACATAGGGCCACATACATCACTATGTATGAGTCCTAGTAAGTCATTAGCCCTTTTCACTTTGCCCTGTGAATGGGGCTTTGGTCATCTTGCCTAACAAACATGACTCACATGTCTCATATGCTTCAAAATCAAATGAGTCCAAGAGTCCATCCTTATGGAGCTTGGGTATGCGGGTCTCATTTATATGGCCCCAGGGATAGTGCCAGAGATAGGTCAAGTTCGAATCATTTAATCTGACCTTCTTGATGTTCACATTATATATTGGATCTTCGTGGTCTAGAACATACAACCCATTGCTAATTTGAGCACTACCATAAAAGATTTCATTCAAGTAAATAGAACAACATTTTCCCTTTATTATAAATGAAAAACCTTTCTTGTCCAAACAAGAAACAGAAATCAAATTTCTACTAATAGTAGGCACAAAGTAGCAGTTGTCTAATTCTAAAACTAATCCACTAGGTAAAGTGAGAACATAAGTCCCTACGACTACGGCAGCAACCCATGCTCCATTTCCAACACGTAGGTCCACTTCACCTCAGGCCAATGTTCTACTTCTATTTAGATCCTGTACATTTGCACAAATGTGAGATTCACATCCAGTATCCTATACCCAAGATGAGGAAGTAGAAAAGTTAGCCTCTATAACAAAAATACCTGAAGTGGAAGTCTTACTTCCCTTTTCCTTAGCAAGTTCTTCAAGATAGAGCTTGCAATTGCGCTTCAAGTGTCCAGGTTGCTTACAATAGAAGCACCACCCTTCCTTTGCCACACCACCCTTTGGTTTCAGTGCAGCTGAAGAAGAATTAGCATTGGACTTTCCATTAGCTTTATCCTTCTTCTTGTTGGCTTTTCCCTTTCCCTTGCCCTTTTGAACCATCAAAATGGGCTTAGCCTTCTTAAGGTTTTGCTCAGCAGTTCTCAACATGTTGAGCAATTCAGGGAGGGACTTGTCAAGGTCATTCATGTTATAGTTCATGACGAACTGACTGTAGCTTTCAGGCAACGATTGCAAGACTACATCAATAGCCAACTCTTTCTGAAGAGCAAATCCCAAATTCTCAAGATTCTCAATGTACCCAATCATCTTGAGCACATGAGGACCCATGGGACTTCCCTGAGACATCTTGCACTGAAACAATGCCTTAGAGGTCTCAAACCTCTCATGCCTAGCTTGCTCTTGGAAAAGCATTTTGAGATGTTCAATCATATCGAACGCCCCCATGTTCTCATGTTGCTTCTGAAGCTCAGATTCCATGGTAATAAGCATGAGGCATGCAACATCCAAAGCATCATCAGAATGCCTCTTGTGAGCATCCCTTTCAGCTCTTGGAGCAGTGGCAGCAGGCTCATTCGGAATGGGCTGCTCTAGGACATAAGCCTTTCTCTCTTGTTTGAGGACTATCCTCAAGTTTCGGTACCATTTGAGAAAGTTGGTCCCATTCAGTTTTTCCTTCTCAAGGATCGATCGCAATGAAAGTGTCGATGTGTTTTGTGCCATGGTTATCTACAATAGTAAATATGCAGTGTAAGAGTCATGTATTTTAATTCATTTAATAAGGACTTTTATTAAATGATACTCCCACTATTTTACTCAAAATAATAACCCTCGATATTATTTCAGAACACCTCGGCGCTAAGGTATTCTAGTGGGCCAAGATCCATATTTGACCACAACCTGAGTCAGCTTTGGCTTTTCTCTCAAGTTACAGTTATTTAGGTAGGCAACTCCTTGCCAATTGCATCTTATGCAACTCTTGGATAGTTGGGTGAACAACACTTGTCCAAGCTCATCTCATGAACTTAAGCCCAACTCTATGCCTCTAAGTCCCTAATCCTATTAGGATGACTTAGTTAAGTCGAACCCAAAGTTAGCAGTTTGGATATCACTATTATCCCATCGCGCCTTACCAAGATGAACATAGGTGCTTTGCTTTTGGCAAACCCACCTAATGTTGATCAAAGTCTTGACGAGTGCCAACATTTGGAAGGCATCACATTTAATGACTTAATATTTGTTTGAGGGATTTTTCTTTTGATCTCACCAATTTGTTATCTCTGGTTGTTTTATACATGCATCACATACAAATATAAAACATGCATCTCATGCTTACAAGAAAATAAATGTGACATGGTTATAGCCCAAACTATGCGATATTCTCAAGCCAATGAGAATATCATAAAAGCCTAAGAAAAGAAAAGGGTCTTCACAAGCTCCTTCTCTTCCTTTCTTGGTTGCCCTTTTGTTGTCACCTCCTTGGACATACCACCTTGGATGATCCTTGGACATACCAACTTGGATGATCCCATAATGCACCATTACATCAATAATAGAAACCTTGAGTTACATTCGAGGGGAGTAAGGTGAGAAGAGAATGTACAATGAGAGTAACAAGAGAAGGCACGACTCGCAGGCCGTATTTACAAGTACAACCAATCAAGGGCTATAACCATGCACCATGCTTCAAACACCAATCAGCATATCATGTCAAATCTCATTCAACAAAGATGCATGCCAATTTTCACGCGTTGATTAACCAGTTTTTATTTATGTGGCGCTTCACATATGGCGGTCCCGCTAGCAAGTCAACAAGTCTTACAATTGCTTAGCCCGAGATCTTCTAGAGCTCCTCCTCCATTCGAGCCACCAAAAATACATTAATTTTGGTGCCCAAACAGGCCGATCCGAACCAAGCTACGGTTTTTGCAACTATTGCAAGAATCCTAATCCATATAGGTATCTCATACCTATCAATTTCGGGTTAATCTCATTAACCAATTAGTGTCATTTCTTCATATATGTCATATGTGTTAGTGTTGTGCCCAAAAGCCAATCATGAGATGATTGTATTTTTGCACATTGAGTCATGATATTTTATTAAGGCATTAATCCAGCAATTATGTTTGTTGTTTTGTTCCTGCATAACTTAACAAACATAATTGTAACCCTAGAATAATGATATTCTTAAAAGTCCCTGGTTTAGTATAATTGTGGAGCGGGTTGCAATAATACATAACGACTAGCATATGTGGAGACTAATATGAGATATGTACTCTACATATGGGTACAAGTTGGAGAACTTGTGTACTGGACCGACCCACCATGAGAACACTACATGGATCGTTATATGAGTGTCATAAGTGATTCTCATAGTGATCATGGTATATGTAGTCCTTCGACCTAAGATCATCAAGGTTCCCTACATGTGAGTCACATACTTTGATACTTTCCTTTGTTGCTCATAACTGAGTGAACTTGAAGGAGGTCATTGGGTATGTCACATATCATGCGGAGGGATTTGTATGATCAAGATGGGATTTGTCCCTCCTATGTAACGGGAGTGATATCTTCGGGCCCCTTGATAGAGTGAGACTTAGAAAAATGCATGGCCATGCTCGGATGAGTTGATATACAATATCAATGTCATCAGTTTAAGTTAGTCTACTCGGTAATCAAGAAACCAAAGATTGGGCTATACGAGAGTGACACATTCCATGTCTCGTGCTTAGTCTTGATATCTTGGACAAAGGGACAATGGCATATATCGGTGATGATCATAAAGGTTTAGTCGAATCATCGACAATCTTGTCACTTGGGTAGCAATGATGTGTTGCTAGACACCGCTCATTGCTTATGATCATAAATGTGATTTATGATCATTGCCAACGTGATAAGAGCCTATTGGGTCCCACACATAGAGCTATTTGGATCATTAGAGTGCATGGGCTAATTATTTGGGTTATGGTTTCACTTTAATTTCGTATTAATAATGGGCCCAAGAGTTGAGCCATTATTAAGCCCGAAATTAAATCCTAATTGGATTAGGGCTTTGAAACCCATTAGGCCTGGAAGTTGAGTCTCACTATAAATACAACTTTTAAGTGAGAAATTCGCAGGTCTCCTTGCCCTAGCCTCCCAAAAGGACAGTCGCACTCTTCTCTTGCAATTCCTTGGAGGACGCAAGCTAGCACTGAGAGCGCAAGAGAAACGCATCTGCCGGGATGTGGTGGAAGCGTGGTGATCCCGAGAGGCTCGTGTGGATACCATAGAGAGCTTGAACATGTCAACTATTCAGGTTTTGTGATTCGACTCTATAGTTGAGTGAGAGATCTCAACCGAAAATTAGGTATGAAATTTTTCGAACACCCGGTTTACCCCGTTTCACTTGGATCCTGGAGGGTTTCGGTTAAATTCCGCTGCGCTCTTTGGCTCCCAAAACCCAACAATATGTTCATTACGAGTTCCGGTTTTATGCATCATGAATCAATCTAATTAATCATGGCCGAAAAGCAACCGAACACATAACATCATGTGATTCAACATCAATCCCGATTTGGGGTTTCACCAGTAGCTCTGATACCACTGTTGGGTTTCAGGAGCCAAACAACGCAGCAGAATTTAATCGAAACCCTCCAGGATCCAAGTGAAACGGGGTAAACCGGGTGTTCAAAAATTTTCATACCTAATTTTTGGTTGAGATCTCTCACTCAACTGTAGAGTCGAATCACAAAACTTGAATAGTTGACGTGTTCAAGCTCTCTATGGTATCCACATGAGCCTCTCGGGATCACCATGCTTCCATCGCGTCCCGGCAGATATGTTTCTCTTGCGCTCGTAGTGCTAGCCTGCGTCCTCCAAGGAATTGCAAGAGAAGATTGCGGCTAACTTTTTGTGAGGCTAAGGCAAGGAGACCTACGAATTTCTCATTAGAAGTTGTATTTATGGTGAGAGTCAACTTCCAGGCCTAATGGGTTTCAAAGCCCTAATCGAATTAGGCTTTAATTTTGGGCTTAATAATGGTTCAACTGTTACCACCTCATAAAATGGGAGAATTACAAGTGTGTCATAATGGCTAAAAACCATTATATTGTGTAATTCTCACCATAGTGTTTAAAGTGTGGGGGGTAAAAGGCATGATCAACACCTCCTTAAAAGTGTTCCAAGTTGGTAACTTGGCCCCCAAGAAAAGCCTTAAGGATTGCTTGTTTTTCAAGCAACCTATGGACTTTTTTGTAAGGTTTTGGAAATTCGGGTACTCAATTGCAAAACTCTCACAAAAGAGATTTGGAGAGTTATGGGAAGGATATGAATGGTATGAAAGTGCTATTGGAGGACCAAATTGCTTATGGAAGACAACTAAGGACAAAGAAAACACAAAAAGGCATAAAGGACCTAAGTGTCCTAATGTAGGCCTTAAGATGTGTATGTCTATGACTTAAGTCAAATGGAAGTTTTGTGGGGTTATCCCACATAAGGAGGGCTGCTAAAGGAAGATAAGGATGGTCAAATGTGGGCCAAGAGATTAAGACTAAGAAACCATAGTCTTGTAGCAAGGAAAATGACATAAGACAAGGTTAAGACTACTTAAGTGTGTTTAGTGTACTTTTGACTATTTAAGTAGTCAAGACCACCTTTGCTTCTCTAAATTTCGGCCTCCACCAGCAAAAAGAAAGCCAGCCCTCTCCTCCACACTTCCTCCATAGCCACCATACCTTCAAACTCAAAACTACTTGCAATTGAAGTCAAGGAAGCACAATTGGAAGCTATTTGGTGCTATTGCTTGAGTGCACCTAGGATCAAGCTCCAATTTCAGCATACCCATCAAGGTAAGGGTTCTCTTGCTCTCATGGGTTGTTTTCTGTATTTTCAAACATCCATGGAGCTAGGGCTAAGCTTGGAAGAGAGCCATGAGCTTGATGAACCAAGCTTAGTGAGGGGAGTGCACTTATTGAAGGTTTTGTGACCTAGTGTGAAGTGCACAGTGATGGCAGCGAATTTCTGGGTTTCTAGGGCCCAAAAGTTAGTACTAACTAGTGTTAAAATCCTCCTAAGACCAAGCATTAGCTTGAGGAGGGCTGCCATAGTGATTTGGTTATGTTTATTATGTGTTTTATGGACTAACCTATGGTATATGCTGCTGCCACATTTCATGTGTTTGTTGTTTGTGTTTGGCTGCTGCATTTGGTTGCTATATCTTGTATATATGCATTGTGGTTTTTGTGTTTTAGTGTCTTTGGATGCAGGTTTTAATGATGGATTACATTGCCTATTGAATCCAAGTGTTACCCTTACTAAGTTTCTCAATGAAACTTACTCCCCTCAATTCTGTCATTTCAGGTCCAGCTGAAAGATCACCTTCAAACTAACCTTTGTGGTTTGAGTTTTGATCTGAAATTTCAGGTACATGAACTTCCATATGTCTAGTTATGATCTGGAAATTTTGGTGATTTTAGGAGCACATTTGGTATTTTTAATGGTGGTACTTACTGTGTTGTGCAGCAGCTGTCCAGCATCCTGTTTCTGGAGTCCATTGTGTCTCAGGACCTCCTGTAACCTAGGGTGCGTATTTAGCTGAGTTAAGACCATATTGTAGTGCATGTATGCATGTACATGTAGTGTATGTAAAATGAGACAAGTATGTGAACATTTGAGTAATGTTTTGGCTATGTAAGTGATGTGGTGCAAAGCTGCCTAAGTGTGAATGATAGGCTGCTTACTTGTAAATTCTGTTTTGGCCACATAAAGTTGTTAAATGCAAGAGAATGTAATTAATATGTGTATTGGACATGTATGGGATAGCCTTGGAGGGCTTTCCCCTTGTGAATGAAGTGTTTGCATGGTTTGGAAAAATTGTATGGGCAAAATGGTCCAAAAGTTGCCAGAATTTTGACTCTGGGTAAAGTTTAATATCTCCCTGTGTAGAATGAACCTTGGTATGAAATTTTGACCACACCTATAGGACATCTAGAGGGTTAACTGGGATTTGGAATTTCTGGATTTAGAGCCCTGTAGCCAAAGATATGATGTTGCAAAGTTGGCTGAGTTACTGTTCATTTGGTCAGAATTTTGTAACCAACTTCAAAAATCCATAACTTGGTCCATAGGTGGGCTATTGATGTAAAAAAAAATTCCTTGGTTTTCTCTAAGTCTCTACTTGATAATGGAGCAAATAAAACATGGGGGTATGTGGCTAGAATGATACAGTTTATTAGTGGAAGTTACAGGTGCAGTAGCTGGCCACTAGAACTTAACAAGATTGCCTAATGTGTGGAAGCCAAAACTAAGACTTGTGCTTGTGTTTTCCTTCTTTGCTGCCATGGTGTGCATGCAATGTGAATATGTGTGTGATGGTTGGACCAATATGCATGTATTTACATAGTGCCCAAGAGGGCCACTTGGGTATGCAGACTCAGGGTAGTGTTCTGATGGCCTACAGAACATTACCAATCTTGGGAGTCTAAATGCACAGTTTTGGCACCATAACTGGACTACCCCGGAGTGGGTAACATCAACTATTGGGTCCATTATTAATATGAAATTAAAGTGAAACCATAACCCAAATAATTGGCCCATGCACTTTAATGATCCAAATAGCTCTATGTGTGCGACCCAATAGGCTCTTACCACGTTGGCAATGATCATAAATCACATTTATGATCATAAGCAATGAGCGGTATCAAGCAACAAAACATTGCTACCCAAGTGACAAGATTGTGGGTGATTCGTGAAACCTTTATGATCATCACCGATATATGCCATTGTCCCTTTGTCCAAGACATCAAGACTAAGCACGAGACATGGAATGTGTCACTCTCGTATAGCCCAATTTTTGGTTTCTTGATTACCGAGTAGACTAACTTAAGCTGATGACATTGATATCGTATATCAACTCATCCGAGCATGGCCATGCATTTTCTAAGTCTCACTCTATCAAGAGGCCTGAACATATCACTCCTGTTACATAGGATGGACAAATCCCATCTTGATCATACAAATCCCTCTGCATGATATGTGACATACCCAATGACCTCCTTCAAGTTCACTCAGTTACGAGCAACAAAGGAAAGTATCAAAGTATGTGGCTCACATGTAGGGAACCTTGATGATCTTAGGTCGAAGGACTACATATACCATGATCACTATGAAAATCACTTATGACACTCATATAACGATCCATGAAGTGTTCTCATGGTGGGTCGGTCCAGTACACAAGTTCTCCAACTTGTACCCATATGTAGAGTACATATATCATATTAGTCTCCACATA
Source organism: Aquilaria sinensis (assembly GCA_005392925.1). Classification (NCBI taxonomy): domain Eukaryota; kingdom Viridiplantae; phylum Streptophyta; class Magnoliopsida; order Malvales; family Thymelaeaceae; genus Aquilaria; species Aquilaria sinensis. The sequence goes on from SMDT01000099.1 coordinate 18,029, forward strand.
TGCTAGTCGTTATGTATTATTGCAACCCGGTCAACAACAATACTAGACTAGGGACATTTAAGAATATCATTATTCTAGGGTTACAATAATGTTTATTACGTTATGCAGAAACAAAACAACGAACATAATTGCTAGATTAATGCCTTAATAAAATATCATGACTCAATGTGCAAAAAATACAATCATCTCATGATTGGTTTTTGGGCACAACACTAACATCTTGCTCTATGGCACACTTAAGGTTTTATTTGGAGAGTAATGGTCTCGGCTTGTAAGCATAATTTGGTGAGCTTGAACTTTGGTGGACCTTGGCATATAGCCACGTTTTGTGTACTCTGTAGGCTACTTTTGTTGCATATATGTATGTGTAGTCTCGGGTACACTTAGGTTATGTAGTACTTGGAGTACTTTGGTATGCCAAATTATGTTTGTTAAGGTTGGTTTTGGTTATGTAAATATTGGATGCTTGTGAGCCAAGTTAAGACTTATATGAATATGTGTCTGATGATTGTGGATGTTTGGAAAATTGTTGTGTACTAGTTAGGCCAAATGTACATATGCATATGAAAGATGGTTTTCCAAACCTTAAAGACTTATATGGGTTTCTTTGTTGCCGTGCATGTTAGTACACTTGAGAAGTCACACATCCTAGACACTTGTTTACATAAGTGTATGCCTTGCTTGTTATGCAAGTTATCAATTACAGCCTTGCTTATTTTGCAAGATAGCAGTATTTGGGCCATACTTCTGTTGCAAGAAATTGATTAAGTCCCCTTAAAAGCCTCCTAGGCCACCTCACAGGCCCATTAACTTATGAAAATAAGACTTAAAGCCCAATAACAAAGGTTGGCCGAATTGGAAAGTTAATAACAATATTCAAGAACTAGTTGGTTGTCAATCCTGAACAAGAATGGGTGAGTGTTACAGAGTGTGCATGGGCCGAGGCCTGTGTGGGGTGTGACACTTGTAATTCATCCATTTTTGTGAGCAGTAACAGCTACCATGTGCCAACTACACTTCAAAATGGTTTACCCATCACTTTTACGCCATCAGCTTAAATACTTGGTAGGAGAACTGACCTAACATCATTTACTTGAATTAACTATCGGTAGGTGCTTAGCCATAGGAATTCACCTGGATTGCCCGATCACCACAACTCTACTTAGTGCTTCAAGATATGCACCTTAGGACTAGTTTTATACTCTCAAACTTGTGGGTCTATGACATGGCCCCTCATGGCCATGCCCAAGAAGGGTATAAGAACAACTCTTATGCTGGTTGCACTTGGCTAATTAATTATGTGCACCCTGGTCAAAACCTCATGCAACTAGTTGTTTAACCTAAGAATATAATTATGCTTGCAGGAGCTGCTTTGACTTGAGTAAGAAGAAAATCATAAAACATTTATATAGCCTAGGCATTTCCATAAAAACCAATGTTCAAATAGTCAAAGCCTAGAAATCCTTTATAACATCAACATTTATCCTACACATAATTTTTTACCCACCCCGGGGTAGTCCAGTTATGGTGCCAAAATTATGCATTTAAAACTCCCAGGATTAGTACGTTCTAGAGGCCATCAGGATAATACACTTAGCGTGCAAACCCAAGTGGCCCAATTTTTACCCACTATAGGGCAGTACAATTATGGTGCCAAAATTGTGCATTTAGACTCCCAGGATTAGTAATGTTCTGTAGGCCATCAGAACACTACCTTTAGTGTGCATACCGAAGCGGCCCTCTTAGGCACTATGTAAACACATGCATATTGGTCCAACCATCACACACATACTCACATTTCATGCACACCATGGCATCAAACAAGGAAAACACTAGCACAATCTTAATCTTGGCTACCATACATTAGGCAATCTTGTTAAGTTCTAGTGACTACCCATTGTGCCTGTAACTTCCACTAATAAACTGTATCATTCTAGCCACATACCCCCATGTTTTATTTGCTCCATTACTAATTAGAGACTTATATCAAACTAAGAATTTCTTTTTTACATAAATAGCCCACCTATGGGCCAACTTCTGCATTTTTTAAGTCAGTTACAAAATTCTGACCAAATGAATAATAACTTAGCCAACTTTGCAATGCATATCTTTGGATATAGGGCTCCAAATACAGAAATTCTAAATCTCAGTTCAACCTCTAGATGTTCTCTAGGTGTGGCCAAATTTTCAAACCAAGATTCCCTCTACACATGGAGACATAGAACTTTAAGTCCAGAGTCAAAATTCTGGTCACTTTATGACCATTTTGCCCATACAAAATTTCATAAGTGTGCAAACACTTCATTCACAAGGGGAAAACCCTCCAAAGCTATCCCATATATGTCCATTACACATAAGAATTACATTCCCTTGCTTTTAACAACTTTATGTGGCCAAAAAAGAATTTACAAGTAAGCAGCCCATCATTCACACTTAGGCAGCTTTGCACCGCATCACTTACATAGCCAAAACATTGCTCAAATGTTCACATACTTGTCTCATTTTGCATACACTACATGTACATGCATACATGCACTAAAATGTGGTCTTAACTCAACTAAATACACACCCTAGCTTACAGGAGTGCTTGAGACACAATGGACTCCAGAAACAGGATGCTGGACAGCTGCTGCACAACACAATAAGTACCATCACCAAAAATACCAAATGTGCTCCAAAAATCTCAAAATTTCCAGATCATAACTGGACACATGGAGGTTTGGGAACCTAAAATTTCAATGAAAAACTTAAGCCACAAACGTCATTTTGAATGTGATCTTTCTGCTGGACTTGAAATGACAGAATTGAGGGGAGTAAGTTTCATTGAGAAACTTAATAAGGGTAACATATGAATTCAATAGGCAATGTGGCCATTATTAAAACCTGCATCCAAAGACACTAAAATAAAAAAAACACAATGCATATATACAAGATATAAAAACCAAATGCACCAGCCATTCACAACCAACAAACACTTAAAATGCAACAACAACAATAACCATAGATTAGTCCATAAAACATGTAATAAACTTAAATAAATCACTTTGGCCACCCTCCTCAAGCTAATGCTTGGTGTTAGGAGGATTTTAATAGTAGTTAGTAGTAACTTTGGGCTCTAGAAACCCTCATGTCACAGCCATCTTTGTGCACTTCACACTAGCTCACAAAACCTTCACTAAGTGCACTCCCCTCACTAAGCTTGGTTCATCAAGCTCATGGCTCTATTCCAAGCTTAGCCCTAGCTCCATGGATACATGAATATTATAGTAAGCAATCCATAAGACCAAGAGAACCCTTACCTTGATGGGTATGCTGAAATTGGAGCTTGATCCTAGATGTACTCAAGCAATAGCACCAAATATCTCCCAATTGTGTTTCCTTGACTTCAATTGCAAGTAGTTGTGAGTTTGAAGGTATGGTGGCTATGGAGGAAATGTGGAGGAGATGGATGGCTTCCTTTTTGCTGGTGGAGGCCAAAATTTGGGAGATAAGGACCAAGAATGGACACTTATATGGTCTTAAGCGCACTAAACACACTTAACAAGCTTAACTAAGCTTTATGTACTTTTCCTTGCTACAAGACCATGGTTTCTTTACCTTAATCTCTTGGCCCACATTTAACCTCCTTATCCCAGGTCATAGCAGCCCTCCCTATGTAGGATAACCCCACAAAAGTTCCATTTAACTTAAGTCATAAGCATGGACAACGAAAGGCACACAATAGGAGACTTAAGTCCATAAAGCCTTTTTGTGTTTTCCTTTGTCCATACTTGATATCTATAAGCAATTTGGTCCTCCAATAGCACTTTCATTCCATTCATATCCTTTCCATAACTCTCCAAATCTCTTTTGTGAAAGTTTTGCAATTGAGTGTCCGTACTTCCAAAATTTTACAAAAAAGTCCATAGGTTGCTTGACAAACAAGCAATCATTAAGGCTTTTCTTGAGGGCCAAGTTACCAACTTGGAAAATTTTTAAGGAGGTGTTGATCATGCCTTTTACCCCTCACACTTCAATCACTATGGTGAGAATTACACAATATAATGGTTTTTAGCCATTATAACACACTTGTAATTCTCCTGTTTTTGTGGGGTGGTAACACCTTTTGGGCACCATGTAAATGCATGCTTATTGGTCCAATCATTACACATATATTCACATTTTATATATCTCATGGCAGCAAGGAAGGAAAACAGTTTCACAAGTCTTAATCTTGGCTACTACACATTAGGTGATCTTATTCAGTGTATGTGACTAGCCACTATACCTGAAACTTCTTCCAAAAAGCTGTATTAATCTAGCCCCCCTATTTTCTTTGCTTCAGTATCAAGTAGAGCATTTAAGCAAACCAAAGAATTAGGTTTTACATCGGTAGCCCACCTATTGACCATGTTATAAACTTTTGAAGTTGGTTAAAAAATTTTGACTCAGTGAACAGTAACTTAGCCAACTGTGCATTGTCATATATTTGGCTACAAGGCTCCAAATTCATAGATTAAAAATTCCAGTTCAACCTTTAGATGTGCTCTGGGTGTGGTCAAAATTTTATACCAACTTCTACATAGGGGGATATAGAACTTTGAGTGCTGAGTCAAAATTTTAGTCACTTTGTAACCATTTTGCCCATACAAAATTTCATATGTGTGCAAGCACTTCATTCACAAAGGGTAAGCCCTCCAAGTCTATCCCATACATGTCCAATACATACATGCTCTTGCATCTAGCAAACTTATGTGGGCAAAACAGAATTTACAAGTACGCAGCCTATATCCTTCACACCTAGGCAACTTTGCACTACATCACATACATAGCCAAAACATAACTCAAAGGTTCACATACTTGTCTCATTTTACATACACTACATGTACATGTGTACATGCACTACAAAATGGTTTTAACTCAGCAAAATATGCACACTAAGCTACAGGAGTGCCTAAGACACAATAGACACCATAATAGGATGCTAGACAGCTGCTACATAACACAATAAGCACATACTTTGTGCTCCTTAAATCACCAAACTTTCCATTTCAAAACTATGAAAATGGAAGTTTAAGTATCTAAAAATTCTTAGCAAAACACAAAGCACAAACATTAGTTTGAACGTGATCTCTCAGCTAGACCCTGAAATGACAGAATTAAGGGGAGTAAGTTTCATTGAGAAACTTAGTAAGGGTACCACATGGATTCAGTAGGCAATGTAACCATTATCAAAACCTGAATCCAAAGAAACTAAAATACAAAACCACAATGCATATATACAAGATATAGCAACCAAATGCAGCAGGCATTCACAACCATCGAACACATGAAATGCGGCAGCAACATAAAGCATAGGTTAGTCCATAAAACATGCAATAAAATTAAGTAAATCACTATGGTAGTCCTCCTCAAGCTTAAGCTTGGTATTATGAGAGTTTTGTCACTAGTTAGTGGTAACTTTAGGCTTTAGAAACTTTTCAATTCGCTGCCATCACTGTGCATTTGACACTAGGTCACAAAACCTTCAATAAGTGCACTCCCCTCACAAAACCTTAAATAAGTGCACTCCCATCACTAAGATTAGTTCATCAAGCTCATGGCTCTCTTCCAAGCTTATCCCTAGCTCCATGAATGCTTGAAAATATAGTAAATATTCAATGAGAGCAAGAGAACCCTTACCAAAGTGGTTGGGTCAAAAATCAAGCTTGATCCTTGAAGTATCTAAGCAATAGGTCTAGTTTGCTTCCAATTGCTTACTTTTGCCTTTAATTTCAATCAATTGCAAGTTTGAATTTGTAGTGGCTATGGAGGAAGTGTGGCTATGATATTAGGCTGGAGGAGGCCAAAAATGGGAGAGAGATAAGTGAGTTTGCCACTTAAATGGGCATAAATGAGCTTAAGGGCACAAAACACACTTAACAAGCTTAACCTTGCTTTATGTCATTTTCATTCTTACTAATTATGGTTTACTTGTCTTAAACTCTTTGGTCCATATGTGCCTAACATTTTTGACCCATTTACAAGCCATAGCTAGCCTCCCCTAGGTGGGATAACCCCACAACTTTCCCCTTTGACTTAAGTCAAAAGCTTGAACACCTTAAGGTTTATACTAAGATAATTAGGTCCTTAATGCCTTTAGTGTTTCCTTTGTTCAAAATTGTCTTCCATGAGCAATTTGGTCCTCCAATAGCACTTTCATACCATTATAATCCTTCTCATAACTCTCCAAATCTCTTTTGTAAAAGTTTTGCAATTAAGTACACAAATTTCCAAAATCTTGCAAAAAAGTCCATAGGTTGCTTGACAAACAAGCAATCCTTAAGGCTTTTCTTGGGAGCCAAGTTACCAACTTGGAACACTTTTTGGGTGGTGTTGATGATGCCTTTTACCCCCCACACTTCAATCACTATGGTGAGAATTACAAAATATAATGGTTTTTAGCCATTATGGCACTTATAATTCTCCAATTTTTGTGAGGTGGTAACATAATTAATCGTGTGTGGGCATTTAAACAATTGTAGACTATGCCTTACAGCCAAAGGCAAACCTAGAGTCTATAACTCTATTCATACACATTGGAGGCCACTAACATACAACATACATATCCATGGCTAGTATCCAATCAACGAGCTTCCAACTTAGATAAGAGATCCCGGTGGCAAGCCTCAATGATCATCCACGTGCTCACTAGCCTCTGTGGCCATGAAAAGTGTAGTTAGTACAATAACAACTTAACTATCAAGTAGCCAATTAAACTAGAATCTCAAGGATTCGCAAAGAAATATACCTCTAGTGGAAGCTACCATGACAACCCTTAATAATCGTTGGGTTCAACAACATTCATGTCTACACAACATGAAACTAAGCGAGTGAGAATCCTATGATTCTCACTAAGGCATCTTCAACCTGCAAGGAAAATACAAAGAACAACAAATATACAAAGATATGTAATCTGTTGTTAGCTCATACAGCATGAGGCTAAACCTATGTGCATATACTTCAGTAACTTGGTACTTGTTCTCTACCTAGTCCTCCTACGAGTGTCGCTCCGTACCTAGCGAGTTCTGGCCCCTAACTTGCTCCTAGTAAGCCTTACCTTATTGATGTAATAAGTCTAACCTTCCTTCAATTGTTGTGTAGCTGAACATGGTGGATGCACCTCACTTGAGTTCTAAGGAGCCCACTAGGTGTACTAAGCCACCACATAGTGCCTCAAGTCCTTAGACTTATCTAGTTCGCTTGTGTACTAAGCTCCCACCTAAAACCCTTACCAATAGTGCACTAGGTTCTCACTTGCACCTTAAGTAATCTTGGCTAGGCAACAAGTCCACTAAACCCTCACTCTAGGTACATACCTATCCACCATTACTTGGTTCACACTAGTGGAGTAGCAATGACATTGGTTGGACTCTTAATTCCTAGGTCCCAAACAACCTACTAGGTGTACTAAGGTTTCCTTATCAAGGCCTTAAACCTGAAGGTATAACTCATTACCCACTCCGGGGTAATCCAGTTATGGTGCCAAAATTGTGCATTTAAAATTCCTAGGGTTGGTATATTTTGTAGGCCACCAAAACAATACCCTTAGGGTGCATACCTAAGTGGCCCTCTTGGGCACTATGTAAATGCATGCATATTCGTCCAACCATTACACATATATTCACATTTTATGCAAGGAAGGAAAATACTAGCACAAGTCTTAATCTTGTATACCACACATTATGCAATCTTCTTAAGTGTAAGTGACCAGCCACTACACCTGAAACTTCATCCAAAAAAATGTATTAATAGAGGCATGTACCACTATCTATTCTTTACTTCATTATCAAGTTGATTCCTTAAGCAAACCAAGGAATTTGGTCTTACATCAATAGCCCACCTATGGACTAAGTTATGGATTTTTTAAGTTGGTTACAAAATTCTGATCAAATGAACAGTAACTTATGCAACTTTGCAACTTCATATCCTTGGATACAAGGCTAAAAATTTAGAAATTCTAAATCTCAGTTCAACTTCTAGATGTGCTCTATTTTTGGTGAATGTTCATGCCAAGATTCAGTGTACATAGAGAGAAATAGAACCTTGAGTGCATAGTCAAAATTCTGCTCACTTTATTACCATTTTACCCATAAAAAATTTCATAAGTGTGCAAACACTTCATTCACAAGGGGTAAGCACTCCAAGGCTATCCCATACATGTCCAATAAAGATAAGAATTACATGCTCTTGCATCTAGCAACTTTATGTGGCTAAAATAGAATTTACAAGTAAGTAGCCTATCATTCACACTTAGGCAGCTTTGCACCACATCACATATATAGCCGAAATGTTACTCAAATGTTCATATACTTGTCTCATTTTACATACATTACATGTACATGCAAAAATGCACTATGGACTCTAAGTTATGGGAGTGCCTGAGACACTATGGACTCTAGAAATAGGATGCTGGATAGCTACTGCATAACACAATAAGCACCATCACTAAAAAAACCAAATGTGCTCCTAAAATCACCAAGCTTTTTAGATCACAACTAGATACATGGAAGTTATAATACCTAAAATTTCAGCTCAAAATATAAATGAAAAAGGTCAGTTTGAATGTAATGTTCTTGCTTGACCTAAAATGGCAGAATTGAGCGGAGTATGTTTCATTGTGAAACTTAGAAAGGAAAACACTTGGTTTCCTGCGGAAATGTGACCCTCATTAAAGCCTGCATGTAATGACACTAAAATAGAAAACCATAATTCATATATACAAGATATAGCAACCAAATCCAGTAGCCATTCACAACCAACAATCACATGAAATGTGGTAGTAACAAAAACCACAGGTTAGTGTGTAAAACATGCAGTAAACTTAAGTAAATCACTATGGAAGCCATCCTGAAGCTAATTCTTGGTCTTATAAGGATTTTAACATTAGTTAGTACTAACTTTGGCCTCTAGAAACCCTTCAATTTGCTGCAATCATTATGCACTTCATACTTGTTCACAAAACCTTTAATAACTGCATGCCCCTCACTAAGCTTTGTTCATCAAGCTCATGGCTCTCTTCCAAGCTTAGACCTAACTCCATGGATGCTTGGAAATTCATTAGACATTCCATGAGAGCAAGATAACTCCTTACGTTAAGTGTATGCTGAAATTGGAGCTTGATCCTAGATGCACTCAAGTCTTGGCACCAAATAGCTTCCAATTGCCCTTCCTTCACTTCAGTTGCAAGTAGTTTTGAGTTTGAAGTATGGTGGCTATGGAGGAAGTGTGGAGGAGGGTGGGTGCATCCCTTGGCTGGTATGGCCGAATATGAGAGAAGAAAATGTGGTCTTGACTACTTAAATAATCAAAAGTATACTAAACATACTTAACTAGTCTTAACCTTATCTTATGTCATTTTCCTTGCTACAAGACTATGATTTCTTTGTCTTAATCTCTTGGCCCATGTTTGAACATCCTTATCTTGCTCTAGCAGCCCCTCCTTAGGTGGGATAACTCAACGATTTCACCATTTGACTTAAGTCAAAGACATACCCATCTTAAGGCTTACATTAGAACACTTAGGTCCTTTATGCATTTTTCTATTTTCTTTGTCCTTAGTTGTCTTCCATAAGCAATTTGGTCCTCCAATAGCACTTTCATACCATTCATACCCTCCTCAAAACTCTCCAAATCCCTTTTGTGAAAGCTTTCCAATTTAGTACCCAAATTTCCAAAATCTCACAAAAAAAGTCCATAGGTTGCTTGAGAAAAAACAAATCCTTCAGGCATTTCCCAGGTGCAAGTTGCCAACTCAGAATACTTTTAAGGAGGTGTTCATTATACCTTTTACCCCCTCGTACTTCAATCACTATGAAGTGAATTACACAATATATTGATTTTTTACCATTATGGCACACTTTGTAATTCTCTGATTTTTGTGAGGTGGTAACAACCATCCCCCCTCAAAAATTTGGTCCTCCAAAATTGTCTTTAACATTGGGTATTCTATAGGATACCTTTTCTGGGTGGTATTTCTCAATTTCCTAGGTTATTTCCCTTTTAGAATGGTGTGACCACTGAACTTTAACCATGAGAATGAGCTTGTTTCTTTACCTTCTGGTATCCTTGGCTAAGATAGCTATAGGTTTCTCTTCATATGTCAATTTAGGTTCCAACTGTGGGTCTTCTGCTACTATAGTATGCTTTGTGTGCAATAGAAACTTATTAAGCATACTGAAAAACATTATGAATGCTTGACATACTTGGCGATAAAGCTAACATGTATGCTACCTTGCCGACTCTGTCCAGGATCTAATAAGGACCTATATATCTTGGAGCTAACTTGGTTTTTTCTACAAAATCTAACAGTGCCTTTGGTTGTTGTAATTTTCAGCCAAACATTGTCACCAACCTCAAACTCTAAGTCTCTCCTTCTTTTATTCACTTAGGCTGTTGTTCTTGCATTGGCTGCCTTTAATCTTTCTTGAATCTTCTTGATCATGGCACTAGTTTCCTCAATAATTCCAGGACCTAACTCTAGCCTATTTTAGGCTTCCACCTAATAGTGGGGTGTCATGCACCTTCTTGCATATAATGCTTCAAATGGTGCCACGCCACTGGTGATCTAATAACTATTATTATATGAGAAATCCACCAATGGCAAGTGTTGGTCCCATTCACCCTTGAAATGCAACACACAGCTCCTAAGAATGTCTTCCAATATTTGTATCACCCTTTCAATTTGCTCATCAGTCTAAGGATCATAAGCAGTGCTCAAGTGGATTTTGGTACCTAGTGTTTTGTAAAAGGCACTCCAAAACTGAGCTGTAAATCTTGGATCTCTATCAAATACAATGTAATCTAGTATTCCATGTAGCTTCACTATCTCCTAGATATACATCTGAGCCAACTTCTGTAGAAAATCTGTGAGTTTCATAGGTAAAAAGTGGGCAAATTTGCTTAGCCTATCCACAATGACCTAAATTGTATCATGCCTTAATCTGGTAATAGGCAACCTAGTCAAAAAGTCCATGGTTATGTTGCCTCACTTCCTTTCTGGTATAAGTAGAGTCTGTAGGGTACCAGCTGGCTTCTGGTGCTCTACCTTTACCCTCTGGCATGTGGCACATTTGGAGACATAAGTAACTATGTCTCTCCTCATATTTGGCCAACAGAAGTGAGTCTTCAAGTCTTTATACATTTTCTCACTTCCTGGATGGATGTTCAACTTGCTTGTGTGAGCTTCTTCAAGTACTTCTTCCTTGAGTTTTGGTTCTTTAGGCACATAGATTCGGTCCTTAAAGTGCAGTAATCCTTGCTTGTAGGCAAAGGATTCATAAAAAAAAGTTTTTTCCTCTCCAAAAATCCTTTTCAATTTAGGATATATCTCTTGTGCCTTTATGACCTTTTCAGTCCATTGTGATTGGATTGTCAATGTGTACATTTGGGCTTCCTCCCAATTATGCCATTTATGCCATAAGCATAGCAGACTATTCTACTCATCATGATCAGCTACGGATCCTCCTTTTAGAAGACCAGTATACTTACTGATAGCCAAAGGCTATTGCCTCCTCGGTAGTAACTCCCTACCAGAATATTGGCCGAGGAGTCTGACGTCACCCAAGAGAGGATCTTTTCACTGACCTCGGAAGGTGCGAAGTCAAACACTATGAGCTCGAGACTTTGGTTAGCTCGTCAGGAATTCCGAGGACAACACCGTCTCCATCGAGGGGCCAAACTGACTGCCCCGAAGAGGATCTTCCCCGAACAAGAAGCACCTGAACAAGGGAATCCCCGAACTATGGGTGTGAGTCCCGAAGAAGGTGTCCATCAAGGGAACTCCCAGAACTATGGGATAGATCCCGAAGGAGGTGCTCGCACCGAAGGACGGATAGAATCCGAAGAGGGTGCACGCACCGAAGGGCGACCTCGCCCAGGGGACCTCGGGAGTACGGTATGAGCATTTAAGGAGCCTCTGACATGTCACCCTCAAGCCCTACACATCACATCAGAACGGCGAACTGACGCGCCGCAGCCGCCCCAGTCCTGACACAACCTGTCCGAGTCCAGGGCTAAAAGAGGCTGCAAACGGCTGCCTGTCCCCTAGGTCCAAAAGCACAGATCAAATCCGACCGAACACGTGTCATGATCTGAACGGACCATCTACTCCTATAAATACTAGGAAAAGGGACTGGGCAAGGGATGGGCATTTTCCTCCCTCTGAGAAAACACAAAACAGGCAAGACACTTGATCCCTTAGTGTTCTTCCTCCACCTTCACTCAGAAAACTGACTTGGGCGTCGGAGGGTCCTCCCCGGAAAAGCAAACCGGGGACCTCCTAACCTCTTCTTTGAGCTTTTCAGGCACACTCAGCTGGGAAACCAGAGCTCCAGGCGCTCGCCTCCTCAGGAAGTCTCTCCACCTGTCAACATGACAGCAAACGAAGATGCCTTGGGGCATCATTTGGCGCCGTCTGTGGGAAACCACTCCCAGGTAGCTGTTGTCGAAACTCGGCGTTCGAAGGACAAAGGACTCCCGAAGTCCCCGTCCGCGCCTGAGACCCAACCAGCTACCGAACAAAGTCCCCCAGAGACTTCCTTGCCTGAAGAGGAACGCCCTCTTGTCATCACCATGGGTTTTTTAAGAGACTTTCAGAGGTCTGTTGTGGCTGAAATGACACAACAAATAGACCGAAGATGGCCGCAACCGGCCCAGGCGCAAAAACCCACTTCGCCAGCACGACCTCGGGAGAAAAGCCCAAGGGCAACCCATCATAGCTCGGGAAGTGGGGAACCACGAGAAGAATCCTCGACAGATAACTTGCCCCTCGGAGCACGGCTGGCGGAAAGAGCGAGGTCTGAACGACCCGAAGTCCCGTCCAGAAGAAGTTTATCACCAGAGGCAAGGTCCCCCTCACCTCGGTATCGAAGTCGCTCTCCGAAGAGACGGCAACAGTCCTTTTACCCAAGAAGCTCCAAGCACCAGGAAGAGGAGCCCAGTGCTACGCTCCTCCTGGAGAAAGTCTTGGCAAGACTGGAGAGAGTGGAACAGCAGGTGGCACGCAAGCCTGTTTGGGCCAGGCTAACTGAAACCGTCTCTGGAGATGAAACTCCTTTCGCCCGAACAGTGGTCGAGGCGGCCATGCCAAGTGACTTCAGGCTACCTCGGCTAGAGACCTATGAGGGTCGGACTGATCCCCAGGCCCACCTAACAAAGTACAAACGCAGCATGGTGCTACACGGGGCTGATGATGCTACACTCTGCAAGTGCTTTGAAGTCACCCTCGCAGGACCAGCAACTGCCTGGTACAATTCCCTGCCTCCCGGAAACATCAGGGGGTTCCAGGAGCTGTCCACAGCGTTCACCCAACAGTTCATTGGGAGCAAGCCGACGGCGAAGATGCCCGTCCAGATGTTTGACATAGCACAAAGAAACGGGGAGACCATCCGTGACTATGTCGAGAGGTTCAACAGAGAGGCCCTCAGTGTTCCGGACTTTCGTCCCGAAATCCGCATCCTCGCCATGACGAGGGGCCTCCGGAGGGATTCGCACTTGTTTTATGAATTCTCCAAAGATCCCCCGGACACGCTGGGAGAATTCTACCGAAGGGCTGAACAACATATGACAGCCGAAGAGCTGAGAATGACCGGACCGAAGGCTGACCATATTCACGCTCGTGGCGAAGGGTCCAGCCAGCAAGCCCGGTGTCCAACGGAACAGTTAGGCCGACCTCGGAGAATGCGAGTAGGAGGAAGGAAGCCCCAAAACTTTACACCTCTGAGCACCACGAGGGCTAACGTCCTCATGGCATTGGAAAAACAGGGGGCTCAAATCCAACGACCGAGGGGCATGACTGCTGACAATAGAAGGAACATGAAGAAGTTCTGTCAGTTCCACCGTGATCACGGTCATGACACCGAAGACTGCTTTCAGTTGAAAAAGTACATTGAATCACTGATAAAGCAGGGCCAGCTTCGGCGTTATTTGAGAATGCCTTCCCCGAAGGGGAAAAAAGAGGAAGAAGGAAAGCCCGATGACGAGGATTACGATTCAGACAGGCGAAGGAACCGAAGTCCGAGAAGGCGTCCTCCACCTTCGGCAGGAGTAATACAGACGATCACAACCGGGCTTCCATCCTCGGAAAGGAAAAGAAGGGCCAGAGAGATAGCGGTGATGGAATATCAGAGCCCAACAAAAAAGTTGGCCCGCCAGGATGGCTCCACCATCGTATTTCCCCATGACGATCCATTGCTGATAATGGCGAGGATAGGAAACTGGGACGTCAAGAGGGTACTGCTGGAAGATGGGTCAAACGCAGACGTCTTGTTCTCACATTTGCTGCCAAGCTTGGGCCTATCCAAGAGTGACCTCAAGACTGTTACTTCACCCACGTTCGGCGTAGGACCATCTGAGCTACCTGTCCTCGGGTGGATCGACCTCCCCTTGATGATGAAAGGAACTTCGGAGAAAGGAACTGCTGAGTTGTTCGCCTCTACCATGGCAAGGTTCATAGTCATGGACGTTCCTTCGTCATACAACGCCATCCTCGGCAGACAGACACAGGGAAATTTGCACATTCGCCCTGATGTAAAGTACCTGACCGTCACCTTCGCCACCAAAGAAGGAGACGCAAAAATCTTCATTGATCAAGGCGAGGTGAGAAAGGTGTTCGTCAGAGCACGAAAAGCTCCAGCAAGCAACTTAGCACATGCTGTAGAAGCAAAAGAGCTGGAAAGGGGCGAGGCAGAAGATCCCACAAAAGCGGAAACAGAAAAAGTAGAGCTTGTCCCAGGCCATAGCACCCGAATAGGGAAAAGCATGGCCGAAGGAGACAAGGAAAAACTTGTATCTTTTCTGCTTACAAATAAAGATCTGTTCGCCTACTCGCCGAAGGACATGCCAGGGGTAAACCCTCGCGTAATCCAGCATAGCCTCAAAGCGAGTCCGGAAGTAAAACCTGTCCGGCAAAAGAAACGGAGCATTTCAGCTCACAAAAGTGACTTCGTCAAGACCGAAGTCCAGCGTCTGATAGACGCTAGCGTTATCCGGGAGGTAAACTACCCCGAATGGCTAAGCAACGTGGTAGTTGCCACAAAGGAAGGAAGTAGTAAGCTCCGGATGTGCATCGACTTCAGAAATTTGAACGATGCTTGCCCGAAAGATTCATATCCTCTTCCGCCAATAGACCAACTGGTAGACTCAACTGCCGAGTATGGGCTCCTAAGTTTCTTGGATGCCTTCAGTGGTTACCATCAGATAAGGATGGACCCCGAAGATGAAGAGAAGACTGCCTTCATCACCGAGGGAGGAACATACTGCTATATTAGGATGCCCTTCGGGCTCAAGAATGCAGGAGCCACCTACCAGAGGCTGATGAACAAGGTCTTCAAAGACCAAATGGGGAGAAACATGGAGGTGTATGTTGATGATATGATAGTCAAGAGCAAACTGCCTGGCTACCACGTTGCAGATTTAGTCAAGGAAACCTTCCAAAAACCTCAGAACCTTCGGGATCCGCCTTAATCCTGAGAAGTGCATCTTCGGGGTGACCTCGGGAAAGTTCCTTGGGTACATGGTATCCGAAAGAGGCATCGATGCTAACCCCGAGAAGATTAAGGCTCTGCTTGAATTCCGAACTCCTGCCACAGTCAAAGACGTGCAGAGACTCACCGGAAGAATAACCTCTCTGAGCAGGTTTATTTCCAGGTACGGAGATAGGTGTCGACCCTTCTTCAAAGTCCTCACAAAGGCAGCAAAGATGGAAGGCGACCTCGGAAGGAATGGTCATCCTTGGGATGAAGATTGCCAAAAAGCCTGGGAAGAACTCAAAGTCTACTTGGCCAGCCTGCCGACTCTGCGGCAACCTCGGGAGGGAGAGCCCCTCGTATTGTACCTCGCCGTCACGAAAAAAGCTGTGAGCTCGGTCCTCGTGAAAGAAGAAAGGCCAAAGCAATGGCCAGTCTACTATGTCAGCAAGTCCCTGCATGGCGCCGAAGTCAGGTACACTTTGCTTCAAAAAGCTATATATGCCTTGGTACTTGCAGGAAGGAGGCTACGGCCATACTTTCAGGCTCACCCCATTATCGTCCGAAGTACCCTGCCTCTACGGGATGTTATGAGGAAAGTTGATCATTCGGGAAGGCTTTCCAAGTGGTGTATAGAGCTTGGCGAACACGACATCACGTATGAACCCCGGAAAGCTATAAAAGCTCAAGCTTTGGCAGACTTCATCGCCGAAGTACCAAACACCGAGGAGGGACATTCATTTTCGGGGGAAGACGAGCCAGAATGGACGTTATACGTTGACGGGGCCTCAGGATCCGAACACCAGGGAGCTGGAGTGATTATCAGAGGCCCCGAAGGCCTAGAAGTAATGAAGGCCATCAAGTTCAGTTTCAACGCCACCAACAACGTGGCCGAGTATGAGGCCCTCATAGCAGGATTACGCCTGGCCAGAAAAATTGGCGTGAGAAACTTGAAAGCCCATAGTGATTCCCAGCTGGTGGTCCGGCAAATGGCAGGGGACTATGGCGCGAAAGACCCGACCTTGGCGAAATACCATGAGTTGGTAACAAAGCTCATTCGGGAGTTCGACATCGTGAAAATCGAGAACGTACCCCGACGGAAAATGCTGAGGCAGACTGTTTGGCGAAATCCAAAACTTGCGCCGAGGTGCTAAGCCACCCCAGCATCGCGGTGTTAAGCATAGCGACCTCGGGGAAAGGATGGAAAGAACCAATCAAAACGTATCTCGCAACTAACACACTCCCCGAAGACCCCAGCGAAGCCGCAAAAGTGCGAAGGCGCTCCGGACGTTTCTTCTTAATTGGGGAAGAACTATATCGGCAAGGATATGCAAATCCACTACAGAGGTGTGTTAGTGAAGAGGATACTGAAATGATCCTCGAAGAAGTTCACGAAGGTGCCTGTGGTTCGCACATCGGAACCGACGCCCTGGCAGCAGTGATACTTCGCCAAGGATACTTCTGGCCTACCCTGAGAAAGGACGCCAAGCAGTTCGTCCAGAAATGTGGTAGTTGCCAGAGACATGCGAACATCCAAAGAACACCCTCAGAGTTCGTGACTTCGGCAGATTATCCTTGGCCCTTCGCAGTTTGGGGCATAGATCTCATTGGGCCACTCCCAACGGCGCCTGGAGGCGTAAAGTTTTGCGTAGTAGCAGTAGACTATTTCTCTAAGTGGGTCGAGGCAGAACCTCTGACAACTATCTCGGCAAAAGAAGTGCAGAAGTTCGTATGGAAAAACATCGTATGCAGATTTGGCATACCGAGGGTACTCGTAGCGGACAATGGATCCCAGTTCGTAGACAAAGGATTCCAAGAGTTCATTAGCGACCTCGGGACAAAAATGCACTTCGCCCCAGTAGCTCACCCCCAAAGTAATGGGCAGGTAGAAGTATCCAACAGGACCATAAAAGATGGTCTGAAAAAGAGACTGAGGGAAGCAAAAGGGAAATGGCCAGGAGAACTCCAAAGCGTGTTATGGAGTTACCGAACGACACCCCGAAGAGCCACAGGGGAAACGCCCTTTTCACTCGTCTTCGGTACAGAGGCCATCATCCCTGTCGAGGTAGTACAACCGTTAATACGAGTCCAAGTGTTCGATGAAAAAGGAAATGACCTCGGCCTAAGAACCAAGCTCGACCTCGTCGGCGAACACAGAGAAGTAGCCGAGCTGAGAAGAAAAGCTTTCCAACAAAGAGTAGCAGCAGCCATAAACCTACGCGCTAGGCCAAAGGGAATAAAGCAGGGAGACCTCGTTCTCCGAAAGGCTGAATTTGCACCCCGAAAGCCGTCCCACGGGGTACTTCGCGCAAATTGGGAAGGACCCTACCTGGTACTTGCCGAAGTACGAAAAGGAGTTTATAAGCTCGGCGATGCCGAAGGCATAGAATTAAAAAACACTTGGCACTCAGAGGCCTTGAAAAAATTCTATGCCTAAAAAGTTTGGTGGGAAAGTTGTATTGCACAAGTTGGAAAAATTTGTCTAAGTAAAAAGTTCTGAAGAAGTACAAAACAAGAGTCTCACGAAAGCAATCGCCGAGGAAAGCAAAAGTAAGGTTTTCCGAAGTCTCTTGAGCGAATATGTTCGGGACAAAGGAAAGCAAGAGTAAGGTTTTCCGAAGTCTCTTGAGCGAATATGTTCGGGACAAAGGAAAGCAAAAGTAAGGTTTTCCGAAGTCTCTTGAGCGAATATGTTCGGGACAAAGGAAAGCAAGAGTATGGTTTTCCGAAGTCTCTTGAGCGAATATGTTCGGGACAAAGGAAAGCAAAAGTATGGTTTTCCGAAGTCTCTCGAGCAAATTATGTTCGGGACAGAGGGAAACAAAAGAATCTGGCAAAAAAGACTTAGCCAAATTTTCTAAAAGAAAAGATATCTATTAAGCCAAAGAGTGCTTACAAAGAAGAAAGTTGCTGAAAGAATACAAAAAAGAAGAAGAAAAAGAAGACAAAGAGCCCTAATACAAACTAAGGAACCTCGGCGTCTTGAGAACTGCCAGCCTCTGTGCTTTTGTCAGTAGCCTTCGACGCCAGGAGAGAAGGAGGCAGTTTCAAGTGCTCGATCTTGGACCAAGTCCACCGAGGCTCCTTGGGGATGTTCATGCCTCCAGGAAGGAGAGGTCTAGATCTGGGAACTTCTGCAGAATTTGGTGCCGCACGAGACAAAAGCCGTCTTGAAAGCCCAACTTCGTCATATCATCGGACTCTCGCTTCTTAACCACCAAGTCCGCGAAGTCCTTCTCCAGATCTGTGAGCTTCTTCTTCAATGCCTTCGTCTTCTTCTTCTCTTTTGAAGACTTCTTCAGAGATTCGACCTCGGCTTGAAGTTGGGTCTTTTCTTCGAGCGTCTTCGCGAGGAGAGCATCAGACTCTGACTTCTCCTTTTGAGTCGCCTCTATAGCCGAAGTTAGCTCCGCCACCTGGGAGCCGATGTCGGAAAGCTTCTGGGAGGAGTCTTTCAAAAGTTCCTCCTTTTCCTTCAGGAACCCCTCCCGAAGTTCAGCAACCTCCTTCTCCGCAGACTGCTTCAGCTGAGCATTTTCGGCTTCCAGCGCCGAACATTGGGCCTTTGTCTTGTCATAAAGATCCAAGATCGAGGCCCTGTATGCTGTTGCCTCGCCACCCGAACTCGGAGGAACCCAGCATACCCCATCAACTGCAAAAAAAGCAAACAAAGGGAAAATGATGCTAAGTACTTGGAGAAAAAGCAAAGGTGAAGTTGGCACTGAGAAAGGAGTGGAGCGTACCTGGGCGGCATGTTCAGTGAGTTTGGCGGCCAAAGAGTTGTCACCTGGGTAAGCCGCCGCAAGGGCCTTGTAAGAGGCCTCGGTAAGCACCCCTTTGCACATCTGCCTGGCCATCTCAGGACAGTCCTCGGAGTACATATCCATGTCCTCCGTGAATGTCCAGAAGGGCTCCTTCGGAACTTTCCCTGCTGGGACTTTGGCATCTCGAAGGGCCCTCTTGCGGGCGTGTTCGGCAACCCAGTCAGGAGCGGCCACCTCCGCTGCACAACAAGGCAGAAAAATTGGTTAAGGCCAGAAAACCCTTAAGGATTTACAGAAAACAAAAGGTTGGTTCGACAAAAGTACAAACCTGCTGGCACCTCGGTAACGTCGTCATCAGGAACCGACGTCGCCTCAGTAGAGATCCCCTTGCCTTTTATTTGGCGCCGCTCCTCGGCAGAAGGGGTCTCCTCCCCATCGCCCTCCAGAAGAGCATGCGAAGGCGTGGGGCTTTGAGGTAGGACGTCGGAAGAAGGGACGTCGGCAGGAGCAACCTCGGGCAAAAGGGCAGCAGGGTCCTCGGGCTCCTCGCCTACCTCCTCCGGAATTTGCGGAAGAGAGGAAGGAGCAGCTTTCTTTGCCCGTTTGGAAGGAGGGCCGCCCGAAGTCTGTTTCCGCCTCCGAGAGGCGGCCTTCTTTGTTTGTTCGCCCCTCTCGGCCTGCCCGGTAAAAAGAGCCTTGTAGAAGGCAGCCGCGTCGTCGCCCATCTCTGAAAAAAGAAAAAGAAGATCAGTGTAAGTCCAAGATGAAGTTATGAAGGGAAAAATGAGAAAGTAACTTACTCTCATAAAAAGACTCATAAGTCTCTTTCCCCCGAAGGAGTTTCACGAGCCAGGAGTCCTTCCCCGAAGAAGCCGGTTTCGGCATATTGAGGTCTGTCTCATGCTCCTTTACCACCTTGAGTTCCCGAAGGACCTCTTCGGTCATGAGCCTCCAGTTGATCGGAAAGGGGTAAAGGGCACGAGGAGGGACCTCGGCAGCCCAGTCAGAGACGGCCCGGATGCGCCTGTCGAAGTCTTCAAAGATAGGTGCTACATCGGCGTCTAGCAGTATCTTCGGGTCAACAACATCCATCTTGAGCCTCCCCTGAGCCCACTTGGTCGGGAAGTGCGACCAAGTCTCCGACTTCTTCAGGAAAAAGAATTTTTGTTGCCACCCTCGCCAGCTGTCTTTGGTGGCAAAGGTGAACGTATACTTTTTGCTCCCGGATCCCCGAGGTAGCATAAAGTAGAAGCCACCCTTCGGGACCACGAAGAGCTTGTAGTACTGAAGAAAAACTACAAAGTGAGGTTTTATTTTGAAAACGCCGCACATACAGAGGAAGGCGTTAAAATAACAGTACGAGTTCGGTGGGAGCTGGTTAACGGCAATGCCATGGAAGTCGCAGAACGCGCTAACCATCTCCGGGGGGGATACCGAAGTCCGGCCTTCAGTTGGGCTCGGAAAACGGTGATTTCATCACTTCGGTTGGAGAAAGGAAATTGGTCAGGACGGGGCAACCTCGTCACAGAGTAAGAGGGTAAGAAAAACTTTTTCTTCCACTTCGCTAGTTTTGCCGGAGTAGTGCAGCAGGGGTGAGAAAGAAGAGGTTGCCAACTCTCGGGAACAGACATGATGAAAACGAGTTCGGGAAAAACAAAGAAAAAGCTTTGGAAAAAAGCAAAAGGACTAAAACCCACCAAGGGTCTTGCCGGAATCCGGATTTCTGGAAGCCGTCGTGAAAAGTGGTCGGAAAAATGCCTGAAAAAGGAGAACTGCCGCGGAAAATCGGGAGAGAATTAGAAGGCAGAAGAAAGCAAAAGCAGAAGCAAAAAGAGGGTTATGACAGGACTGGTATATATAGGCCGAGAAGGCCAGGTGAACCGTCGTCATTAGTACCCCTCGGAAGGCGAAGCGTCGCCATAACTGCTAAGTGAGCCTGAAAAGTCGCGCCTGCTGTACTCAGTGCATTCTCACCCAGTAATAGTGCGCCACGTGTCAGCCATCGCGCAGCAAACGTGCCGCGTGTCGGTCATCGCGCAGCGAACGTGCCACGTGTCGCCCATCACGTCGAGCACGCCCTCTGACATCGTTTGGTTTAGAGGCGCCGCCCTAGACTGACTCCGCTAGACGCAGGACGCGACGCATGAGCAGACCTATAAAGGCAAAAAAGTAGGTTACCTCGAAGACACCAAAAGACAGCCTGTGACTTCGGGCAGAAGGTCTATCTTCGGTACAAGGTTATCCTATCTTCCCTCGACACGAGGATACCAAGAGACAGCCTGTGACTTCGGGCAGAGGGTGTATCTTCGGCACAGGGACAGCCTATCTTCTCGCGCCTCGAGGACGCAAAAATGCTGCCCATCGCTACAAGCAGAAGAAGGCGTCTTCGGCGCAGATATCATAGCCACAGGACCCGAAAACCGATGAACCGAAGTTTCTCACTTCGGCTTTTCGGAGGGGGGCCTGTGATAGCCAAAGGCTATTGCCTCCTCGGTAGTAACTCCCTGCCAGAATATTGGCCGAGGAGTCTGACGTCACCCAAGAGAGGATCTTTTCACTGACCTCGGAAGGTGCGAAGTCAAACACTATGAGCTCGAGACTTTGGTTAGCTCGTCAGGAATTCCGAGGACAACACCGTCTCCATCGAGGGGCCAGACTGACCGTCTTCAGGTAAGAGAGCCATCTCTCTGAAGCAAGGAAGAATCTCCCCGAAGGCAGAGGCCCCGAAGAGGATCTTCCCCGAACAAGAAACACCTGAACAAGGGAATCCCCGAACTATGGGTGTGAGTCCCGAAGAAGGTGTTCATCAAGGGAACTCCCAGAACTATGGGATAGATCCCGAAGGAGGTGCTCGCACCGAAGGACGGATAGAATCCGAAGAGGGTGCACGCACCGAAGGGCGACCTCGCCCAGGGGACCTCGGGAGTACGGTATGAGCATTTAAGGAGCCTCTGACATGTCGCCCACAAGCCCTACACGTCACATCAGAACGGCGAACTGACACGCCGCAGCCGCCCCAGTCCTGACACAACCTGTCCGGGTCCAGGGCTAAAGGAGGCTGCAAACGGCTGCCTGTCCCCTAGGTCCAAAAGCACAGATCAAATCCGACCGAACACGTGTCATGATCTGAACGGACCATCTACTCCTATAAATACTAGGAAAAGGGACTGGGCAAAGGATGGGCATTTTCCTCCCTCTGAGAAAACACAAAACAGGCAAGACACTTGATCCCTTAGTGTTCTTCCTCCACCTTCACTCAGAAAACTGACTTGGGCGTCGGAGGGTCCTCCCCAGAAAAGCAAACCGGGGACCTCCTAACCTCTTCTTTGAGCTTTTCAGGCACACTCAGCTGGGAAACCAGAGCTCCAGGCGCTCGCCTCCTCAGGAAGTCTCTCCACCTGTCAACATGACAGCAAATGAAGATGCCTTGGGGCATCACTTACTACTCAAGGCATTTGCTACCAGATTGCCTTTGCCCTCTGTGTACTTTATGCTGTAGTCAAAGTCCTTGATGTACTCTAACCATCTCGTTTGCCTCAGGTTCAACTCTTTCTAACTGAACAAGTACTTTTGGCTCTTATGGTCAATGTAGATCACAAAGGAACTACCCATAAAGTAATGTCTTTATTGCTTTAAAGCAAAACTCACTACTACCAGCTCTAGGTCATGGGTAGGACAATTTTTCTCATTGGGTCTCAACTGCCTTAACCCATAAGCAATGACATTTCTGTCTTCCGTTAGTACACAACCTAACCAAGATCTAGATGCATCTGCATAGATGATGTAGGGCTTGCCTAGATTAGGAAGAATCAATACTGGAGCTTCAATCAACCTCTTCTTGAGCTCCTAGAAACTCTTTTCACATTTCTTAGTCCACTCAAATCATAGACCCTTCTTGGTGAGATGAGTAAGAACTGAGGCAATCATGGAAAATCCTGATGCAAATCTTCTGTAATAGCCAACTAATCCTAGGAAACTTCTGATTTCTTTTATCGTCTTCAGTCTTTCCCATTATTGCACTGCCTTGACCTTCTTAGGGTTTGCCTTAAGGCCTTGAGCATCTATAATGTGTCCTTGGAAAGACACTTCGTTTATCCAGAATTCAAACTTGGATAACTTGGCATAAAGCTCATGTTCCAACTAAGTCTTTAAGACAATCTTCATATGATGTTAATGGTCATTTTCATCCATGGAATACACTAAGTTGTCATCAATGAACACAACTATAAATTTGTCCAGATGTGGTCTGAACACCTTGTCCATTAGGTCCATAAAAGAAGCTGGGGCATTACTCAAACCAAATGGCATGACTGTGTACTCATAATGCCCATATTTGGTCCTAAATGCAATCTTAGGAATGTTCTCTTCCTTTACTCTGAACTGGAAGTATTCAAATCTTAAATCTATCTTGGAGAAGATCTCAGCTCCCTTGAGTTGATCAAATAGATCCTCAATCCTAGGGAATGGATACTTGTTCTTGACTATCACTGCATTGAGCTTCCTGTAATCAATGTATAGTCTTAATGATACATCCTTCTACTTCACAAAGAGAACTAGAGCTCCCCATGTTAAAACACACAGCCTTATAAACCATTTTTCAAGAAGTTCATCAAGTAGTTTCTTGAGCTCATTCATCTTTGTGATAGGCATTTTGTAAGGAGGATTGGATATTGGACTAGCTCCTAGTTGCAGCTTGAATTCAATCTCAATCTCCCTTGGTGGAGGAATACCTGGCAGCTTTTTAGGAAAGACTTGTGGAAAGTCTCTCAATACAGGTATTTTGTCCACTTCCTCATCATAGTGCAATTCATTCAATGGATAACAGTAATCATGCTCAGAAATCACATGTATTTCATCTAGTACCTATAGGCCCATGCCATGCATTTCATACACTAATTCCTTAGAATTCCTTAATCCTTGCACTTCACCATCGGGCAATGTGATTTCTCTCTTAGCATAACCAATTCTTATGTTAGGCATAGGAAGCCAATTCATGCTCAGCACTATATCATGCTTAAGAATGTCCAACACTAGTAGATTAGTCCTAACCTCCTACCTGGCTACATTCCCCTGGTCCACTGGGAAAGTACCTAGTCTCATACTTCTCTTGCTCTACTAATAGAGCTTTTTGCACTGCTTCATAGTAGGTGACTGCTCCAAAAGGTCTTACAGCCTTTCTGATGCCTGACCCTAGGCCTCTGACAAATCTTTTGGCCTTTAGCTCTTCTAGTCCATGACACTGAGTAGCATACATCACCAACTGATTGAATTTGTGCTCATACTCTAAAGCAATGAGGTAGACCTGCCTTACAGCATCAAATTCAGCTTGCTTCATATCCTTGATGGCATCACTATTGTACTGCTTTGGAAATAGCTAAGTGAACTCTGGCCAACTCATCTCAATATGTCTTCCTGCCCTTCTGCCCTTCTAGATAGCCTACCTATCTCTGGTGTTTCTCCACTACATCTCTGCATTGCCTACTAAGTTGTAAGTAGCTAGTGACACCTTCTTGGTGGAGCTGAGTGGCATCCTCTCAAACATCTTCTCAATGAGGACTAAGCACTCCTTAGCTCTCTCAAGCCTAGCTCTAACATTAAACTGTTGAGGCCGGAGTCCTTGGAACCTCTCCAGTAGCTTGACCTCTTCTAGGCCCTCTAGATCCTTAGCTCTACAGTTTTGGATCGATGAGAACCCTTAGCATGGTGATGCACTATATGCCTTCTCCTGCCCTTTCTCTAATGATCTTCCCCAATCTAATTCTTAGTGGAGGAAAGGTCATAGACTGAGGGATTGTTCCGAGATACCTAACCAATCTCAGATCTCACTCTTCTTCCTCTTGGATTTTTCCTATGCTCATCTTCTGCCTTAATGGTTTCATCATTTGTATCTTCTGATCTTCTAGAAGGAACATATTCAGATGTGTTCCTAGTCTCCTCTTCCAGTTGCAGTTGTGGATCCTGAACTGCTTCTACCTGTGCTACTGGGATCCTTGCTGTTGTGCTTGAATCAGCCTTACTAAGTTTTCATTGATTATATCTAAGTTTCTCTGAAGCTCTAACCAAACCTGTGGCACTTCAGAGTTTAGTTCCCCCTGTTGGCCTTGATTTCCTTTATTTTGTCCATTTCTTTATTGCCCAGATTTAGTAAGAGGCCATCGGGTTGGTTCCCCTCTCCTTGTGGCAGCCATGTTTGCTTCATGCATTGATGATTCATCATAGAGCATGTATAAAGATCATAGGTATTTCAATGGTACTTAACACTAGCAGCTAACCACGTTGAGTTCATGTATGCAGCTAGCATGCAAATGCAACTATATGCTATGTACATGTGTAAACCATGCTTTGATACCAACATTTCTTACCCACTTCAGGGTAGTCCAGTTTCGTGCCAAAATTCTGTATTTAAAACTCTCAGGGTTGGTATATTTAGTAGGTCATCAGAATAATACCTATAGTGTGCATACCCAAGTGGTCCTCTTGGGCACTATGTAAATTCATGCATATTGGTCCAACCATTACAGACATATTCACATTCTATGTACACCATGGCAGTAAGGAAGGAAAACACTACCACAAGTCTTAATCTTGGCTACCACACATTCGACAATCTTAGTAAGTGTAAGTGACCAGTGACTACACTTGAAAATTCTTCTGAAAAACTATATTAATCTAGCAATGTAACCCCCTAGTTTCATTGCTTCATTATCAAGTAAAGTCTATAAGCAAACCAAGGAATTTGGTTTTACATCAACAACCCACTTAGCCAACTTTGCAATGTCTTATCTTTGGATACAAGGCTTCAAATTCAAAAATTCAAAATCCAAGTTTAGCCTCTAGATGTGATCTAGTAGCGGTCAAAATTTCAAACCAAGATTCATTTTATGCAGGGAGATATAGAACATTGAGTGCAGAGTCAAAATTCTTGTCACTTTATGACCATTTTGCCCATACAAAATTTCGTAAGTGTCCAAACACTTCATTTACAAGGAGTAAGCCCTCCAAGGCTATCCCCCTACATGTTACCCACTCTGGGTAGTCCAATTTTGGTGCCAAAATTGTGCATTTAGACTCCCAGGATTGGTAATGTTCTGAAGGCCATCAGAACACTACCCTTAGTGTGTATACCCAAATGGCCCTATAGGGCACTATGTAAAAACATGCATATTGGTCCAAACATCACACATATATTCACATTTCATTCACACCATGGTAGCAAAGAAGGAAAACACTAGCACAAGTCTTAATCTTGGCTACCACACATTAGGCAATCTTGTTAAGTTCTAGTGACCAGCCACTGCACCTGTAACTTCCACTAATAAACTTATCATTCTAGCCACATACCCCTTGTTTTATTTGCTCCATTATCAAGTAGAGATTTAGGTCAAACCAAGGAATTTTGTTTTACATAAATAGCCCACCTATGGACCAAGTTATGGATTTTTTAAGTTGGTTGCAAAATTCTAACCAAAAGAACTGTAACGTAGCCAACTTCGCAACTTCATAGCTTTGCCTATAGGGCTCCAAATTTAGAAATTCGAAATTCTATTTTAACCCCTAGATGTTATCTAGGTGTGGCCAAAATTTCATACAAATATTCCTTCTACACAGGGATCTATAGAACTTCAAGTGTAGAGTGAAAATTCTGGTCACTTTATGACCATTTTGCCGATACAAAATTTCATAAGTGTGCAAACACCTCATTCACAAGGGTGAAACCACCCAAAGGTATCCCATATATGTCCATTACACATAAGAATTACATTACCTTGCTTTTAACAATATTATTTGGCCCAAACAGAATTTACAAGTAGGCAGCCCATCATTCACACTTACATAGCCAAAACATTACTCAAATGTTCACATACTTGTCTCATTTTACATACACTACATGCACATGCATACATGCAGTACAAAATGTTCTATACTCAGCTAAATACATGCAGTACATTTTAGGTTACAGGAGTGCCTGTGATAGAATGGACTCCAGAACAGGATGCTGGACAGCTGCTGCATAACACAATAACTACCCCCATTAAAAATACCAAACGTGCTCCTAAAATCCCCAAACTTTCCAGCTCATGACTAGATATATGGATGTTCAAGTACCTAAAATTTTAGATTAGAAATAAAACCACAAAGGTTAGTTTGAATGTGATCTTTCCGCTGAACCTGAAATGACAGAATTGAGGGGAGTAAGTTTCATTGAGAAACTTAGTAAGGGTAGCACTTGGATTCAATAGGCAACGTAACCATCATTAAAACCTGAATCCAAAGACACTAAAACACAAAAACCACAATGCATATATACAAGATATAGCAACCAAATGCAGCAGCCATTCATAACCAACAAACACATGAAATGCAGCAGCAACAATAACCACAGATTACTCCATAAAACATGTAATAAACTTAAATAAATCACTATGGCAGCCCTCCTCAAGCTAATGATTGGTATTAGGAGTATTTTAACACTATTTAGTACTAACTTTCGGCTCTAGAAACCCTCATTTTACTGCTATCTTTGTGCACTTGACAATAGGTCACAAAACCTTCAATAAGTGCACTCCCCTCACCAAGCTTGGTTCATCAAGGTCATCGCTCTCTTCCAAGCTTACCCCTAGCTCCATGGGTGCTTAAAAATATAGAAAACAATCCATGAGAGCAAGATAACCCTTGTTACCCACTTCATGGTAGTCCAATTATGGTGCCAAAATTGTGCATTTAGACTCCCAGGATTGGTAATGTTCTGTATGCCATCAGAACACTACCCTTAGTGTGCATACCCAAGTGGCCCTCTTGGGCACTATGAAAACACATGCATATTGGTCCAACCATCATACACATATTCACATTTCATTGACACCATGGCAGAAAAAAAAGAAAGAACCAGCATAAATCTTAATCTTGGCTGCCAAACATTAGGCAATCTTGTTAAGTTCTAGTGACCAGCCACTGCGCCTGTAACTTCCACTAATAAACTGTATCATTCTAGACACATACCCCCATATTTTCATTGCTCCATTACCAAGTAGAGACTTAGAGCAAACCAAGGAATTTTGTTTTACATCAATAGCCCAACTATGGACCAAGTTATGGATTTTTAAAATTGGTTACAAAATTCTGACCAAATAAACAGTAACTTAGCCAACTTTGCAACGTCATATCTTTGGCTACAGGGCTCCAAATTTAGAAATTCCAAATCCCAGTTCCACCAATAGATGTTCTCTAGGCGTGGTCCACATTTCATACCAAGATTCCTTCCACACAGGGATATATAGAACTTTAAGCCCAGAGTTGAAATTCTGGTCACTTTATGACCATTTTGCCCATACAATATTTCATAAGTGTGCAAACACTTCATTCAGAAGGGGCAAACCCTACAAAGCTATCTCATATCCTTCCATTACACATAGGAATTACATTCCCTTTCTTTTAACAACAATATGTGCAAAAAAAGAATTTACAATTAGCAGCCCATCATTCACACTTAGGCAGCTTTGCACCACATCACTTACATAGCCAAAACATTACCCAAATGTTTACATACTTGTCTCATTTTACATACACTACATGTACATGCATATATGAACTACAATATGGTCTTAACTCAGCTAAATATGCACCCTAGGTTACAGGAGTGCCTAAGACACAATGGACTCTAGAAACAGGATGCTGGACAGCTGCTGCACAACACAATATGTACCAACACCAAAAATACCAAATGTGCTCCTAAAATCACCAAACTTTCCATATCAGAACTAGACACATGGAAGTTCATGTAACTAAAATTACAGATCAAAACGCAAACTAAAATGGTTAGTATGAATGTGATCTTTCTGCTGGACCTGAAATGACAGAATTGAGGGGAGTATGTTTCATTGAGAAACTTAGTAAGGGTAGTAGTTGGATTCAGTAGGCAATGTAACTGATAGCCGAAGTGCTATCGCCCCGAACACCTTAGGACCCCCAGAGAAAGAGAGCCAAACACCTGAGGCACGCGACCTCGGTAGCCCGCCAATACTAACCTCGGGAAACTACCGTAGCGCCTCCATCGGGAGGACGACCAAACTAGCCTCGAGGAGGAGGGCTAGCCACCTTCTCCAGGTGAAAGCCCCTTAAAGAGACCAACTTCGGTGCCCGTAAATACACCGAAGTACTAGTACGACTCTAGGAAGACGCCCCTCATCCCGAAGGGAGACGTCAACCTAGGGGACCTCGTAAGTACGGCGGGAGCCATCAAGGAGCCTCTGACACACCGTACCCTTACGGCCCCTGACACACCGCCCCCAGACACGCTTTGACATGCCATCATAGCCTACGTCCTACAGAGCTATGCTACGGCCCGAGGAGCCTGTAGGCAGCTAAGGGCCCCTACGCCCAGAAGTACGGATGGTATCCGTTCATACACATGTTGCCATTTGAATGGCTCACCCCCTCCTATATTTACCGGGAGAATGGTTCGAGCCAGAGGGAGCTCTCTCTCTGTCTCCTCTCTCTACCAAAAATACTTTGAGGTAAAGGGGCTTCTCTCTCTCCTCTCTTCTCAGCCCTCAAATGAGAACACGGCCACGACAGGCAAGAACTTCTTGTGCTTACTACTCTTTCTCCATCTCTGCTAAGCACTGACTTGGGCGTCGGAGGCTCCTCCTTGGAAAAAGACTCCGGGGACCCCCTAACCCCTGTTTTCCAAGTGTTTCAGGCAAGCCCTCCTACCACGAGCCAAAGACGCTACCGGCCATCCCAGGTGATCCACACGGAGCACCTTCTCCCTAGGTTCGTCTACACCTCCGGAAGTCCCTGCTGTAGTCTCCACGGCACACAGTGGACATCCTGATGGCACCCCTCGCCATCATTTGGCACCGTCTGTAGGAAACCACTCCCAAGCCGTTGTTGTTGAAAACTCGGCGTTCTAAGGGCCAAGGACTTTTGAGGTCCTCGTCCGCGCCAGAGGACCAACCGTCAACCAAACCCCCATGGCAGGGACTTCCTATTTGAGGGCGAATGTCCTCTAACTATTACCATGGCCTTCCTGCTTGAATTCCCACGCTCTGTCGTGGTCGAAGAGACGCAGCAATTAGACTGAAGATGGCCGCAGCTAAATTCAGGCCGAGGGCTCTCTTCATCAGTACCTCATTGGAGAAGAGTCCCGTGTTAACTCACAGGAGTATGGGAAGTGGAGATTGACAAGATGAGTCCTCGGTGGGAAACATACCCCTCAGGACGCGACCTACGGGAGAAACAGGATTAAAGTGACCCAGACTTCCCCGTCGAAGGAGTTCCGCACCCGAAGAGAAGTCGCCATCTCCTTCGCAACAAAGTCGGGTACCCCCTGCTGCAAAAAGCTGTCTACGCCATGGTGCCGGCTACTAGTACAGCAGATGGCAGGGGACTATAGCACAAAGGGTCCAACTTCGGCAAAATACCATAAGGGTGTGACAAAGCTCATCCGAAAGTGCGATGCAGTGCGTATTGAAAACACACCTCTCCGAGACAATGCCGAAGAAGCAGACAGCCTGACCAGGACCAAAAAATACCAAAATAGTGAGTCATTTGAGCATGGCAACGTCGAATATAGTAACTTCGGACGAAGAGAGGAAAGATCCTCCGAAAAGGAATCTCGCAACCGAAGAAATCCCTAAGAAAACCCTCATGAAGCGGTAAAAAGTGCGAAGATGTTCTAGATGACATCACCTAATTAAGGAGAAATTATTACGGCAAGGGTACGCAAGTCCGTTACAGAAAGGTATCGGAAAAAAAGCGGTGTAAGACACTTCGCCTAGGAAGCATGAAAATTTCCAAAAACATGCCAGCACCCAAAGACTGCCTTCGGAGTGGATAGCCCCGAAGGATTACCTTTTGCCTCTTTGCAGTATGGGACAGAGACCTCACCGGGCCACCCCCGATAACACCTGAAGGAGTGAAGTTCTTTGTAGCAGCAGTGGACTACTTCACTAGGTGGAATGAGGCAGAACCCCTAACAAAAGATATACAAAAGTTCATCTGAAAGAACGTGACATGCAGATTTGGCATACCGACGGTGATAGTGGTCGATAATGGTCCCTAGTCTATGAACAAGGGATTCCAAGAATTCATCACCAACGTCGGAAAAAAAATGCACTCCGCCCC
This sequence comes from Aquilaria sinensis, assembly GCA_005392925.1. Classification (NCBI taxonomy): domain Eukaryota; kingdom Viridiplantae; phylum Streptophyta; class Magnoliopsida; order Malvales; family Thymelaeaceae; genus Aquilaria; species Aquilaria sinensis. Next base: position 49,404 of record SMDT01000099.1, read on the forward strand.
ACTAGCTCAGCCCCAGAGCAACAGAAAAAGTTGAGGTAACCAACAGAACTATAAAGAGGGACTATTAAAAAGGGTTGGGAAAAGCAAAGGGAAAGTGGCCAAGAGAACTTCTGAATGAACTAAGGAGATACTAGACAACTCCCCGAGGGGCCACAAGGGAGACAGCTCTCCAGTACAAAGGCCATTATCCACTCGAAGTAGTACGGCCATCAGCTAGAATACAAGTGTTTGATGAAAGACGAAACGACCTTGGGTTGAGAACTAAGCTCAACCTAGTTGACAAACACAGAAAAATGGCCAAGCTCGGAAGAAAGGCCTTCCAGCAGAAGTAGCCAGGAGCGCAAACCTGCATGATAGGCCAAAAGGAATAAGGAAAGGAGACCTCGTTCTCCGAAAGGCTGAGTTCGAACCCCGAAAATCGACCCATGGGGCACCCCGGCCAAATGGGAAAGGGCTTTAGATTTGGTCCTATAAGAGGTCCGAAAGGGAGTATACAAGCTTGCTGGCACCGAATGAAGAAAACTGAAAAACGCACGGCACTCGGAGGCCTTAAAGAAATTCTATACTTGGAATTTTAGAAGAGAAATTGTACAAGTGAGAAATTTTCTCTAAGTACAAAAATTTTCCCCTATATGAAAATACTCGCCGAACAAAGGTGATGTCAATCAACTCCCGAAAGTCTTGTTTTCCTCCCGAGATTGATAGGGTTATGTGCCCAAAAAAGGTGAAGTCCATCGACTCCCGAAAGTCTTGTTTTCCTCCCAAAATTGATAGGGTTATGTGCCCAAAAAAGGTGAAGTCCATCGACTCCCAAAAATCTTGATTTCCTTCTGAAGATTGATTGGGTTGTATGCCCAAAAAAGGTGAAGTCTACCGAATACGGCCGATAGGCTAAAATTTGCCTAAGGGAACTTCACCAACATCGAACGTTTACCCGAAGATTGGCTGAAGAAGGTCTTAGAACAAGAAGAAGGTTACAAGAAGAAAAATACAAAGAAAAAGAGGAAGGCAAATGCTCTAGAATATCTAAGGGTCCCCGGCGTCATGGGAAGCTCCGGCTCCTATGTCTTTAGCCCCACCTTCGGTGCAGAAAGAGGAGCAAACGCTAGATTGAGGAACTCGAGTTTAGACCAAGTCCACTAAGGCCCCTCGGGAATATCCAGGGAAGCCAAAAGGGAAGGGTCGAGGTCCGGATATCTCTTCAAAAATTGGTGACGAGCTAGGCAGAAGCCGTCCTAAAAGGCAACCTTAGTCGCATGAACGACCTTGTCTTTCTCGACGTCCAGATCGTCTGCCTCATTCTGAAGATCCGAAACCTCCTTCCGAAGGTCTTCGACCTCCTTCTCCAGCTCCTTTATATTCTTCTTCTTCTTTGAATCCTTCTTCAGTGAGTCGACCTTGGCTTGGAGTTCAGCATTCTCAGCCATCGCCTTCGCCGAAAGGGAAGATTCCCCTTATTTTTCCTTTTGAAGGATCTTGTTGGTGAAGTCAGGCTCACCACTTCGTCACCAAGGTCGGACATCTTCTTGGGAAAATCCTTCACGAGCTCCTCTTGGCCCTTCAAAAATTCCTCCTGAAGATTGGCAACACTCTCCTTGGCTATGCGGCTCAACTCGGTGTTCGTCACAACCGGGTTAGCACAAAAAACCTTGGCCTTCTCAAGTTTATCTTCGGCCCAAGCTCGGACTGAAGACTGCTTTGCTGCCCAAGCTCGAAGGTATCCACTATACCCCAGGAGCCGCAAAAAAGAAGGTACTTAGTGAAATTTACACAAAGAAAGCCAAAACACTTAGAAAAAAAAGTGGGAGGAAAAATGAAGAAGCCTGAGGAATTACCTGAGCAGCATGCTCAGAAACTCTAGTGGCAAGGGAGTCCTCGGAAGCGCACTCCTCGGCAACTGCCTTGAAGGAGGCCTGAGTGAGCACCCCCCTCGCCATATGGGGAGCCATTTCCCGGTAGTCCTCGGAGAATAGGTTCATGTCCTCTGTAAAAGACTAGAACGGCTCCCTTGGGACCTTCTTCTTCGGGACGTGGGAATCCCGAAGAGCCCGCCTACGGGCATGTTCCACCATCCAAGCTGAGGGCGCTAGATCCTCTGAAGAAGTTGAAAGCATAAATCAGACAAAGCCCCTTAACTCTACAAAGTTATGATGATATAAGTATAAAAAAGGGCGGCAGGAGACAAACCTGGCGCGACCTCAGCATAGTCGTCATCAGAGTCCCGGACCTCTTCCACATCAGTAGGAACATGTTTGCCTTTATCCCTTCGGCGTTTTTCCAGCTCCTCGGCAGAGGGACTCCCCGCCAAAGAGCCTACAAGATCTGCCGATGTGGTGGGACTCAAAGAAGTAGGAAGGGCAATTGTTACCACCTCACAAAATGGGAGAATTACAAGTGTGTCATAATGGCTAAAAACCATTATATTGTGTAATTCTCACCATCGTGGTTGAAGTATGGGGGGTAAAATGGATGATCAACACCTCCTTAAAAGTGTTCCAAGTTGGTAACTTGGCCCCCAAGAAAAGCCTTAAGGATTGCTTGTTTGTCAAGCAACCTATGGACTTTTTTGTAAGGTTTTGGAAATTCGGGTACTCAATTGCAAAACTCTCAAGAAAGAGACTTGGAGGGTTATGGGAAGGATATAAATGGTATGAAAGTGCTATTGGAAGACCAAATTACTCATGGAAGACAAGTTTGAACAACGGAAACACTAAAGGCAATAACGACCTAAATGTCCTAGTGTAAACCTTAAGATGTTCAAGCTTTTGACTTAAGTCTAAGGGTGGAATTTTGGGGTTATCCCACCATGGGGGAGGCAGCCAAGGTTTGATATTTAGTCAACAATGGTGGGTATATGTGTACCAATGAGTTTAAGACAAAGAGACCATAATTAATGAGAAGGAAAATGACATAAAGCAAGGTTAAGCTTGTTAAGTGTCTTTTGTGCCCTTAAGCTCATTTAGGGCCATTTAAGTGGCCAAATCACTTATCCCACTCAAGGGATGGCTGGCCAAAGCATGGAAAAAAAGTCAAATGTGGGCCAAGAAATTAAGACTAAGAAGCCATGGTCTTGTAGTAAGGAAAATGACATAAAGCTTAATTAAGGCTATTAAGTGTGTTTTGTGCAATAAAGTCTTTATAAGTGGTTCTCCTTGACTTTATCTCCCACATTTGGTCTCTTATAGTAGAAAAACGTAGCATCTCCACCCCCACACTTCTTCCATAGCCACCATACCTTCAAACTTAAAACTACTTGCAATTGAAGTCAAGGAAGCACAATTGGAAGCTATTTGGTGCTATTGCTTGAGTGCACCTAGGATCAAGCTCCAATTTTAGCATACCCATCAAGGTAAGGGTTCTCTTGCTCTCATGGGTTGTTTTCTGTAATTTTCAAACATCCATGGAGCAAGGGCTAAGCTTGGAAGAGAGCCATGAGCTTGATGAACCAAGCTTAGTGAGGGGAGTGCACTTATTGAAGGTTTTGTGACCTACTGTTGAGTGTACAAAGATGGCCAAGAAATAAGAGTTTTCAAAAGTTTCCTGGATTGTTTACTGTATTTCCAAACATCCATGAAGCTAAGACCATGCTTGGAAGAGAGCAAAAAGCTCTAGGAACCAAGTATGGGTTAATGGAAAAGAAGTATGGCAAGGTTTCGGCCTTAGTGTTACCATGCTAAAGATGGCAGTAAGAAAGAAGGGTTTCTAGAGCCCAAAGTTAGTACTAACTACTGTTAAAATCCTCCTAAGGCCAAGCATTAGCTTGAGGAGGGCTGCCATAGTGATTTATTTAAGTTTATTGCATGTTTTATGGACTAACCTATGGTATATGTTGTTGCTGCATTTCATGTGTTTGTTGTTTGTGTTTGGCTGCTGCATTTGGTTGCAATATCTTGTATATATGCATTGTGGTTTTTGTGTTTTGGTGTCTTTGGATGCAGGTTTTAATGAGGATCACATTACCTTAAGAAACCAAGTGTTACCTAATAGCCAAACGCTATCGCCCCTATCTGGCCGAACCCCTTGCCACAAGAATGGCCAGAAGAAGCTGGCGCTACCCGAGAAAAGGTGTGATCATGCACCTCGGGAGATAGCCGAAGAGCTCCGAGCCCGGCACGCCAGGAAAACCCGAGGACAATAGTTGCCCCCCCAAGGTTGTGAACAGATCGCCTTCGGAAAAGCGGCACCAGACATAGCGAGCCGAACATGATATCCCCGAAGGCGGAACTCCCTGAAACTGGGAACCCCCGAACTGAGGGCTTGTTTCCCGAAGAGGCTCTGTCCGTACCAAAGGACGACCTCACCCAGGGACCTCGGGAGTACGGCAGGAGCATTTATGGAAGCATTTAAGGAAGCCTCTGACACATCCTTTCACAGACGTCACAAGCCGCCTCAAAAGGCGCTCTGACACACGGACGCCATCAAAATCACATCATGGCCCATCTCAGCACATGGCTCAAGGCAACCTGCTACCAGCTATCTGTCTCCTACGCCCAGAAATTCAGGAACATCCGACCGAACACGTGTCGCGATCTGAACGGGCTAGGCACTCCTATAAATACCAGGAATTAATACTTGGCAGGAGGTTGGTTGGCAAAACACTGCCCCCACACTCTGAGAAAATTACCAGGCAAGACTCTTCAGCCCTGTGTGCTATTACCTTTGCCTTTTTCTCAGCCAACCACTGACTTGGGCGTCGGAGGCTCCCCCCGGAAAAACACTCCGGGGGCCTCCTAACCCTTTGTTTCTGAGCTTTCAGGCACACTCCCTTGGGCGATCCATCCTCCAGGCGTTCTTCCTCCCAGAAGTCTCTCCACCAGTCACCATGACTATAAATGATGAGGCCCCCGGCCATCATTTGGCGCCGTCTGTGGGAACCCGCTCTGAGATCGCCGTCGTTGAGACTCGGCGTTCTAAGGACAAGGGACTCCCAAGGTCCCCGTCCGCGCCTGAGATACAACCGGCTGCTGAGCAAACACTCCCAGGGACTTCTGCGCCCGAGGAAGACCGCCCTCTGGTAATCACCATGAGTTTCCTGAGGGACTTTCAGCGTTCGGTCGTGGCTGAAATGACACAGCAGATCGACCGAAGGTGGCCGCAGCAAACACAGGCCCAGAGACCCCCCTCACCAACACGCCCTCGGGAGAAAAGCCCAAAGTCTACTCATTGCAGTTTGGGAAGTGGAGATCCGCGCGAAGAATCATCCACAGAAAATACTCCCCTCGGGAAACAGCCTGTGGGGCAGAAGAGGTCTGAGCGACCGAGGGTCTTGCAGCAAAGAAGTTCGCTGCCTGAGGCGAGGTCCCTGTCCCCTCAGTGCCGAACTCGCTCCCCGAAGAGGCATCGGAAATCTCTCTTCCCTGAAGTAGGGCCTAGTGCCACAGTGCTTATGGAGAGGATACTAGCACGGCTAGATAGGGTGGAGAAGCAAATGGCCAGAAAACCCGTTTGGGCCAGACTCTCGGGGACCTTCTGCGAAGATGACTCCCCATTCACTCAGGCCGTTGTTGAGGCAGCCATGCCAGGTGACTTCAGAGTACCTCGGCTGGAGATTTATGATGGCCGTACTGATCCACAGGCCCATCTGACGAAGTACAGACGCAGCATGATAATGCACGGTGCTGATGACGCTACCATGTGCAAATGCTTCGAAGTCACCCTCACAGGGCCAGCAACTGCGTGGTACAATTCATTGCCTCCAGGGACCATCACTGAGTTCCAGGAGTTGTCCACGGCCTTCACGCAGCAATTCATTGGGAGTCGACCTACTGCGAAGATGCCTGTCCAGATGTTCGACATAGAGCAGAGGAACGGAGAAACCATCCGAGACTATGTCGAAAGATTCAATAGGGAAGCTCTGAGCGTCCCAGACTTCCGGCCCGAAATCCGCATTCTTGCCATGACACGGGGCCTTCGGCGAGACTCACAGCTGTTCTACGAGTTCTCAAAGGACCCCCCGGACACCCTCGGAGAATTTTACCGAAGGGCCGAACAGCACATGACAGCCGAGGTGCTGAGAATGGCTGGGCCAAAGTCAGACAACCACCGCGCCGAAGGGTCCAATCAGCAAGCCCGTAATCCTACCGAACAGGCAGGACGATTTCAGAGGATGTGGGGAAGGAAGCCTCAATGTTTCACGCCCCTGAGCACCACATGGACCAACATCCTCATGGCGCTGGAAAGGCAAGGGACGCAGATTCGGCGGCCAAGGGCCATGACCGCCGATAATAAGAAGAATGCAAAGAGGTTCTGTCAGTTTCATCGCGACCACGGTCATGACACCGAAGACTGCTTCCAGCTGAAGAAGTACATAGAGTCGCTGATAAAACAGGGCCAACTTTGCAAATACCTGTGGATGCCCTCCCCAAAAGGTAGAAAAAAGGAGGAAGGAATGGCCGAAGATGAGGACTATGACTCCGACAGGCGGAGAAACCGAAGTCCAAAAAGGCGCCGTCCACCTCCGGCAGGGGTTATACAAACAATCACCACGGGGCTCCCATCCTCGGAAAGAAAGCGGAAAGCCAGAGAGATTGCGGTCATGGAATATCAAAGACCAGCGAAGAAACTGGCCCGCAAAGATGGATCCACCGTCGTCTTCCCCCACGACGATCCGCTGCTGATAACGGCGAGGATAGGGAACTGGGACGTCAAAAGGGTGCTACTTGATGATGGATCAAATGCTGACGTCCTATTCTCGCACTTACTGCCGAACTTGGGCATCTCCAGCAGCGAGCTTAAGCCTGTCACCATGCCCACCTTCGGCGTTGGGCCATCCGAACTACCCATCCTCGGATGGATCGACCTCCCACTGATGATGAAAGGGACTTCGGTAGGTGGAGCAGCTGAGTTGTACGCCTCCACAATGGCGAGGTTCATCGTCATGGACGTCCAGTCCTCGTACAACGCCATCCTTGGAAGGCAGACACAGGGAAACCTGCACATTCGCCCTGATGTGAAGTACTTGACTGTCACATTCGCCACCAAGGATGGAGATGCAGAGATCTTCATAGACCAGGCCGAGGTAAGAAAGGTGTTTGTGAAAGCACGAAAGGCTCTGGCAAACAACTCTACACAAGCGGTGGAGGCAAAGGCGCAGGAGAAAGGCAAAGGAGAAGATCCCGCAAAGGCAGAAACGGAAGCAGTAGATCTTGTCCCAGGACAATCTACCCGAATAGGGAAGAGCTTGGCCGAAGGTGACAAGGAAAAACTTGTATCCTTTCTGCTGGAAAATAAAGATCTGTTTGCCTACTCGCCAGAAGATATGCCGGGGGTAAACCCTGGCATAATACAGCACAGCCTCAAAGTAAGCCCGGAAGCAAGGCCTGTCCGGCAAAAGAAACGAAGCATCTCAGCCCATAAGGGCAACTTTGTCAAAACTGAAGTCCAGCGACTGTTGGAAGCCAAAGTTATCAGGGAAGTGAAGTACCCCGAATGGTTAAGCAACGTGGTCATCGCCACAAAAGAAGGTAGCAGCAAACTCCGGATGTGCATCGATTTCAGAAATTTGAACGATGCTTGCCCGAAAGACTCATACCCTCTGACGCCAATAGATCAGCTGGTAGATTCAACTGCGGAATATGGGCTCCTAAGTTTCCTAGACGCCTTCAGTGGCTACCATCAAATAAGCATGGACCCCGAAGATGAAGAAAAAAACTGCCTTCATCACCGAGGGAGGAACATACTGCTATATCAGGATGCCCTTCGGGCTCAAGAATGCAGGAGCCACCTACCAAAGGTTGATGAACAAGGTCTTTAAGGACCAAATGGGAAGAAACATGGAGGTATATGTTGATGATATGGTAGTCAAGAGCAAGCTGCCTGGCTACCACGTTGCAGATTTAGAGGAAACCTTCCAAAAGCTCAGAGCCTTTGGGATTCGGCTCATTCTGAAAAGTGCATCTTTGGAGTAACCTCGGGAAATTTCCTTGGGTACATGGTATCCGAAAGAGGCATTGACACTAACCCCGAGAAGATTAAGGCTCTGCTTGAATTCTGAACTCCTGCCACGGTCAAAGACGTGCAAAGGCTCACCGGAAGAATAACCTCCCTAACCAGGTTTATTTCTAGGTACGGAGATCGGTGCCGACCTTTCTTCAAAGTCCTAACAAAGGCAGCAAAAAGGGAAGGCGACCTCAGAAGGAATGATCATCCTTGGGATGAAGATTGCCAAAAGGCCTGGGAAGAACTCAAAGTCTACCTGGCCAGCCTGCCGACTCTACGACAACCTCGGGAGGGAGAGCCACTCGTATTGTACCTCGCTGTCACGGAGAAAGCTGTAAGCTCGGTCCTCGTGAAAGAAGAAGGCCCAAAGCAATGGCCAGTCTATTACGTCAGCAAGTCCCTGCATGGCGCCGAAATCAGTTACCCTTTGCTTCAAAAAGCTATATACGCCTTGGTGCTTGCAGGAAGAAGGCTGCAACTGTACTTTCAGGCTCACCCCATCATCGTCCGAAGTAGTCTACCACTACGGGATGTTATGAAGAAAGTTGATCATTCGGGAAGGCTCTCCAAGTGGTGCATAGAGCTTGGCGAGCACGAAATCATATATGAGCCTCGGAAGGCCATAAAGGCCCAAGCACTGGCAGATTTTATCGCCGAAATACCCACCACTGAGGACAGCCACCAAGATCCGAACGAGGGTGAGCCATAATGGACCCTCACTAAGGAAAGCCATTTGCATGTTGACGGAGCCTCGGGTTCCGAACACCAGGGAGCTGGAATAGTCATCAGAGGACTCGAAGGCCTGGAGGTAATGAAGGCTATCAAGTTCAGCTTCAGCGTCACAAACAATGTGGCTGAGTATGAAGCCCTCATAGCGGGATTACGCTTGGCCAGAAGGATTGGCGTGAGAAACTTAAAAGCTCACAGCGATTCCCAGCTGGTAGTTCGGCAGACGGCAGGAGATTATGGGGCGAAGGACCCAATCTTGGCAAAATACCACGAGCTGGTAGCAAAGCTCATCCAAGAGTTTGACGCCGTACGGATCGAAAATGTACCTCGGCGGAATAACACTGAGGCGGATTGCTTGGCGAAGTCGAAAACATACACCGAGGTGCTAGACCATCCGAGCATCTCAGTGCTGAGCATAGCGACCTCGGGAAAAGGATGGAAAGATCCCATAAAGAGATACCTCACAGAAAATATGCTCCCCGAAGACCCCGGCGACGCTGCGAGACTGCGAAGACGCTCCGGCCGATTCTTCCTGATTGGTGAAGAGTTATACCGGCAGGGATATGCAAACCCGCTGCAGAGATGCGTGGCTGAAGAGGATACTGAAATGATCCTTGAAGAGGTCCACGAAGGCATGTGTGGCTCACATATCGGAACTGATGCCCTTGCAGCGGTGATACTTCACCAAGGATACTTCTGGCCTACCCTGAGAAAGGACGCAAGACAGTTCGTCCGGAAATGTGGTAGCTGCCAGAGACACGCGAACATCCAGAGGGCACCCTCGGAAGACGGTAAGTTCGACTGACTATCCTTGGCCGTTCGCAGTCTGGGGTATAGACCTTATTGGGCCACTCCCCACAGCACCCGGAGGCGTGAAATTCTGCGTTGTAGCAGTGGACTATTTCTCTAAATGGGTCGAGGCAGAACCGCTGGCAACTATCTCGGCAAAAGAAGTGCAGAAGTTCGTATGGAAGAACATTGTATGCAGATTTGGCATACCGAGGGTACTAGTAGCTGATAATGGATCCCAATTCATAGACAAAGGATTCCAGGAATTTATCAGCGACCTCGGAATAAAGATGCACTTCGCCCCAGTAGCTCACCCCCAAAGTAACAGGCAGGTGGAAGTATCGAACAGGACCATAAAAGATGGCCTGAAAAAGAGACTGGGAGAAGCAAAAGGGAAATGGCCAGGAGAACTCCAAAGCGTATTGTGGAGCTACCGAACGACGCCCCGAAGGGCCACAGGGGAAACTCCCTTTTCACTAGTCTTCGGGACAGAGGCCATTATCCCAGTCGAGATAGTCAGACCATCAATACGGGTGCAAATATTTGATGAAGGTGGAAACGACCTCGGCCTCAGAACCAAGCTCGACCTCGTCGGCGAACACAGAGAAATAGCCGAGCTGAGAAGAAAAGCTTTTCAGCAAAGAGTGGCCGCGGCTGTAAACTTACGGGCCAGGCCAAAAGAAATCAAGAAGGGAGACCTCGTTCTCCGAAAGGCTGACTTTGCACCCCGAAGGCCGTCCCACGGAGTACTTCGCGCAAACTGGGAAGGACCTTATCTGGTTCTCGCCGAAGTACGAAAAGGCGTGTACAAACTTGGCGACGCCGAAGGCGTAGAATTGAAAAATACTTGGCACTCAGACGCCTTGAAAAAATTCTACGCCTAAGATGAAGCGGAGGAATTGTAAGTACAGAATGCTCTTAAGGAAAGTTCTTAAGTATCCAAAATTGTGCAAAGCAGAATTCCGCGAAGATGCTCGCCGTAATAAAGCGCAGATTGACCTTCCAGAGTCCCTTGAGCCATCACGCTCGGGAAAAGATGGAGAAATCTCGCAGAGGCAGTTTTCCGAAGTCCCTTGAGCCATCATGCTCGGGAAAGATGGGAAACAAGAACGTCGCAGAAGTACTCGCCGAAATAAGCGCAGAGACAGTTTTCCGAAGTCCCTTGAGCCATCACGCTCGGGAAAAATGGAAAACAACTCTCGAAAGATTTCCTAAGTCTCTTGAGCAAACATGCTCGGGACAAAAGGAAAAGAAGGAAAATTTTTTGACTAAGGAATTTCCGAAGTCCCTCGAGCGAACGTGTTCGGGACAAAATGGAAATGCAAAAGCCTGCAAAAAGACTTAGTCAAATTTTTCAGACTTTCCAAAAAGCCTCTGGAGCGAACAGGCTCGGCCAAGGGAAGGTAAAAGAGTTTCTTTGATTGCAGGTTTTCCGAAGTCTCTTGAGCAAATGCGTTCGAGGCAATGAAAATAAAGAAACTTGAAGAAACACTTAGCCAAAAAAGTCTTCATTAAGGAGTAAGCTGCTTTACAATAAAGAAGTGCCCGAAGAAGGAATACAAAATAGAAGGGAAGGAAAAGGGGCCCTAAAATAGCCTAAGGGTTCGCGGCGTCCCGAGAGCCACTCGCTTGCCCGCCCTTTTCCACCACCTTTGGCGCTGGAATTGAAGGAGGAAGGTTCAAATGTTCGACCTTGGACCATTCCCACCGAGGTCCCCCAGGAATGTTTAGAGCCTCTAGAAAAGAGAGGTCCAGATCTGGGAACCTCTGGAGGACTTGGTGCCGAGCAAGGCAGAAGCCGTCCTGAAAGGCGACCTTGGCCATTTGATCAGACTTGTTCTTCTCAAGCTCGAGGTCGTCAAGCTCGTCCTTCAGATCCGCGATCTCCTCTTCCAGCGCCTTTATCTGCTCCTTTCCCTTCGGATCCTTCTTCAAGGACACGACCTCGGCTGCAAGGATGTTTTTCTCAGCTGTCAGCGCCAGTATGATCTTGTCAGATTCTGACTTATGCTTTAGAAGCTCTTCATTGGCGGCCAGCATTCCATTTATCTGCTCGCCGAGGTCAGCAATCTTCTGGGAGGAGTCCTTCTCAAGTTCTTCTTTCTCCTTCCGGAACTCCTCCCGAAGGGCAGCAACTTTCTCCTTCGCAGCATCCGCTAGCTGCTGGTTTTTGGCGATCAACTCCAGGCGTGTGGCCTTCGCCTTTTCTAAAGTATCTAAGGCCGTAGTTCGGAACACAGCCTCCCTGGCCACCCGAACTCGGAGGTAGCCAGCATACCCCAGCAGCTGCGAAGAAGATAAACGCAAGGTCAGTAAGAGCCAAACACTTAGGAAAAAATTGAAGGAAATAGGTCTGAAGAGTATACCTGAGCAGCATGCTCGGTAACTTTCACGGCGAGATCGTTGTCCTCCGGATAGGTCGCCCCAATAGCCTTGAAGGAGGCCTCAGTAAGCACCCCCTTCGAAATTTCCTTCGCCATTTGAGGACAGTCCTCGGAGTACAAATTCATGTCCTCCGTGAACGTCCAGAAAGGCTCCTTTGGTATCTTCCCTTGCGGGATTTTGGCGTCCCGAAGAGCTCGCTTCCGAGCATGTTCGGCCGCCCAGTCAGGGGTAGTCAACTCCCCTGCATGGTAAGAATGAGAAGGAGATTAAAGACAAAGAAGGCAATCCAGAAAAAACAAAGGAAGTACACTTTGTCTGGAAACAAACCTGGTGGAACCTCGACAACGACGTCCTCGGAGTCCTCGGCCTCCTCGGTCGAAATGCCCTTGCCCTTCCGCCTGCGCCGCTCCTCGGCAGAAGGTACTTCTACCACTACATCAAGGAGGGCCTGCGACGCAGTAGGACTTTGAAGGGAGGGACGTCGGTTGGAGGGACGTCGGCGGAAGGAGGGACCTCGGCCGAATCATCAGGCGGCAAAGTGACAGCAACCTCGGCGTCCTCGTTTCCCTCCCCAATACTTTCCAAAGGGGAGGAAAGAACAGTCTTCTTCGCCCGTTTAGCCGAGGGACCAGCACCAACGGACTTCCGCCTTCGGGAAGCCGCCTTCTTTGTCTGCTCCCCCTTCTCCACTTGGCCGGAGAAAAGGGACTTGTAATAGGCGGCAGTCCCGTCGCCCATCTCTGAAAAAGGAGAGAAACATCAGCGTAAGTCCGAGGAAAAAACAGCAAAGGAGTAGAAGATGACTCACTTTCGACAAGCTTTTCGAAAGAAATTTCCTCCTTAAGAAGCTTGACCAACCAGGAATCCTTCCCGGCGATGGCAGGAGCTGGCATCTTGAGGTCAGTCTCGTGCTCCTTTACCACCTTTAATTCCCGAAGGACCTCTTCGGTCATCAACTTCCAGTTGATTGGAAAAGGGTAAAGGGCGCACGGAGCGACCTCGGGATCCCAGTCAGAGACAGCCCGAATGCGGGCGTCGAAATCCCCGAACACGGGAGCCAACTCTGGGGTCAGCAGCATCCTCGGGTCAACAACGTCCACATCCAGTGTTCCCTGAGCCCATTTGGTCAGAACGTACGACCAGGCCTCGTCCATCTTCAGGAAGAAGAACTTCTGTTGCCACCCCCGCCAGTTGCCACCCCCGCCAGCTATCCTTAGTGGCGAAGGTGAACATGAATTTCTTGCTCCCGGATCCCCGAGGTAGCATGAAATAGAAGCCACCCTTCGGGACCACAGAGAGCTTGTAGTACTGCATAAAGATTATGAAATGGGGTTCTATCCCGAAGACGCCACACATGCAGAGGTAGGCGTTAAAATAGCAGAACGAGTTCGGGGGAAGCTGGTTCACAGCAATGCCATGAAATTTGCAGAACTCGCACACCATCTTCGGGGGAGGATACCGAAGACCGGCCTTCAGCTGGGCTCGGAAAACGGTAACCTCCTTACTATGGTTTGAAAAAGCATAATGGCTAGAACGAGGCAGCCTAGTAATGGCGTAAGAGGGAAGAAAGAATTTTTTCTTCCACCTCTCTAACTTTGCAGGGGTGGTGCAACAAGGATGGGCTAAAAGAGGCTGCCAGCTCTCAGGAATGGGCATTTTCGACATGAAAACGAGTTTGAAAACGGAAGAAAACAGTTTCCAGAGAAAAACTCAAAAGAACAGAGGGATCAAAACGCTCTGGAAAACAAAAACCCACCGAAAGATTTGCCAAAATCTGAGGACGCCGTCGTGAAAGTTGGCTGGAAAAAAGCTCTGATTAAGGTAGCTCCGCCACAGAAAGCAAGAAAGTGCAAGAACAGGGGCAAAGCAGAGAAAAGAGCAGAAGAAAAAGCAAAAGGAACTTATGATGGAATGGGCTATTTATAAAGCCAGAGGTGGGTAACCGAAACATCGTCATAAGTACCCTTTGGAGGCGAACCGTCGCCGTAACTGCTCTCTGCACCTGAAAAGGCGCGCCCTCTGTAACCGACGTGACTCTCCTCCAATGGCAAAGCGCCATGTGTCAACCGCTGCGCAAAAATGGGGGACACGTCCTCCAAGCGTCCCTTGAAAACTGGGACACGTCTTCTGACATCCCTGGAAAACTGGGACGCGCCGCTCAGACTGACACGCTTGGCCAAACAGACCTGCAGAAACAAAGAGCAGGCCAACTCGAGGACGCCAAGAGACAGGCTATGGCCGAACAGCCCATGACCTTCGGGCAAGAGGTGTATCTTCGGCACAGGCTCCGCCTCGAAGACACCAAAGAACAGGCCAAGGCCGAAGAGCCCATGATCTTCGGGCAAAAGGCGCATCCTCGGAACAGGTTGAGCTTCCAAAGAGACTCCCATAAACAACCTCGGAAAGAGATGCAAAACCGAAGTCTTCACTTCGGCTTTCCAAAGGGGGGCATGTGATAGCCAAACGCTATCGCCTCTATCTGGCCGAACTCCCTGCCACAAGAATGGCCAGAAGAAGCTGGCGCTACCCGAGAAAAGGTGTGATCATGCACCTCGGGAGATAGCCGAAGAGCTCCGAGCCCGGCACGCCAGGAAAACCTGAGGACACTACTTGCCCCCCCAAGGTTGTGAACAGATCGCCTTCGGAAAAACGGCACCTGACATAGCGAGCCGAACATGATATCCCCGAAGGCGGAACTCCCTGAAACTGGGAACCCCCGAACTGAGGGCTTGTTTCCCGAAGAGGCTCTGTCCGTACCAAAGGACGACCTCACCCAGGGACCTCGGGAGTACGGCAGGAGCATTTATGGAAGCATTTAAGGAAGCCTGTGACACGTCCTTTCACAGACGTCACAAGCCGCCTCAAAAGGCGCTCTGACACACGGACGCCATCAGAATCACATCATGGCCCATCTCAGCACATGGCTCAAGGCAACCTGCTACCAGCTATCTGTCTCCTACGCCCAGAAATTCAGGAACATCCGACCGAACACGTGTCGCGATCTGAACGGGCTAGGCACTCCTATAAATACCAGGAATTAATACTTGGCAGGAGGTTGGTTGGCAAAACACTGTTCCCACACTCTGAGAAAATTACCAGGCAAGACTTAACCTTGCTTTATGTCATTTTCCTTCTCATTAATTATGGTCTATTTATCTTAAACTCATTGGTACACATGTGCCCGCCATTGTTGACTAATTATCAAGCCTTGGCTGCCTCCCCCATAGTGGGAAAACTCCAAATTGCTCCATTTGACTTAAGTCAAAAACATACACATCATAAGCCTTACACTAGGACACTTAGGTCCTATATGCCTTTTTGTGTTTTCTTTGTCTTTAGTTGTCTTCCATGAGCAATTTGGTCCTCCAATAGCACTTTCATACCATTCATATCCTTCTCATAACTCTTCAAATCTCTTTCTTGAGAATTTTACAATTGAGTACCTGAGTTTCAAAAATCTTACAAAAAAGTCCATAGGTTGCTTGACAAACAAGCAATCCTTAAGGCTTTTATTGGGGACCAAGTTACCAACTTGGAACACTTTTAAGGAGGTGTTGATCATACCTTTTAGCCCCCACACTACAATCACTAAGGTGAGAATTACACAATATAATGGTTTTTAGCCATTATGACACACTTGTAATTCGCCCATTTTGTGAGCTGGTAACATGGCCCACATTTGACCTCCTTATCCCATGTCATAACAGCCATCCTTATGTGGGATAACCGCTCAAAACTGCCACTTGACTTAAGTCATAAGCATGGACAACCGAAGGCACACAATAGGACACTTAAGTCCTTAAAGCCTTTTTGCGTTTTTGTTTGTCTATACTTGTCTTCTACAAGCAATTTGATCTTTCAATAGCACTTTCATATCATTCATATCCTTCCCATAACTCTCCAAATCTCTTTTGTGAAAGTTTTGCAATTGAGTACCTGAATTTGCAAAACCTTACAAAAAAGTCCATAGGTTACTTGACAAACAAGCAATCCTTAAGGTTTTTCTTGGGGACCAAGTTACCAACTTGGAACACTTTTAAGGAGGTGTTGATCATACCTTTTACCCCCCACACTTCAATCACTATGGTGATAATTACACAATATAATGGTTTTTAGCCATTATGACACACTTGTAATTCTCCCATTTTTCTGTGGTGGTAACAACCCTTACCAAAGTGGGTAGGGCAAAAGTCAAGCTTGATCCTTGAAGTATCCAAGCAATAGCTCTAGTTTGCTTCCAATTGCTTCCTTTTGCCTTTGATTTCAATCAATTGCCAATTTGAAGGTGTGGTGGCAATGGAGGAAGTGTGGCTGTGTTCTTGGGCTAGAGGAGGCCGAAAATGGGGGAGATATAAGTGAATTGGCCACTTAAATGGTCTTAAATGAGCTTAAGGACACAAAACAAACTTAACAAGCTAAACCTCGCTTTATGTCATTTTACTTCCCACTAATTATGGTTTCTTCGTCTTAAACTCATTAGTATACATGTGCCCAACATTTTTTACTATTTATAAAGTTTTGGCTACCTCTCCCATGGTTGGATAACCCCACAATTCCACCATTTGACTTAAGTCAAAAGCTTGAACACCTTAAGGTTTACACTAGGACATTTAGGTCCTTAACGCCTTTACTGTTTTCTTTGTCCAAACTTGTATTCCATGATCAATTTTTTCCTCCAATAGCACTTTCATATCATTCATATCCTTCCCATAACTCTCCAAGTAACTTTCTTGAGAGTTTTGCAATTGAGTACCTAAATTTCCAAAACCTTACAAAAAAGTCCATAGGTTGATTGACAAACAAGCAATCCTTAAGGCTTTTCTTAGGGGCCAAGTTACCAACTTGGAACATTTTTAAGGAGGTGTACATTATACCTTTTACGTCTCACACTTTAATCATTATGAAGAGAATTACACAATATAATGGCTTTTTGACCATTATGCCACACTTGTAATTCTACCATTTTTGTGTGGTGGTAACACTACATGTCCAATACACATAGGAATTACATACTCTTGCATCTAGTAACTTGCCAAAATAGAATTTACAAGTAACTAGCCTATCATTCACACTTGGGCAGCTTTGTACCACATCACATACATAGCCAAAACATTACTCAAATGTTCACATACATGTCTCATTTTAGATACACTACATGTACAGGCATACATATGCTAGATAATGGTCTTAAATCAGCTAAATAGACACCCTAAGTTACAGGAGTACCTGAGACACTATGCACTCCAGAACAGGAAGCAGGACAACTGCTGTAAAACTCAATAAGCACCATCACTAAAAATACCAAATCTGCTCTTTAAATCACCAAACTTTCCAGATCACAACTAGATACATAGAAGTTAAAGTACCTGTAACTTTATATCAAAAATCAAATGACAATAGTCAGTTTGGATTTGTTCTTTCTACTGGATCTGAGAAAGCAGAATTGAGGAAATTTGATAAGGAAAACACTGGGTTTCTTAACAAAATTTGATCCTCATTAAAACCTTCATCCAAAGACACTAAAACCCAAAACCAAAATATAAATATACAAGATATAGCAACCAAATGTAGTAGCCATTCACAACCAACAAACACATAAAATGCGACAGCAACAAAAACCATAGTTAGTCCGTAACACTTGCAATAAACTTAAGTAAATCACTATGGCAGCCCTCCTAAAGCTAATGCTTGGTCTTAGGAGGATTTTAACACTAGTTAGTACTAACTTTGGGCTCTAGAAACCCTTCAATTCGCTGCCATCACTGTGCACTTCACACTTGGTCACAAAACCTCCAATAAGTGCATTGCCCTCACTAAGCTTGGTTCATCAAGCTCATGGCTCTCTTCCAAACTTAGCCCTAGCTCCATGGATGGTGAAAAATATAGTAAACAATCCATGAGAGCAAGAGAACTCCTTACCTTCAGTGCATGCTAAAATTGGAGCTTGATCCTAGGTACAGTAAAGTCTTGCCACCAAATAACTTCCAATTCCCCTTCCTTGACTTCAATTGCAAGTAGTTTTGAGTTTGAAGATATGGTGGCTATGGATTAAGTTTGGAGGAGGGTTGGCTACATCCCTTGTCTGGTATGGTTCAGTATGAGAGAAGAAAAAGTGGTCTTGACTACTTAAATGGTCAAAAGTACACTAAACTGATGACATGATATCATATAGCTCAATCTTTGGTTTCCTGATTATCGAGTAGACCAACTTAAACTGATGACATTGATACCGTATATCAGCTCATCCGAGCATGGCCATGCATTTTCTAAGTCTCACTCTATCAAGGGACTTGAAGATATCACTCCTATTACATAGGAGGGACAAATCCCATCTTGATCATGCAAATCCCTCCGCATGATATGTGACATACCCAATGACCTCCTTCAAGTTCACTCAGTTACGAGCAACAAAGGAAAGTATCAAAGTATGTGACTCACATGTAGGGAACCTTGACGATCTTAGGTCGAAGGACTACATAACCATGATCACTATGAGAATCACTTATGACACTCATATAACGATCCATGTAGTGTTCTCATGGTGGGTCGGTCCAGAACACAAGTTCACCAACTTGTACCCATATGTAGACTACATATCTCATATTAGTCTCCACATATGCTAGTCGTTATGTACTATTGCAACCCGCTCCACAATAATACTAGACCTGGGACATTTGAGAATATCATTATTCTAGGGTTACAATCATGTTTGTTAAGTTACACAGAAACAAAACAATAAACATAATTGCTGGATTAATGCCTTAATAAAATATCATGACTCAATGTGCAAAAATACAATCATCTCATGATTAGCTTTTGGGCACAACACTAATAGTAAATACATGCATATTGGTCTAACCATAACGCACATATTTACATTTATGCACACTATGGCAGCTGGACCTGAAATGACAAAATTGAGGGGACTAAGTTTCATTGAGAAACTTAGTAAAGGTAACACTTCGATTCAGTAGGCAATGTGACCATCATTAAAATCTGCATCCAAAGACACTAAAACACAAAAAATGTAATGCATGTATAAAAGATATAGCAACCAAATGCAGTAGCCAAACACAAACAACAAACACATGAAATGTGGCAGCAGCATATACCATAGGTTAGTCCATAAAACAAGTAATAAACATAAATAAATCACTATGGCAGCCCTCCTCAAGATAATGCTTGGTCTTAAGAGGATTTTAACAGTAGTTAGTACTAAATTTTGGGCTCTAGAAACCCAGAAATTTGCTTCCATCTCTGTGCACTTCACACTAGGTCACAAAACCTACAATAAGTGCACTCCCCTCACTAAGCTTGGTTCATCAAGCTCATGACTCACTTCCAAGCTTAGCCCTAGCTCCATGAATGCTTGAAAATATAAAAAACAACCCATGAGAGCAACAGAACCCTTACCAAAGTGGGTAGGCTGAAAATGAAGCTTGATGCTTGAAGTATCCAAAAAATAGCTCTAGTTTGGTTCTAATTGCTTCCTTTTGCCTTCAATTTCAATCAATTGTAGGTTTGAAGGTGTGGTGGCTATGGAGGAAGTATGACTATGTTCTTGGGCTGGGAGAGGATGAAAATGAGAGAGGGATAAGTGATTTGGCCACTTAAATGGCCTTAAATGAGCTTAAGGGCACAAAATACACTTAAAAAAGCTTAACCTTGCTTTATGTCATTTTCCTTCTCACTAATTATGGTTTCTTTGTCTTAAACTCAATGGTACACATGTGCCCAACATTGTTGACTAATTATCAAGTCTTGGCTGCCTCCCACATGGTGGGATAACCCCACAATTCCACCTTTAGACTTAAGTCAAAAGCTTGAACACCTTACAGTTTACACTAGGACATTTAGGTTCTTATTGCCTTTAGTGTTTTCTTTGGCCAAACTTGTCTTCCATGAGTAATTTGGTCCTCCAATATCACTTTCATACCATTTATATCCTTCCCATAACTCTCCAAGTCTCTTTCTTGAGAGTTTTGTAATTGAGTACCTGAATTTCCAAAACCTTACAAAAAAGTTCATAGGTTGCTTGACAAACAAGCAATCCTTTAGGCTTTTCTTGGGGGCCAAGTTACCAACTTGGAACACTTTTAAGGAGGTATTGATCATGCCTTTTACCCTTCACACTTTAATCACTATGGTGAGAATTACACAATATAATGGTTTTTAGCCATTATGACACACTTGTAATTCTCCCATTTTGTGAGGTGGTAACAATCCTCCCCCTGTTAAAAATTTTAGTCCTCCAAAATAGCCTTTAGCTTCGGGTATTCTTCTGGATATCTTTCCATAAGGTCTTTTTCAGTTTCCTAGATTGTTTCATTTTCAGAGTGGTGTGACCACTGAACTTCAACCATGGGAATATGTTCTCTTAACCTTCTGGTATCCTTGTCTAAGACAGCTATAGGTTTCTCTTCATATGTCAAGTTAGGTTCCAACTATATGTCTTCCACTACAATAGCATGCTTTATGTCCAATAGATATTTCTTAACCATACTGATATGAAAAACATTATGAACACTTGACATGCTTGGCGGTAGTGCTAACCTGTATGCTACCTTACCAACTTTGTCCAAGATTTCATAAGGACCGATGTATCTTGGAGCTAACTTGGTTCTTCTGCCAAATCTGACAGTGCCTTTGGTTGGTGCAACTTTTAGCCAAACATTGTCACCAACCTCTGCTTGAGCTCCTGGAAACTCTTTTCACACTTTTCAGTCCACTTAAATCTTTGACCTTTCTTAGCTAGTTGAGTAAGAAATGAGGCAATCCTGGAAAAGCCTGATACAAATCTCCTGTAGTATCCAGCTAATCCAAGGAAACTTCTGATTTCTTTCATAGTCTTTGGTCTTTCCCACTCTTGCACTACCTTGACCTTTTCAGGGTCTGCCTTAAGGCCTTGTGCATCTATGATGTGTCCAAGGAAAGACACTTCCCTTATCCAGAATTCACACTTGGATAATTTGGCATAAAGCTGATGTTCCAATAGAGTCTTTAAGACAATCTTCAGATGATGTTGTTAGTGTGGTGCCCGAAAGGCCAATCATGAGATGATTGTATTTTTCACATTGAGTCATGATATTTTATTAAGGCATTAATCCAGCAATTATGTTTGTTGTTTTGTTTCTGCATAACTTAACAAACATAATCATAACCTTAGAATAATGATATTCTTTAACATCCCTAGTCTAGTATTATTGTGGAATGGGTTGCAATAATAAATAACGACTAGCATATGTGAAGACTAATATGAGATATGTAGTCTGCATATGGGTACAAGTTGGAAAACTTGTGTACTGGACCGACCCACCATGAGAACACTACATGGATCATTATATGAGTGTCATAAGTGATTCTCATAGTGATCATGGTATATGTAGTCCTTCGACCTAAGATCATCAAGGTTCCCTACATGTGAGTCACATACTTTGATACTTTCCTTTGTTGCTCGTAACTGAGTGAACTTGAAGGAGGTCATTGGGTATGTCACATATCATGCGGAGGGATTTGTATGATCAAGATGGGATTTGTCCCTCCTATGTAACGGGAGTGATATCTTTGGGCCCCTTGATAGAGTAAGACTTAGAAAAATGCATGGCCATGCTCGGATGAGTTGATATACGATATCAATGTCATCAGTTTAAGTTGGTCTACTCGGTAATCAAGAAACCAAAGATTGGGCTATACGAGAGTGACACATTCCATGTCTCGTGCTTAGTCTTGATATCTTGGACAAAGGGACAATGGCATATATCGGTGATGATCATAAAGGTTTAGTCGAATCATCGACAATCTTGTCACTTGGGTAGCAATGATGTGTTGCTAGACACCGCTCATTGCTTATGATCATAAATGTGATTTATGATCATTGCCAACGTGGTAAGAGCCTATTGGGTCACACACATAGAGCTATTTGGATCATTAGAGTGCATGGGCTAATAATTTGGGTTTTGGGTTCACAATAATTTCGTATTAATAATGGGCCCAATAGTTGAGCCATTATTAAGCCCAAAATTAAAGCCTAATTGGATTAGGGCTTTGAAACCCATTAGGCCTGGAAGTTGAGTCTCACTATAAATACAACTTCTAGTGAGAAATTCGCAGGTCTCCTTGCCCTAGCCTCCCAAAAGGACAGCCGCACTCTTCTCTTGCAATTCCTTGGAGGACGCAAGCTAGCACTGCGAGCGCAAGAGAAACGCATCTGCCGGGACGCGGTGGAAGCATGGTGATCCCGAGAGGCTCGTGTGGATACCATAGAGAGCTTGAACACGTCAACTGTTCAAGTTTTGTGATTCAACTCTACAGTTGAGTGAGAGATCTCAACCGAAAATTAGGTATGAAAATTTTTGAACACCCGGTTTACCCCGTTTCACTTGGATCCTGGAGGGTTTCGGTTAAATTCCGCTGCGCTGTTTGGCTCCCGAAACCCAACAGTGGTATCAGAGCTACTGGTGAAACCCTAAATCGGGATTGAATGTTGAATCGCATGATGTTATGTGTTCGGTTGCTTTTCGGCCATGATTAATTAGATTGATTCATGATGCATGAAACCGGAACTCGTAATGAACATATGACATATATGAAGAAATGACACTAATTGGTTAATGAGATTAACCCGAAATTGAATGGTATGAGATACCTATATGGATTAGGATTCTTGCAATAGTTGCAAAAACCCTAGCTTTGTTCGGATTCAGCCTGTTCGGGCACCGAAAGTAAGGTATTTTTGGTGGCTCGAATGGAGGAGTCTCGGGTGCCTACTTGCTCGAAATAGAAGATTTTGGGCTAAGCAATTGTAAGACAATTTTTTGCGTTGGCTAGCGTGTTGGGGGGCGGCACGCCCCCCATCGCAACCCCCGTTGACCGGTGGCTCAAATGGAGGAGTCTCGGGAACCTACTTGGGCAAGGAATTTTTTCGCCCTTAGGCCCCGTTCCCCTGACCGGTCAGCGGAACCACCCCACTGACCGGCCAGCGGGACCGCCGTATGCGAAGCGCCACATAAATAAAAACTGGTTAATCAACGCGCAAAAATTGGCATGCATCTTTGTTGAATGAGATTTGACATGATATGCTGATTGGTGTTTGAAGCATGGTGCATGGTTATAGCCCTTGATTGGTTGTACTTGTAAATACGGCCTGCGAGTCGTGCCTTCTCTTGTTACTCTCATTGTACATTCTCTTCTCACCTTACTCCCCTCGAATGTAACTCGAGGTTTCTATTATTGATGTAATGGTACATTATGGGATCATCCAAGGTGGTATGTCCAAGGATCATCCAAGGTGGTATGTCCAAGGAGGTGACAACAAAAGGGCAACCAAGAAAGGAAGAGAAGGAGCTTGTGAAGACCCTTTTCTTTTCTTAGGCTTTTATGATATTCTCATTGGCTTGAGAATATCGCATAGTTTGGGCTATAACCATGTCACATTTATTTTCTTGTAAGCATGAGATGCATGTTTTATATTTGTATGTGATGCATGTATAAGACAACCGGAGATAACAAATTGGTGAGATCAAAAGAAAAAAATCCCTCAAACAAATATTAAGTCATTAAATGTGATGCCTTCCAAATGTTGGCACTCGTCAAGACTTTGATCAACATTAGGTGGGTTTGCCAAAGCAAAGCACCTATGTTCATCTTGGTAAGGCGCGATGGGATAATAGTGATATCCAAATTGCTAACTTTGGGTTCGACTTAACTAAGTCATCCTAATAGGATTAGGGACTTAGAGGCATAGAGTTGGGCTTAAGTTCATGAGATGAGCTTGGACAAGTGTTGTTCACCCAACTATCCAAGAGTTGCATGGGATGCAATTGGCAAGGAGTTGCCTACCTAAATAGCTGTAACTTGAGAGAAAAGCCAAAGCTGACTCAGGTTGTGGTCAAATATGGATCTTGGCCCACTAGAATACCTTAGCGCTGAGGTGTTCTGAAATAATATCGAGGGTTATTATTTTGAGGAAAATAGTGGGAGTATCGTTTAATAAAAGTCCTTATTAAATGAATTAAAATACATGACTCTTACACTGCATATTTACTGTTGTAGATAACCATGGCACAAAACACATCGACACTTTCGTTGCGATCGATCCTTGAGAAGGAAAAACTGAATGGGACCAACTTTCTCAAATGGTACCGAAACTTGAGGATAGTCCTCAAGCAAGAGAGAAAGGCTTATGTCCTAGAGCAGCCCATTCTGAATGAGCCTGCTGCCACTGCTCCAAGAGCTGAAAGGGATGCTCACAAGAGGCATTCTGATGATGCTTTGGATGTTGCATGCCTCATGCTTATTACCATGGAATCTGAGCTTCAGAAGCAACATGAGAACATGGGGGCGTTCGATATGATCGAACATCTCAAAATGCTTTTCCAAGAGCAAGCTAGGCATGAGAGGTTTGAGACCTCTAAGGCATTGTTTCAGTGCAAGATGTCTGAGGGAAGTCCCGTGGGTCCTCATGTGCTCAAGATGATTGGGTACATTGAGAATCTTGAGAATTTGGGATTTGCTCTTCAGAAAGAGTTGGCTATTGATGTAGTCTTGCAATCGTTGCCTGAAAGCTACAGTCAGTTTGTCATGAACTATAACATGAATGACCTTGACAAGTCCCTCCCTGAATTGCTCAACATGTTGAGAACTGCTGAGCAAAACCTTAAGAAGGCTAAGCCCATTTTGATGGTTCAAAAGGGCAAGGGAAAGGGAAAAGCCAACAAGAAGAAGGATAAAGCTAATGGAAAGTCCAATGCTAATTCTTCTTCAGCTGCACTGAAACCAAAGGGTGGTGTGGCAAAGGAAGGGGAGTGCTTCCATTGTAAGCAACCTGGACACTGGAAGCGCAACTGCAAGCTCTATCTTGAAGAACTTGCTAAGGAAAAGGGAAGTAAGACTTCCACTTCAGGTATTTTTGTTATAGAGGCTAACTTTTCTACTTCCTCATCTTGGGTATTGGATACTGGATGTGGATCTCACATTTGTGCAAATGTGCAGGATCTAAGTAGAAGTAGAAGATTGGCCCGAGGTGAAGTGGACCTACGTGTTGGAAATGGAGCAAGGGTTGCTGCCTTAGCCGTAGGGACTTATGTTCTCACTTTACCTAGTGGATTAGTTTTAGAATTAGACAACTGCTACTTTGTGCCTACTATTAGTAGAAATTTGATTTCTGTTTCTTGTTTGGACAAGAAAGGTTTTTCATTTATAATAAAGGACAAATGTTGTTCTATTTATTTGAATGAAATCTTTTATGGTAGTGCTCAACTTAGCAATGGGTTGTATGTTCTAGACCTCGAAGATCCAATCTATAATGTGAATACCAAGAAGGTCAGATTAAATGATTCAAACCCGACCTATCTCTGGCACTGTCGCTTGGGCCATATAAATGAGACCCGCATATCCAAGCTCCATAAGGATGGACTCTTGGACTCATTTGATTTTGAATCATATGAGACATGTGAGTCATGTTTGTTGGGCAAGATGACCAAAGCCCCATTCACAGGGCAAAGTGAAAGGGCTAATGACTTACTAGGACTCATACATAGTGATGTATGTGGCCCTATGTCTACACAAGCTAGAGGAGGTTTCCAATACTTCATTACTTTCACTGATGACTTCAGCAGATATGGCTATGTGTATCTCATGAGACACAAGTCAGAATCCTTTGAAAAGTTCAAAGAATTCAAGAATGAAGTAGAGAATCAACTCGGGAAGAGTATCAAAGTGCTTCGATCAGATCGAGGTGGAGAGTACTTGGATCGAGAATTCCTTGACTATCTGAAGGAGTGTGGTATAGTATCACAACTCACTCCACCAGGTACACCTCAATGGAATGGTGTATCTGAAAGGAGAAATCAAACTCTGTTAGACATGGTTCGCTCTATGATGAGTCAAGCTGACCTTCCAAACTCCTTTTGGGGACATGCTCTAGAGACAGCCGCTTTTACACTAAACCGAGTTCCATCTAAATCGGTTCAAAAGACACCATATGAGATATGGAGTGGGAGGCATCCCAATTTGTCTTTTATGAAGATTTGGGGCTGTGACGCTTATGTGAAATGTCAATCCTCTGACAAACTAGGGCCCAAATCTCAAAAATGCCTTTTTGTTGGGTATCCCAAAGAAACAAAGGGTTACTATTTCTACAATCCTTCTGAGCAAAAAGTGTTTGTTGCTCGAACTGGTGTCTTTTTAGAGAAAGAGTTTATCTCTAAAGGAACTAGTGGGAGGAAAGTAGAACTTGAAGAAATTCAAGAACAACAAGGAGACATCGAACCTGAAATGGAACCTGAACAGACACCACAAGATGTTGTGGTTCAAGAGTCTGTTCCTGTAGCACAGAGCCCACGTAGGTCTGGTAGGATTCGGCGTGAGCCTGAGAGATATGGATTTCTCGTGACTCACACTGGTGATGTGATGCTCATGGATCAGGATGAGCCCACAACCTACCAACAAGCTATGTCGGGGCCTGACTCTGAGAAGTGGCTAGTGGCCATGAAATCCGAGATGGAATCCATGTATGAAAACCAAGTATGGACTTTGGTTGACCCACCTGAAGGGGTAAAACCCATAGGGTGCAAATGGGTTTTCAAGAAGAAAACTGACATGGATGGTAATGTGATTACCTTTAAGGGATGATTGGTTGCAAAAGGTTTCAAGCAAATTCATGGTATTGACTATGATGAAACTTTTTCACCAGTTGCTATGCTTAAATCCATCCAAATTTTGTTTGCTATTGCTGCACACTATGATTATGAGATATGGCAAATGGATGTCAAAACTGCATTCCTAAATGGAAAGCTACTTAAGGATGTGTACATGACACAACCTGAGGGTTTTGTCACTCCTGAGAATGCCAATAAAGTGTGCAAGTTGCAAAGGTCCATTTATGGACTGAAGCAAGCTTCTCGAAGTTGGAATCTTCATTTTGATGAAGCAATCAAAGAGTTTGGTTTTATCAAAAATGAAGATGAACCTTGTGTCTACAAGAAGGTTAGTGGGAGCGCTATTGTCTTCTTGGTGTTGTATGTAGATGACATACTACTCATCGGGAATGACATTCCTGAGCTACAGTCTGTGAAGACTTGGCTAGGGAAATGTTTCTCTATGAAGGACTTGGGTGAAGCAGCCTATGTGTTAGGCATCAGGATCTATAGAGATAGATCTAGAAAGCTTCTTGGCCTAAGTCAAAGTACATACATTGACAAGGTGCTAAAGAGGTTTAGCATGCAAGATTCCAAGAAAGGATTCTTGCCCATGTCACATGGTATAACTCTTTCTAGATCTCAGTGTCCGAGTACACCCGAGGAGAGAGAGCGCATGAGTAAGATTCCATATGCCTCAGCAATTGGATCTATCATGTATGCCATGATATGTACTCATCCCGATGTCTCATATGCCTTGAGCATGACGAGTAGGTACCAATCAAACCCCGGTGAGAGTCACTGGACAGCTGTTAAGAACATCCTTAAGTACTTACGAAGGACTAAGGATGCATTCTTGGTCTTTGGAGGTGAAGATGAGCTCGTTGTAAGGGGTTACACCGATGCAAGCTTCCAATCCGATAAGGATGATTTTAGATCGCAATCTGGTTATGTGTTTTGTATTGGTGGTGGTGCTGTGAGCTGGAAGAGTTCAAAGCAAGAGACAGTAGCTGACTCTACAACAGAATCTGAGTACATTGCCGCCTCTGATGCTGTGAAGGAGGCAGTTTGGATCAAGAAGTTCATCACTGAACTTGGAGTGGTTCCAAGCATTGCCGACCCGATAGAGCTCTATTGTGACAACAATGGAGCAATCGCACAGGCTAAGGAACCTCGATCTCACCAGCAATCCAAACACATACTCCGACGCTATCATCTCATCAGGGAGATCATCGAGAGGGGTGATGTAAGGATATGCAGGACTTCGACAGACAGCAACATTGCTGATCCACTGACAAAGCCCCTTACGCAGCAGAAGCATGATAGCCATTCTAGGTCCATCGGTATTAGATACATGGATGATTGGCTTTTAGTGCAAGTGGGAGATTGTTAGTGTTGTGCCCAAAAAGCCAATCATGAGATGATTGTATTTTTGCACATTGAGTCATGATATTTTATTAAGGCATTAATCCAGCAATTATGTTTGTTGTTTTGTTTCTGCGTAACTTAACAAACATAATTGTAACCCTAGAATAATGATATTCTCAAACGTCCCTAGTCTAGTATTATTGTGGAGCGGGTTGCAATAATACATAACGACTAGCATATGTGGAGACTAATATGAGATATGTAGTCTGCATATGGGTACAAGTTGGAGAACTTGTGTACTGGACCAACCCACCATGAGAACACTACATGGATCATTATATGAGTGTCATAAGTGATTCTCATAGTGATCATGGTATATGTAGTCCTTCGACCTAAGATCATCAAGGTTCCCTACATGTGAGTCACATACTTTGATACTTTCCTTTGTTGCTTGTAACTGAGTGAACTTGAAGGAGGTCATTGGGTATGTCACATATCATGCGGAGGGATTTGTATGATCAAGATGGGATTTGTCCCTCCTATGTAACGGGAGTGATATCTTCGGCCCCCTTGATAGAGTAAGACTAAGAAAAATGCATGGCCATGCTCGGATGAGTTGATATATGATATCAATGTCATCAATTTAAGTTGGTCTACTCGGTAATCAAGAAACCAAAGATTGGGCTATACGAGAGTGACACATTCCATGTCTCGTGCTTAGTCTTGATATCTTGGTCAAAAGGACAATGGCATATATCGATGATGATCATAAAGGTTTAGTCGAATCATCGACAATCTTGGCACTTGGGTAGCAATGATGTGTTGCTAGACACCGCTCATTGCTTATGATCATAAATGTGGTTTATGATCATTGCCAACATGGTAAGAGCCTATTGGGTCACACACATGGAGCTATTTGGATCATTAGAGTGCATGGGCTAATAATTTGGGTATTGGGTTCACAATAATTTCGTATTTGTAATGGGCCCAACAGTTGAGCCATTATTAAGCATGAAATTAAAGCCTAATTGGATTAGGGCTTTCAAACCCATTAGGCCTTGAAGTTGAGTCTCACTATAAATACAACTTCTAGTGAGAATTTCGCAGGTTTCCTTGCCCTAGCCTCCAAAAAGGACAACCGCACTCTTCTCTTGCAATTCCTTGGAGGATGCAAGCTAGCACTGGGAGCGCAAGAAAAACGCATCTGCTGGGACACGGTGGAAGTGTGGTGATCCCGAGAGGCTCGTATGGATACCATAGAGAGCTTGAACACGTCAACTGTTCAAGTTTTGTGATTCGACTCTACAGTTGAGTGAGAGATCTCAACCGAAAATTAGGTATGAAAATTTTCAAACACTCGGTTTACCCCATTTCACTTGGATCCTAGAGGGTTTCGGTTAAATTTTGCTACCCTGTTTGGCTCCTGAAACCCATCAGATGTTCATGTTCACTTTCATCCTTGGAATACAGTACGATGATATCAATGAACACGATCACAAATTTCTCTAGATGTGCTCTAAACACCCTATTCATCAGGTCCATGAATGCAGCTGGGGCATTAGTCAAACTGAATGGCGTGACTGCATACTTATAATGCCCATATCTGGTCTTGAATGCAGTCTTAGGAATATCTTCTTCCTTTACTCTCAACTGGAAGTACCCAGATCTTAAATCTATCTTGGAGAAGATCATAGCTCCCTTGAGTTGATCAAAAAGATCCTTAATCCTAAGGAGTGGATAGTTGTTCTTGATAGTCACTGCATTAAGCTTCCTGTAGTCAAAGCATAGTGTCAAAGATCCATGCTTCTTTTTCACAAAGAGAACAGGAGCTCCCCATGGTAAAACACTTGGCCTTATGAACCATTTTTCAAAAAGTTCATCAAGTTGTTTCTTGAGCTCATTCATCTCTGTAATTGGCATTCTGTAAGGAGGTATGGATATTGGACTAGCTTCTAGTTGCAGCTTGATTTCAAATTCAATCATCCTTTGTGGAGGAATATCTGGCAGGTCTTTAGGAAAGACTTGTGGAAAGTCTTTCACTACAAGTATTCTATCTACTCCTTCTTCACAGTGCAATTGATTCAATGCATAACAATAACCACGCTCAGAAATCAATGGTATCTCATCTAGTACTTCTAGCTCCATGCCATGCATTTCATACACTAATTCCTTAGAATTCACTAATGCATGCACTTCACCATCAGGCAATGTGATTTCCTTCTTAGCACAATCAATTCTTATGTTATGCATAGTAAGCCAATTCATACCTAGCACTAAATCATACTTAGGAATATCCAACACTAACAGATTAGTCAGAACTTTAGTCTTTCCTACTACTAGCTCACAATCCTTAGCTACGTCATTAGTGAAAAGGCATTGACTACCTGCTGTTTTCACTAAGGATATCCTATGCATGATTTCAGTAGGCAATTTCATGGCATCAACAAATTTCCTAGACACTAAAGAGATAGATGCACCAGTATCAAACAAAACACTAACAGGCATACCATTAAGGTAAATGTTACCTCTTAGTGCTCCTCCCTGCTCTGATGTCTCTGGCCTGTCCACTTGGAAGACTCTGCTAGCTCTCTGCACTGGAGGCCGAGGCAATGGAGGAACTGGCCTTTGTTGTCCCTTTCTTGGTGGTCTGCCTCTAGGTCTCGCCCTAATAGGCCTTACTGGACCTTGGTCTTCTGGCCTCCTTTGAGCCTGTGGGCAGTCTTTGATCCAATGATCCATGGATCCACATCTTAGACATGCTTGGGTGTCAAAATAGCAAGGTTTCTTTCCATGAAACTTCTTGCATTTAGGGCACCATAGGCCAGGGAACTTCCCCTTAACCTTGCCCTTACCACCAAGATGAGAATTCTTGGCAATTGCTTTGCCGTGTGGTGGCTTCTTCTGCTTGCCTCTTGCTTGACTACTTTCCCCTAGTCCACTAGGAAAGTACTTAGTCTCATACTCCTTTTACTCTACTAATAGAGCTTTCTACACTGGTTCATAGTAGGTAACTGTTCTGAAAGGTCTAACAGCCTTTCTAATGTCTGACTTTTGGCCTTCAATTCCTCTAGTCCATGATACTAAGGAGCATACCTCACCAACTGATTGAATTTGTGCTCATACTGTAGGACACTGAGGTTGTCCTGCCTTAGAGCATCAAATTCAGCTTGCTTCATATCCTTGATAGCATCACTGATGTACTACTCCTGCAATAGTTGTCTAAACTCTGGCCAAGTCATTTCCATGTCTTCCCCTAGCCTTCTGCCCCTCTCGATAGCATACCTATCTTTGGTGTTTCTCCACCATATCTCTGCACTGCCTACCAGATTGTCCTTGGTGGAGCTGAGTGGCATCCTCTCAAACATCTTTTCTATGAAGATTAACCACTCCTCATCTCTCTCTAGCCCAGCTCTTCCATCAAACTGTGGAGGTCTTAGGCGTTAGAACCTCTCCAATAGTCTGACTTCATCTATGCCTTCTAGATCATCTGATCTGTGTTTCCTGGATCTGTGAGAGCCCTCTGTATGGTGATGCTCTCTATGATCTCTCTACCTTCTCCTAGATCTTCTCTTATGGCCTTCCTCAATCCCATCCCTAGTGGAGGAATGGTCATAGACTGAGGGATTGGTCCTGGATACCTGACCAATCTCAGACCTTAGTCTTCTTCCTCTTGGATTTCTCCTACCTTCATCTTCCTCCTTAACAGTTTCATCATTTGTGTCTTCTAAGCTTCCAGAAGGAACATATTCATACATGTTCCTAGCATCCTCTTCTAGTTCCTATTGTACATCCTAAACTACTTCTACTGGAGCTCTTTGGACTGCTTCCTGTTGTGCTTGAATAAGCCTTACTAAGTTTTCATTCATTAGAGCTAAGTTCCTCTAAAGCTCTAACCAAACCTAAGGCACTTAAGGGTTTGGTACCCCCTGTTGCCCCTGATTGCCTCTATTATGTTCATTTCTTTGATGCCTAGAATCAGTAGGAGGCCTTCGGGGTGGTTCCCCTCTCCTTGTGGCAACCATGTTTACTTTCTGCATTGATGATCCATGATAGAGCACATATAAAAATCATAGGTATTTCAATGGTACTTAACATTAGCAGCTGACCAAACTGAGTTCATATATGTAGATGCATGCAATGCAACTATATGCTATATATATGTATAAACCATGCTCTGATACCAACTTCTGTTACCCACTTTGGGGTAGCCCAGTTATGGTGCCGAAACTGTGCATTTAAATTCCCAGGTTTGGTGTGTCCTGTAGGTCATTAGAACAACACCCTTAGTGTACATACTCAAGTCACCCTCTTGAGCACTGTGTAAATACATGCATATTGATCTAACCATAACACACATATTTACATTTACGCAAACTATGGCAGCTAAGAAGGAAAACACTAGCACAAGTCTTAGTTTTTGCTTCCACACATTAGGCAATCTTGTTAAGTTTTAATGGCTAGCTACTGCATCTGTAACTTCCACTAATAAATTGTATCATTCAAGGCACATACCCCCATGTTTTCTTTGCTCCATTATCAAGTAGAGACTTAGAGCAAGCCAAGCAATTTTTTTTTACATCAATAGCCCACCTATGGACCAAGTTATGGATTTTTGAAGTTGGTTACAAAATTCTGACCAAATAAACAGTAACTCAGCCAACTTTGCAATGTCATATCTGTTGGGTTTCAGGAGCCAAATAGCCCACAACTGTACCCGAGAAGACCATTTGGGGGTTTTTAGGGCCAAACTTGTTTTTGCACTTTATTTTCTTTATTTTCATGATTATTTACATTATTTAGGTCTTTATCAAGGCTAGGGAATTGATTCAGGTCACATAGGGTAAGTTGAATTCGCTGCACACCTTAAACATGTGTTTAAACGGAGTAAGAATCCTAGTTTTACTAGGTTTTCTTAAGTCTTTTGTACCGAGGTTTCCTATGTGACTTTGGCTGCAAATTTTGCTGAGTCTTTTACCCTAGTTTTGGAATATAAGTAGTCACATATTCTAGTTGTAAAACATAACCTTCATAAAAAAAAATATTGCTACTGTGAAGAGAAAATGTCTTTTGTTCTTTGAGGACAACCTTTGGTGCACAAGTTGCTTGTGTTCTTGGCTCTCTTATACTTCTTCTTTCTATTCACAATTTGATTAGGGGTGGGGGTTTAATTCCAATTTGTTGATGTCTTATGGAGTTTGGAAAACATCTTGAGCACATTTCTTGGCCATTGTAGCAAAGGGGTTCACATCAGTTGGAATCAAAGCCATAAGTTCCATCCGAATGACATATCTTTGTGTTCTTGTTTATCATCATTTTTCATTCAATTTTCCAGTGATTTTGTGTTTTAGTTCCCTATTTTAATCATTTTTTGTATTGTTTTAGGTCCGTGTTCTTTGTTTCTAGCCTTGTTTCCAATCAAAACAACCAAAAACAACAAAAAGAAGTCAACTAGTGTTACCTTGTGTTCTCGGTTTTAATCCATTTGTTCACTTTTGTTTCTTATCTTTCTGTTTCATATCTAGCCTATTAATCTCTCTTGTTTTTTTCATTATTTCTAGCATCCTAGAGTCAAGAAAACACAAAAAAAAAAAAACAAGGATCCAAGGTCAAGAAGTTTTGGTACCAAAGAGTTGTTTCAAATTGTGCAAGTTTTCATTAGTTTCGTGTCTTGGCCAAGAAGATGTCTAACTTTTTGTCTTTGGCAGTAATGAACTTTAAAAGGAAAGTTGTTTTAACATCAAATAGCAAGGAAAAAAAAGAAAAAAAAATATAAAAAAAAGGGAAAAAAAGGAACGAAGCAAAGAAAAGAAAAGAAAAAGTTTACAAAGGCAGCTTATGCATAGTGTTTTGGTTTTTGCGCCCACAAACCCAAAACCATTGTTTTGATCCAAAAAGCTTTTCTTTTTGGTTCTTGTGATCTTCAATTGCAAGGGCTTCCTAGAGGCTTTTAAAAATTGTTTAGCCCACCTGTTCTGTGGGTGGTGGATCATGCTTGGAAGAGGGCCCTTTGGGATACCATGATTCCGCAGGACAAGGTGCCGAGGGAGCCTTTCTGGACTTTCACAGAGGACATGGACTTGTTCTCCAAGGATAGTCAGAAAAAGCCTCCTCAGATGGTGAAGGGTGTCCTGACAAACACCATTTTCCAGTCCTTCATAGAGGAGTGTCAGAATGAGGAGGTTCTCGCTGCGAGGATGAGTGAACATACTACCCAAGCTTTTGAAATTTTTGGGGCTTAGCAAAATTTCCTAAATTTTTTCCCCTTTTTTATCTTCATTCTACCTTTCTTTTTGCAGCTCTTGGCATATAGTGGATACTTCAGAGCTTGGGCAGCTAAATAGTCTTCGGTCCGAGGTCCGTCCGAGGAGTCCTTGGCAAAAGCCAAAGACCTCCTTGGTAGCTGTTAGGCTCACCTCCTGAGTGCTTGGCTTAGGCCAAGAAACATAAAGGAAACAAAAAGGAATGAGGTTAAGGACTATGGAAACTAGTATAGTGATGTATGTGCAAGGCTGGAAACTTGCAAGACCTAACTGCACATAGAAACTAGACTATGGCAAAACTGACATAAATCAGAGAAAGGGGACCAAATTGTACACTTAAATTGGTGGTACAATTAAAACTACAAACTTTAAGATGGTGATTTCAGTCATGCAACTTTTTATGATGACTAGTGCAATACTAGACCAAGTTTGGTGGACAACAATGATAACTAGTGATGTCTTGTCTACCACTAAGGAACTAATCATTATTTAACTAGTTAGACTAACTAGTGTTCACACTAGTTGTTATGACCGGTTTTACTTGGAGAAATGGCACCTTGGTACTTGTGTTTGGCATGTGCATGGAATTATGGGCCATAGGGTGACCTAAATGACAAGCTAAACACATGTTTTAGTGGCGGCATTGTAGTCATGTGAAGTTGAGGGCTGCATTGATCCATGCAAATAAATGGAGGCCAAAAGCTAGCATAATGCCAACTTGAGTACAAGTGTCTTATGTCCGGACCTAGTCAAGGCCATTTGTTTTGCCATTTAGGGTTTCCTTGTTCTTGACTTGGCCGAGAGTTGTTCTTGAGTTCTTCCACAAATTGCTCTTGAATCCAAGCAAATTTGAAGGTAATTGGAAGAGACAAGCTAGCAAGACTTGTTTCGGCACTAGACTACTTGGATTCAAGCTTTTGTTCTTGCAGATTCAAGGAAGGCTGAGCCAATCAAGCTAGGGTTTTAAGGTAATTCTTGATATTCCCTTGAATACATGGTAATTCTTCCATGAACAAGGAGTTAAAGTGTTTAATTGATGGAATAATAGGCCAATTTGGTGAAGAACACCTTGGCTTGAAAGTTTAGTGTTGGCCAAAAGTGTTGGATGAGATAATTTGGTGTTCTTCCTAGTTTACATGGAAATTAATCCATGATTAAGGTTTATTGATGCCTAATTAATCTTGTGATAGGCTATTTTGAGTGAAGAACATCAAAGTGTGAAAGTTTGATTCTTGGCCGAAAGCTCAACTTGAGGTAATTTCATGTTCATCGCTTGCTTACATGGTAATTGTTCCATGAACAAGGTTTAATGATGCCTAGATGGTTATATGTTGGGCTAAATTAGTGAGGAACATCAATGTGTGGAAATGTGCATTTGGCCGAGAGTATGAACTATAGTAACTTAGTGTTCTTCTTTTAATACATGGTAGTTGATCCATGAATAAGAGTTATTGATGCCTAATTAATCATTTGGTAGTCTAAATTGAGTGAAGAACACTTGAGCATTGAAGTTGGTATCTTGGCCAATTTGAGGTAGGGATTTTTCTTGGTGAATTACCATGGTTCAAGTGTTTAGAGTGGCTAAGTGATGGTTAAATTTTCCAAATGACCTTAGTTGCTTGATGGGCTATTGTGAATATATTCGGTTTAAGTGTTGATTAGCTAATTGACTATGGTACATGTGCTAGAAATGCTAGTAAAGGTGGCCTATTTGCTAAGCATTTTGGAGCTCTAAGTGGATGTTGAGTGTTGATGAAGTTATGTGTGCAAAATGCACATGGGCACATGTTATGGAGAACTTGGCTGAGAGCACTTAGTGGTGTGTGTCTGTGTTTTGTGTGCTTTGGTGAATTCTATGTGCTTGCTAACCCAACATTCACTATTATTGCTTATATGCCTCGGTTATCTAGCATGCATATGTATATGTTTGGTTTTCCTTGTCTTTGTGTTTGTTTTGCAGGTTATGTTGAGCTAATGGGAGGTTAAGCTTTGAGTTGTATACTCAGCTTAACTAAATAAACTCATGATTGAGTTGTATATTAAAGTGAACTCTACTGAGTTTTATACTCACTGCCCATCCTACTTGTTTTCAGGAAAAGACATTCGGCCTGAATAGTGTATGCTTGCTTTGTGCTTGTGTTTAGTGCTAGCTTGCTTAATTGTCAAGGTATGTGCCAATGTATGCTTGGCTTATTGGTTTCAGTTCATTACAAGTCTTATATCTTGTTGGCCGAGACTTATCGACTAAGTTTGCAGGCTTATAGTGTGGGGGACCTGTCTAGGAAAGCATTATGGATACTTGGACTTTAGCTTTGATCATAGTGCTCACCTTTATGACGATGAACTTGGCAATTGGGTTGGTGTTGCAGTGTGTACTTTTGTATGGGATCCTTAAGGTACTGTTTCACCATTAGTGGTCATGGGTTGTACTAACTTGGCATGGAAAACTTATGGGTTCATGGCATGTAGCCATGTTGGATACTAGCTAGACTACCATTTTGTGTACATATATGTAGTCTTGGATACCTAGCTTTGGTGTTGGTTTTGTTGGACTTATGTGCCAAGTTATGTATATGTTGATATGGCTGGTTTTGGACATGAATATATGTTGAATGCTTTGGGCCAAGGTTTGGCACCTTTATGAATGGCTAAGGACTTATGTTTGTGTATGTAATTGTGAACCTCCATGTGTACCTTTGTTGGCCAAGAAGAACATATACATGTCAACATGTGGTTTCAAAACCAAAGTAAATACAGTGGGCTTCTTGGTTGCCATATAAGTGGCACACTTGATTGCACACCATATAAGCACTTAAAATTTCATTAAGTGTTGCCTTGCTTGTTATGCAAGTAATCTATTAAAACCTTGCTTGTTTTGCAAGTTAGTGGTATTGGGCCTTGCATCTGCTGCAAGTAATTAATGGATTTGTCTTTAAAGCCTCCTGGGCCACCTCCCAGGCCTTTTACCTTAAGAAAATAAGACTTAATGTTACCATTGCTTGCTTGGCCGAATTAGAGAATTAGAATTTAATTTCTGGGTTTGAGAGTTAAACTAAAAACTTATGGGCCAGGCCCTATGTGAGGTGTGACACTAGCCCAACGGTCAAGTACAACGAGCTTAATAAAATAGCCAAGGAAGAGCTGGCCAACCTTTGGGAAGAGTTTCTGAAGAGTCAGGGGGAGCTCATTCAGGACTTTTCAGCGAAGATGTCAAACCTCGAGTCGAAGGTGATATCTTTGACCTTGGTGAACGAGGCTTTCCAAAAGCAGAATGAGGGTGTCGTTGATGACCTTAAAAAGGCATTAGCTCTTAACTCTGAACTTCAGGCCGAGGTTGACAAGCTGAAGAAGGAGAAGAAGCAAAAGGAAGAGGTTGGAGAGGGAGGTCATGGTCCTCAATAATGAATTGGAGGACGTGCATGTGGAGAAGAATAAGTCTGGCCAGGCAA
This sequence comes from Aquilaria sinensis, assembly GCA_005392925.1. Classification (NCBI taxonomy): domain Eukaryota; kingdom Viridiplantae; phylum Streptophyta; class Magnoliopsida; order Malvales; family Thymelaeaceae; genus Aquilaria; species Aquilaria sinensis. The sequence continues at coordinate 86,958 of SMDT01000099.1, forward strand.
CAAAGTCCTCTTATCATGACAGTTTTTGCCTGGCCCATCAAAATGTTTTGTCCAAATTTCCCGACCTCGACCTTTCCTTTCTGGCGGCCCTGGACATCCCTAAAGGACCATCTTTGGAGTGGTCGAGGATAGAGTTCCTCAATCTCCCAGCTAATCCACCTTCGGGCCCAACAGTTGCTGTCGAAGAAGGTGACATCGAAGGTGAGATAGCTGAAGATGCCGAGGAGCCAGCAGGTGTCCAGGAACCCGAATAGGCTTTCTTTTGCTTATTTCCCTTGTAATTTGCTCCCTTTGTACATTGTAATGAAATTTCAATAAAACTTTTTCCTTCAAAATTTTGGATAAGTTCCTTACTGAACTATCTTCGGCATCGAAGGGTGTCGCGACCATGTTCGGTCATCATCCTTTGGAAAAAGGCCATTTTCTACGAAACTTAACACATGTACAATTAGTTAAGTCATTTTTTCACCAACCACGTTTGGTTAACATTTTTTGGAAAAGGTGGCCCTTCGAACATATCCACATTCGGACCATTTCATCCTTGAAAATTTTTCTAAGTTCTTCACTTATGCACTTTAGGAAGCAGCTACTTTTGGCTTTCCTCCGTTGAGTACAACCATGTTTGCTCACATGAAATGCTCTCCTTCAAAAACCATGTTCGATTGAAGAAAATATTCACCTTCAGATATAACCATCTTTAGTTATGCCTCTTCAGTGTTTTTGCGCAACTTTCTTCCTGAAAATTTTTCTAAGTATGGAAATTTACTGAGGCACTTTTATAAAATGACCATCTTTGGTTGTCATCCATCGGAGGCGACCATGTTCGGTTCCACATCTTCGGCTAAACTTAACTTTCCGTGAAGTAGCTAAGTGTCTTTTTCAACCATGTTTGGTTAATATTCTTCCGCAAAAAACTGTCTATTTTCACGAATACTTCTTCGACAGTGACCATGTTCGGTTTTCCCCCTCGGAAGCGAACATGTTTCATTTTCTCCTTCGGAGGCCAACATGTTCGGTCATTATGCCTTCGGAAAAAATGTATAATCTTGCACGTAGGCATTTTTGGGATAAACTTCATTCGGTTTTTACACCATGTTCGGTCAGTCACCCTCGGTGAGAATTGTACAATTTTTCCTTAGAAAAAATTTCTAAGTATAGAATTTTTTCAGGGAATCTGAATGCCATGTATTTTTCAATTCTCCCCATTTGGTGTCACCGACCTTGTAGACTCCTGGCTGAACTTTATCGAGGACCAAATAAGGTCCATCCCAGTTCACCTGAAGTACTCCGTGATATGGCCTTCGGGCTTCAAATTTGGCTTTTCAGAGGATGAGGTCACCCTTCTTGATTCCTTTTCGCTTGACGTGCAGGTTGGTAGCGATGGCTACTCTCTGTTGGAAAGCTTTTCTTCTGAGCTCAACCATTTCTCTGTGCTCATCAATGAGGTCCAACTTGGTTCTTAAACCAAGGTTGTTCCTTTCTCCGTATCCGAATCGATGGTTGTACGACCTCAACAAGGATAATGGCCTCTACGCCGAAAACGAGTGAGAAAGGCGTCTCACCCGTGGGTCTTCTAGGGGTTGTTCGATAGCTCCATAGGACGCTTAAAAGCTCTCCTAGTCATCTTCCCTTTGCTTCCTTCAACCTTTTCTTCAAGCCATCCTTTATTGTTCTATTGGAGACTTCAAGTTGTCCGTTGCTCTGAGGGTGGGCCACTGGGGCGAAGTACAACTTTGTCCCGAGGTTGACTATGAATTCTTGGAAACCTTTATCGGTAAACTGGGAACCATTATTAGCTACTATCACCCTCGGTATGCCGAATCTACATATGATGTTCTTCTAGACAAATCTCTATATGTCCTTCACCAAGATTGCCGCTAAAGGCTCTACCTCGATCCACTTGGTGAAATAATCTACTGCAACTACGCAGAACTTCACTTTTCCGGGAGCTGTTGGGAGAGGGCCAATGAGGTCTATACCCCATACGGCGAAGGGGCAGGGGTAGTTTGTTGAAGTTATCATTTTCGAGGGTAGTATCTAGATAGGATAGTGTCTTTGGCACTTGTCACATTTTTGGACGAACTACCTCACATCCTTCCTTAAGGTGGGCCAAAAATATCCTTGCCGAAGTAGTACTCTAGCCAGGGCATCAGTTCCTATGTGAGAACCGCAAGCCCCCTCATGGACTTCTTTCAGGACATCTCCAATGTCCTCTTCGCTGACACACCTCTACAATGGACTTGCATACCCTTGTCGGTACAATTCTTCCCCAATCAGGAAGTATCTTCTAGAGCGTTTTCGCACTCTCCTGACTACAAGAGAATCTTTGGGAAGTTCTGAAGTTCTGAGGTATTTCTTGATGGGATCTTTCCATCCTCGACTCGAGGTTGTTACACACAATATTGATATGCTTGGATGATATAGTACTTCGGTGGACTTCTTTGATTTGGCCAAAGTGTCTGCTTCCGCATTATCTCGATGAGCTACATTTTCTATATGTACCGTGTCGAATTCTTGGATGAGCTTTTTGATGAGGTCATGGTATTTTGCCAAGGTTGGGTCCTTTGCACCGTAGTCCCCTGCCATCTATCGGACTACTAGCTAAGAATCACTGTGGGCCTTAAGATTTCTCACACCAACTCTTTTTGCCAACCGTAAGCCTGCTATGAGGGCTTTATATTTGGCGATGTTGTTGATGACATTGAATCCGAATTTGATGGCCTTCATGGCTTCCATACCTTCGGGACCACAGAGGATTACTCCAGCTCCTTGATGTTCAGAACCAGAGGCTCCATCAACAAATAGTGTCCATTCAGGTTCATCCTTTTCGAGGTCCTCAGGGATATCCTCAGCTTTTGGCACTTTGGCGATGAAGTTTGCCAATGCTTGAGCCGTTATTGCCCTTTTTGGCTCGTAAGTGATGTCATACTCACCCAGCTCAATACACCACTTTGATAATCTTCCCGAGTGATCTACCCTTCTCATGACATTGCAAAGAGGTAGGTTATTTCGGACAGTAATAGGGTGTCCTTGGAAGTAAGGTCGCAACCTTCTACTTGCCAATACTAAGGCATAGATGGCTTTCTATAGAAGAGGGTACCTAACTTCGGCACCATGTAGGGACTCACTCACATAGTATACTGGCCACCGCCTTTCTCCCTCTTCCTTTACAAGCACTGAACTTACCGCTTTTTCACTGACGGTGAGGTAAAGGATGAGAGGTTCTCTTTCCCTCAGCTGCCGAAGTGTCAGCAAATGGGTTAGGTAGCTTTTGAGCTCATCCTAGGCCTTTTGGCAGTCTTCGTTCCAATGATGTTCCTCGCATCCGAAGTACCTTCATTTTTTGCTGCTTTGGTGAGCACTTTGAAGAACGGTTGGCACCGATCCCCATATCTGGAGATGAATCTACTGAGGGAAATAATTCTCCTAGTCAGTCTTTGCATGTCCTTGGTTGTTGTGGGAGTTCGGAATCCTAGCAGGGCCTTAACATTTTCTGGATTGGCATCGATACTTCTTTCTGATACCATCAATCCAAGGAACTTGCCCGCATTCAGCCCGAACACGCACTTCTCCGGGTTGAGACGGATTACGAATTCCCGAAGTCAGTGGAATGTTTCCTTTAAGTCTAAGATATGAATGCTAGGCAGTTTGCTCTTAACTATCGTATCATCGACATATACTTCCATATTCTTCCCGATTTGGGTGTCGAACACCCTGTTCATCATCCTTTGGTACGTGGCCCCTGCATTCTTCAAACTGAAGGGCATTCTAACATACCAGTAGGTCCCGACTTTGGTGATGAAGGTGGTTTTCTCCTCATCTTCGGGATCCAACCGAATTTGGTGGTATCCAATGAAGGCGTCGAGGAAGCTGAGCAGACCGTATTCGGCAGTGGAGTCCACCAACTGATCTGTCGATGGCAAAGGATATGAATCCTTAGGACAGGCAATATTTATGTTTTGGAAGTGAATGCACATTCGGAGTTTATCACTCCCTTCCTTCGTAGCAATGACAACGTTGCTAAGCCATTCGAGGTACTTGACCTCTCTTATTACGCCTACTTCCATTAACCGTTAGACTTTGGTTTTGACGAAGCTGTTCTTATGCGCCAAAAGGCTTCACTTTTTTTGTCAAATAGGCTTCACCTCTGAGCACACTTTAAGGCTATGTTGGATTATGCGAGGGTCTACCCTAGGCATGTCCTTCGAAGAGTAGGCAAACAGATCTTTGTTCGTTAATAGAAAAGATACAAGCTTTTCCTTGACACCTTTGGCCAGTTGTTTCCCCACTCGGGTACTTCGGCCTGGGACAAGTTCTACATCCTCTGTTTCTATTTTTTGGAAGTCACCTATTCCTTCTCCTATTGCCTCTTCAGTGAGTATGCTCTTTTCTTCCAAAGTCTGTGCATGAACTTTCATTGGAATTTCTCTAGCCTTCACGAAGACTTTCCTCACCTTAGCTTGATCAATGAATATCTCTGCGTTCGCTTCCTTCGCGCCGAATGTGACTGTTAGGAATTTTACATTTGGGCGAATGTGGAGATTCCCTTATGTCTGCCTCCCGAGGATGGCATTGTATGAAGAAGGGACATCAATGACGATGAACCTTGTTATTGTGGAAGCAAAGAGCTCTTCCTTGCTATGAACCGAAGTTCCTTTTAACATCAGAGGTAGGTTGATCCACACAAGGACAAGGAGTTTGGATGGACCTACCCTGAATGTTACCACCTCACAAAATGAGAGAATTACAAGTGTGTCATAATGGCTAAAAACAATTATATTGTGTAATTCTCACCATAGTGATTGTATGTGGGGAGTAAAAGGTATGATCAACACCTTTTTAAAAGTGTTCCAAGTTAGTAACTTGGTCCCCAAGAAAAGCCTTAAGGATTGCTTGTTTGTCAAGCAACCTATGGACTTTTTTGTAAGGTTTTGGAAATTCGGGTACTCAATTGCAAAAATTTCACAAAAGAGATTTGGAGAGTTATGGAAAGGATATGAATGGTATAAAAGTGCTATTGGAGTACCAAATTGCTTATGGAAGACAACTAAGGACAAAGAAAACACAAAAAGGCATAAAGGACCTAAGTGTTCTAATATAGGTCTTAAGATGTGTATGTCTATGACTTAAGTCAAGTGGAAGTTTTGTGAGGTTATCCCACATAAGGAAGGCTGCTAAAGGAAGATAAGGATGGTCAAATTTGGGCCAAGTGATTAAGACTAAGAAACCATAGTCTTGTAGCAAGGAAAATGACATAAGACAAGGTTAAGACTACTTAAGTGTGTTTAGTGTACTTTTGACTATTTAAGTAGTCAAGACCACCTTTGCTTCTCTAAATTTCGGCCTCCACCAGAAAATATAAAGCCAGCCCTCTCCTCCACACTTCCTCCATAACCACCATACCTTCAAACTCAAAACTACTTGCAATGGAAGTCAAGGAAGCACAATTAGAAGCTATTTGGTGCTACTGCTTGAGTGCATCTAGGATCAAGCTCCAATTTCAGCATACCCAATTCAAGGTAAGGGTTCTATCTTTCTCTCATAGGCAGCTTTTCACCATTTTCAAGCCAAACCATGGAGCTAGGGCTAATGTTCACATACTTGCCATCAGCTTGATGACAATACATGCTACATGAGGGGAGTGCACTTATTGAATGGTTTTGTGACCTCAGTCAAATACACAAAGATGGCAGTTACAGGAGTTCCTAGAGCCACAACGGACTCCACTAACAGGATGCTTAACAGCTCCTGCTAACACCATAATTACCACCTTTAAAAATTCCATAGTGATTTGGTAAAGTTTATTAAACTTTTTAGATGGACTAGACATATGGAAGTTCATGTTGAAATTTTAGACAAAAATCAAACCAAAAGGGTGTGTTTGCTGCTGCATTTGGTTGCTATATCTTGTATATATGCATTGTGGGAGTAAGTGTCATTTAGAAACTTTGGCTAACAGGATTTAATGATGGTTACATTGCCTATTGAATCCAAAGTGCTACCCTTACTAACTTTCTCATATGAAACTTATAGCCCCTCAATTCTGTCATTTCAGGTCCAGCTGAACAGATCACCTTCAAAATAACCATTGTGGTTTGAGTTTTGATCTGAAATTTCAGTTACATGAACTCACATATTTCTAGTTGTGATCAAGGAAATTTTGGTGATTTTAGGAGCACATTTGGTATTTTTAATGGTGGTAGTTTTTGTGTTGTGCAGCAGCTGTCCAGCATCCTGTTTGTGGAGTCCATTGTGTCTCAAGGACCTCCTGTAAGTGCAGGTGCATATTTAGCTTGAGTCATAAGACCATAGCTCTAGTCCAATGTATGCATGCTAAATGTAGTGTATGAAAAAATAGAAACAAGTCCATGAGAACATTTGAGTAATGTTTTGGCTATGTAAGTGGTGTGGTGCAAAATTGCCTAAGTGTGAATGATGGGCTGCTTACTTGTAAATTCTGTTAGCACCACATAAAGCTTGTTAATTGAAAGGCAATGTAATTCCTATGTGTAATTTCAATATATGGGATAGCCTTGGAGGGCTTTCCCCTTGTGAATGAAGTGTTTGCATGGTCTTGGAAATGGGGGTATGGACAAAATGGTGAGAGTTGGCAGAAGTTTGACTCTGGACATAAAGTTTAATATCTCCCTGTGTAGAATGAAGCTTGAAATGAAACACCACACCTATACAACATCTAGATGCTTAACTGAGATTTGGAATTTCTGGATTTAGATCCCTGTAGCCAAAGATATGACTTTGCAAAGTTGGCTGAGTTACTGTTCATTTGGTCAGAATTTTGTAACCAACTTCAAAAATCTATAACTTGGTCCATAGGTGGGCTATTGACGTAAAAAAAAATTCATTGGTTTGATATAAGTCTCTACTTGATAATGGAGCAAATAAACAGGGGGCTATGTGGCTATAATGATACAGTTTACTAGTGGAAGTTACAGGTGCAGTAGCTGGCCACTAGAACTTAACAAGATTGCCTAATGTGTGGAAGCCAAAACTAAGACTTGTGCTAGTGTTTTACTTCTTTGCTGCCATGGTGTGCATGCAATGTGAATATGTGTGTGATGGTTGGACCAATATGCATGTATTTACATAGTGCCCAAGAGGGCCACTTGGGTATGCACACTAAGGGTAGTATTCTGATGGCCTACAGAACATTACCAATCTTGGGAGTCTAAATGCACAGTTTTGGCACCATAATTGGACTACCCCAGAGTGGGTAACACTGAAGGTAGGGGAGGTGAAAGGTTTGAGGTCACCTTTTGAGATGCCCAAGTTCGGCAGTAGGTGGGAGAATAGAACATCGGCGTTGGAACCATCGTCGATGAGTGCTCTTTTGACGTCCCAACTCCCTATCCTTGTCATAATTTGGAGGGGGTCATCATGAGGGAACTTCACGATAGACCCATATTTCCAAACAAGCTTGTTCGCTGGGTTTCTGAACTCCATCATCGAGATTTCCTGGACTTTCATTTTCCTTTCGGCTGAGGGTATCCCAGTGGTGATTGTCTGGATTACTCCCACCGAAGGTGGTGGATGCTTCCTGGGACTTTAGATCCGACGTCGGTCGAAATCATAGTCCTTGTCCTACCTTTCCTTTCCTCTTCCCTTCTTCCTTTGGGGGATGGCATTCATAGGTACCGTCGCAATTGGCCTTGTTTGATCAGAGATTCTATGTACTTTTTCAGATGGAAGCAGTCCTTGGTGTCATGCCCATGGTCTCAGTGAAACTGGCAAAACTTCTTCATGTTCTTCTTATTCTCCGAGGTCATGGCCTTCGGACATTGAATGGTAGTCCCATGCTTCTCCATGGCCATCAGTATGTTTGTCCTTGTGGTATTCAAGGGAGTGAACGACACCTGCCTCTTTCTTCTTTGTTTCTGAGGTCTGCCCCCACCCTCAGTCTAATACGGAGGTTGGTGACTCTGACCTTCGAAGTGATGGTGATCAGACTTCAGCCCTGCCATCCTCAGCTCTTTGGCTATGATGTGTTGTTCTGCCCTTTAGTAGAATTCCCCTAGGGTGTTAGGGGGATCTTTGGAGAACTCGTAGAAGAGTTGTGAATCTCTTCGCAGTCCCCTGATCATGGCGAGGATGCGAATTTCGGGGAAAAAGTCAAGCACACTTAGGGCTTCCGTATTAAACCTCTCGACATAGTCGCGAATCATTTCTCCATTCATTTGCTCTATGTTGAACATCTGGATGGGCATCTTCACCGTCAATTTGCTTCTAATGAACTGTTGAGTAAATGTGGTGGACAACACCTGGAAACCCATTATCGTTCCAGGGGCTAGGGAGTTATACCATGCAGTCGCGGGCCCGGAGAGAGTGACCATAAAGCATTTGCAGAGGGTGGCATCATCAACACCATGCAACACCATGCTGCGTCTATACTTTGTTAGGTGAGCTTAGGGGTTGCTACACCCATCATATGTTTCCAAGCATGGTACTCGGAAGTCACTTGGCATGGGTGCCTCTACTATTGCACGAATGAAAGGTGACTCTTCTCCGGTGAAGGTCTCCGACATCCTTGACTAGAGAGGCTTCTGGGAAATTTTCCTCTCTACTTTCTCTAGCCTCTCTAGGATCTTCTCCATGAGGGTGGTAGTACTGGTATCTTCTCATTGCCTGGTAGCCTTCGGCAATGGAGAGCGACGTCTCCTTTTTGGGGAATAACTTCGTTGGTGGGGAGATTGTGACTTCCCATCCGGTGATGAACTCCACCGGTGGAAGGTTTTACGGCCTTTTGATGCCGTTTGTTCAGCACGATGTCTTCTGGGAGTTACATCCTTTGTGGAGGACTCATTGTGGAAGTCCCCACTTCCTGAACTCTAGTGAGTAGACTTAGGACTTCTCTCCCGGCGGCCAGCTGGTGAAGAGGCCCTTCGACCTGAAGGTGGTTGAAACCACCTTTGGTCAAGCTGTTGTGTCGTCTTAGCAACAACAGAGCACTGAAAATCTCACAGGAAGCTCACCATGACCATCAGAGGACATTCATCCTCAGGCAAAGAAGTCCTTACGGCAGGTTGTTTAGTTGCCGGTTTAGTTTCTGGTGCGGATGGGGACTTCGGGGGTCCCTTGTCCTTAGAACATCGGGTCTCAATGACGGCAACCTGAGAGTGAGTTCCTATAGATAGCATCAAATGTTTCCCAACGGCATCATCGTCGTCTGACATATTTACCTGAAGGAGAGACTTCTGGTATTGATAGCCGAAGGGCTATCGCCTCTCTCAATACATACTTCCTGGTAAAAGCGTGGCCGGGAAACCTGGCGTCATCCGAAGGAAGCGCTAACACTGACCTCATAATAGGCGAAGTCAAATGCCTCAAACTCAGGACTTCGGCCAGAACGTCAGGAATTTCAATGATGTTGCCGGCTCCCCCGGGGGACCAAACGGATCGTCTTCGGGAATAAAGAACCAGCTATTGCAAGCAGGAGAGACTCTCCCCGAAGGTGGAACCCCCGAACCATGGAAATCCCAGAACTACAGGCATAATTCCCGAAGAAGGGCATCTGTACCAAAGGACGGCCTCGCCCAGAGGACCTCGGGAGTACGGCATAGGCATTTAAGGAGCCTCTGACATGTCGCCCACAGGCGTTACACGCCGCCTCAAACGGCGGCCTGACGCGTCGACGCCGTTCGAGTCTTGTCACAACCTGTCTCAGTCCAAGACTCAAGGGGCCTATAAACGGCTACTTGTCCCCTACGCCCGAAGGTACAGAAAGCATCCGACCGAACACGTGTCATGATCTGTAGGGGCTGGGCACTCCTATAAATACCAGGAAACAGGCCCTGGCAAGGGATCCGACCCTCTCTCCCGGAGAAAACACAAGCAGGCAAGGCCTTCTAACCCCTTAGTGCTCCTCCTCTATCTCCCCTCAGGACACTGACTTGGGCGTCGGAGGCTCCTCCCCGGAAAAATACTCCGGGGACCTCCTAACCCTTTTTTCTGAGCATTTCAGGCACGCTCCTCTGGGAAACCTTTGCTCCAGACGTTCTTCCCTTCAGGAAGTCCCTCCCGAAGTCATAATGTCACCCGACGAAGATGCTGCTGGGCATCATTTGGCGCCGTCTGTGGGAACTCACTCTCAGGTCGCCGTCGTTGAAACTCGGCGTTCAAAGGACAAGGGACTTCCTAAGTCCTCGTCCGCGCCTGAGGCTCAACCGGCTACCGAGCAAACCCTTCCAGGGACTTCCTCGCCTGAGGAAGAGCGTCCTCTAGTCATAACTATGAGTTTTTTGCGCGACTTTCAGCGCTCTGTTGTGGCTGAAATGACACAGCAAATAGACCGAAGGTGGCCGCAACCAACTCAGGGCCAAAGGCCTCCCTCGCCAGCACGCCCTCGGGAGAAAAGCCCTAAACCAACCTACCGCAGTTCGGGAAGCGGGGATCCGCGCGAGGAGTCTTCGACGGAAAACATGCTCCTCGGGACACGACCTACGGGACAAACTGGGTCCAAGCGACCTAAAGTCCCGCGCCAAAGGAGCTCATCACCTGAGGCGAAGTCCCCATCCCCTCGGCGCCGGAGTCACTCCCCGAAGAGACGCCGACAATCTCCCTTCCCAGAAGCCTACAAGCATCAGGAGGAAGAGCCTAGTGCCACGTTCCTTATGGAGAAGATATTAGCGAGGTTGGAAAGAGTGGAAAAACAGGTAGCTCGCAAACCGGTCTGGGCAAGGCTGTCTGAAACTTTCTGTGGGGATGAGTCACCATTCACCCGAGCAGTAGTTTCGGCAGCCATGCCAGGTGACTTCCGGGTGCCTCGGCTGGAAACCTATGATGGCCGAACTGATCCACAGGCCCATCTAACAAAATACAAACGCAGCATGATGATGCACGGTGCTGATGACGCTACCTTGTGCAAATGCTTTGAGGTCACCCTCACAGGACCAGCAACAGCATGGTACAATTCGTTGGCTCCAGGAACCATCAGGGAGTTCCAGGAGTTATCTACGGCCTTTACACAGCAATTCATTGGAAGTCGGCCGACGGCGAAGATGCCTGTCCAGATGTTCGACATAGCGCAGAAGAACGGAGAAACCATCCGCGACTATGTCGAAAGGTTTAACAGAGAAGCCTTAAGTGTTCCAGACTTCCGCCCCGAAATACGCATTCTCGCCATGACACGGGGCCTTCGGAGGGACTCACAGCTGTTCTACGAATTTTCCAAGGATCCTCCGGACACGCTTGGCGAATTCTACCGAAGGGCCGAGCAGCACATGACGGCCGAAGAGCTAAGGATGGGTGGACCGAAGTCCGATCACATCCGCGCCGAAGGGTCCAGCCAGCAAATGCGGTATTCAACTGACCAGGCGGGACGACCTCGAAGAATTAGGGGAAGGAAACCCCCAACCTTCACACCCCTGAACACCACGAGGACCAACATCCTCATGACAATGGAAAGACAGGGGACCCAGATTCAGCGGCCAAGGGCCATGACCGCTGATAATAAAAAGAACATGAAGAAGTTCTGCCAGTTTCACCGCGACCACGGCCACGACACCGAAGACTGTTTTCAATTGAAAAAATACATAGAGTCGCTGATAAAACAAGGCCAACTTCGGCGATATCTGCGAATGCCTTCCCCGAAAGGGAGAAAAGAGGAAGAAGGAAAGGCAGATGACGAGGACTACGACTCCGACAGACGGAGGAATAGAAGTCCGAAGAGGCGTCCTCCACCTCCGGCGGGAATAATACAAACAATTACGACAGGACTCCCATCCTCGGAAAGAAAGAGGAAGGCCAGAGAAATATCAGTGATGGAATATCAGAGTCCGACGAAAAAGCTGGCCCGCAAGGATGGTTCCACTGTCATCTTCCCCCATGACGATCCGCTTTTGGTCATGGCGAGGATAGGAAACTGGGACGTCAAGAGAGTGTTGCTTGACGATGGATCAAACGCTGACGTCCTCTTTTCACATCTGCTGCCGAACTTGGGCATATCCAACAGCGATCTCAAGCCCGTCACTTCGCCTACTTTCGGGGTAGGACCATCCGAGCTACCCGTCCTCGGATGGATCGATCTTCCCCTAATGATGAAAGGAACTTCGGTGGACGGGACAGCTGAATTATTCGCCTCCACAATGACAAGGTTTATTGTCATGGATGTTCCTTCATCATACAACGCCATCCTTGGGAGGCAAACACAGGGAAATCTGCACATTCGCCCTGATGTAAAATACTTAACTGTCACTTTTGCCACCAAGGATGGAGACGCAGAAATCTTCGTTGATCAGGGCGAAGTAAGGAAAGTGTTCGTCAAGGCACGAAAAGCTCCAGTAAACAACTTCGCGCAAACGGTAGAAGCAGAGGCTTTACCAGGTGGAAAACCAAAAAAGGGCGAGGCAGAAGATCCCGCGAAGGTAGAAATGGAAGAGGTAGAACTTGTCCCAGGCCGAAGTACCCGAATAGGGAAAAACTTGGCCGAAGGAGACAAGAAAAAACTTGTATCCTTTCTACTGATGAATAAAGACCTGTTTGCCTACACGCCGAAAGATATGCCGGGGGTAGACCCTCGCATAATACAGCATAACCTTAAAGTAAGTCCGGAAGCAAAACCTGTCCGGCAAAAGAAACGGGGCATCTCAGTCCATAAAAATAACTTCGTCAAAACCGAAGTCCAGCGCTTACTAGACGCAGAAGTAATCAGGGAAGTCAAGTACCCCGAATGGTTGAGCAACGTGGTTATCGCCACAAAAGAAGGGAGCAGTAAGCTCCGAATGTGCATTGACTTCAGAAACTTGAATGATACTTGCCCAAAAGACTCGTACCCTCTCCCACCAATAGACCAATTGGTGGATTCGACTGCCGAATACGGACTCCTAAGTTTCCTAGACGCCTTCAGTGGGTATCACCAAATAAGAATGAACCCCGAAGACGAGGAGAAGACTGCCTTCATCACGGAAGGCGAAACGTATTGTTATATCAGGATGCCCTTCGGGCTCAAAAATGCAGGAGCCACCTACCAGAGGTTGATGAGCAAGGTCTTCAGCGACCAAATAGGGAAGAATATGGAAGTCTATGTCGATGACATGATAGTCAAGAGCAAACTGCCTACCGACCACGTTGCAGATCTAAAGGAAACTTTCCACCAGCTCAGAACCTTCGGGATCCGCCTTAACTCCGAAAAGTGCATCTTCGGCATAACCTCGGGAAAATTTCTTGGATACATGGTATCAGAAAGAGGCATTGAGGCTAACCCCGAAAAAATTAAGGCTCTGCTCGAATTCCGAACTCCCGTCACAATAAAGGATGTGCAAAGACTCACTGGAAGGATAACCTCTCTTAGTAGGTTTATTTCCAGATATGGAGACCGGTGTCGAGCATTCTTTAAAGTCCTCACTAAGGCAGCAAAAAAGGAGGGCAACCTCGGAAGTGATGATCATCCTTGGAATGAGGACTGCCAAAAGGCCTGGGAAGAACTCAAAATCTACTTAGCCTGTCTGCCCACTCTGCGACAACCTCGCGAGGGAGAGCCCCTCGTGTTATACCTCGCCGTCACAGAAAAAGCAGTAAGCTCGGTCCTTGTGAAAGAGGAAGGGCCGAAGCAATGGCCGGTTTATTATATAAGCAAGTCCCTGCACGGCGCCGAAGTCAGATATCCCTTGCTACAAAAAGCTATATATGCCCTGGTACTGGCAGGGAGAAGGCTACGGCCATATTTTCAGGCTCACCCTATCATCGTCCGAAGTAGTCTACCTCTACGGGACGTCATGAGGAAAGTCGATCATTCAGGAAGGCTTTCCAAATGGTGTATAGAGCTTGGCGAACACGACATTACTTATGAACCTCGGAAAGCCATAAAAGCTCAAGCCTTGGCAGACTTTATTGCCGAAGTACCCATCACCGAGGACAGCCATATGGATCCCGGCGGAGGTGAGCCAGAATGGACTTTGTATGTCGACGGAGCCTCGGGCTCCGAACACCAGGGAGCTGGGGTAATTATCAGAGGCCCCGAAGGTCTAGAAGTAATGAAAGCCATCAAGTTCGGCTTTAACGTCACCAACAATATGGCTGAGTACGAAGCTCTCATAGCAGGGTTACGCCTAGCCAGAAAAATTGGTATAAAAAACTTAAAAGCCCACAGCGATTCCCAGCTGGTAGTTCGACAAACAGCAGGGGACTACGGGGCGAAGGACCCGACCTTGGCAAAATACCATGAACTGGTAGCAAAGCTTATCCGAGAGTTTGACACCATACGAATCGAAAATGTGCCTCGTCGAGATAATGCCGAGGCAGATTGCTTGGCAAAGTCGAAAACATGCACCGAGGTGCTAAACCACCCGAGCATTGCAGTGCTGAGCATAGTAACTCCGGGAAAAGGCTGGAAAGATCCGATAAAAAGATATCTCGCAACCAGTGCGCTCCCCGAAGACCCCAACGAAGCGGCGAAGGTACGGAGACGTTCTGGTCGTTTCTTCCTAATTGGAGAAGAATTATATCGGCAGGGATATGCAAATCCACTGTAGAGGTGTGTTGGCGAAGAGGATACTGAAATGATCCTCGAAGAAGTTCACGAAGGCGCTTGTGGTTCGCACATTGGAACCGACGCTCTAGCAGCAGTAATACTTCGCCAAGGATATTTTTGGCCTACCCTAAGAAAGGACGCTAGGCAGTTCGTCCAGAAGTGTGGTAATTGCCAAAGACACGCGAATATCCAAAGGACACCCTCGGAATTGGTAACTTCGGCTGACTTTCCCTAGCCCTTCGCAGTTTGGGGCATATACCTCATTGGGCCACTCCCGACAGTGCCTGGAGGCGTGAAGTTCTGCGTAGTCGCAGTAGACTATTTCTCTAAATGGGTCGAGGCAAAACCCTTGGTGACTATCTCGGCAAAAGATGTGTAGAAGTTCGTATGGAAGAACATTGTACGTAGATTTGGCATACCAAAGGTACTTGTTAGGCACCTCCTAAGTGCTTGGCTTAGGCCAAGGAGAACAAAAGAAAACAAGGAAAAATAAAAAGGAAGAGTGAGGGGAACTATGGAAACTAGTACAGTGATCTATGTGCAAAACTGGAAACTTTCAGACCTTAACTGCACATGGAAACTGGACTATGGGAAAGCTGACAGAAAACAGAGAAAGGGGATCAAATTGTACACTTAGGTGAGTGGTACAATTAAAACTACAAACTTAAAGTTGGCATATTCGGCCATGCAAGTTTTTAAGGTGACTAGTGCCATACTAAGCCAAATTGTGGGAGACAACAATGATTACTAATCAAATCTTGTCTACCACTAAAGTACTATTCACTAGTTACTAGTTAAACTAACTAGTTGTTTGTCTAGTTATATGGCCGGTTATACAAGGGTGATTATAATGCCTTGGTACTTGTGTTGTCTTATGCTTGGCATTATGGGCCAAGGGGTGACTTGAATGACATACTAGACACATGTTTTAGTTGCGGTCTTGCATACATGTGAAGTTAAGGGCTACATTACACCATGCAAAGGAATGGAAGTAAAAGGTGGCATTTTAGCTAACTAAAGACATAAGTCTTTCGGCCGAAAATAACTAAGGCCATTCACTTGGTTCATTTTTGGGTTTCATTGTTCCTTATGGCCGAGACCTCTTCCATGAGTGTTCATCCAAATTTCTTCTTGAAATCAAGCTAATCTTGGAAGCATTTGAAGGAAACAAGCTAGGAGACTTGGTTTCGGCCTTTGCTTGCTTGGAATCAAGCTTGGTTCTTGGAGATTCAAAGAAGACCAAGCTTATTCAAGCTAGGGTTCCAAGGTATTTCATGACTCCTCTTGAATACATGGTAATTGTTCCATGAATGAAGAGTTTAAGTGCTCAATTGATGATGAGTTAAGCTAATTGAGCAAGAAATGTTTCGGTTTGGAAGTGGAATGTTGGCCGAATGTGTTGGATGAATGAACTTGATGTTCTTCTTCATTTCCATGGAAATTAATCCATGACTAAGTGTTGTTGTTGCCTATTTGTTCTTGTGCTAGGCAAGTTTGAGTGAAGAACATCAAGTTGAGCAAGTTGGAGTTTGGCCGAAAGGTGCATTTTGAGGTAATTGTGTGTTCCTCATTTGATTACATGGTATTAGTGCCATGAACATTGTTTAGTGATGAGTAGATGATCATATGTTGGATTAGAATGATGAAGAACATTAGTGTGTGAAGTTGGGCTTTATGGCCGAGGGCTTGAAGTAGTATAATTTGATGTCCATTACTTGAATACATGGTAATGATGCCATGAACAATGGTTATTGGTGATTTGGTGATTATATGATGAACTAAATTGATGAAGAACATTGTTATGTGAAAAAGGGCATTATGGCCGAGGGCTTGAAGTAGAGTAAATTGGTGCTCATTACTTGATTATATGGTATTGGTGCCATAAATATTGATCATTGATGATTAGGTGTTTATGTAATGGGCTAGTTTGGTAAAGAACACTATTGTGTGAAATGGGCAATGTGGCCGAAAGCTTGGATTAGTGTAATTAGGTGTTGTTCACTTGATTACATGGTAAATGTGCCATGAACAAGCTTCATTTGATGATGGTTGTTGATCATGTATTGAGTTAATTGATGGGTAGCACATATATATAGAATTGGGCATTTTTGGCCCACAGCTTAAGCTTGTGTATTGTAGTGTTCTTCATTGAAATCATTGTAATTAGTCCATGAGTATGTGTTGTTGATGCCTATGTGTTGTTATGGTAGGCATTGTGATTGAGGAACACTTGGGCACTTGAAGCTTGGTTGTGACCGAGAGCTATTGAGGTAGGGTTCACTGGCACTTGATATTGCTTGGTAATATATACCATGGTTCAAGTGTTTAGAGTGGCTAAGTGATGGTTAAAATTTGCCAAATGACCTTAGTTGCTTGATGGGCTTTAAAGTTTTCACTTGGTTGAATTGTTGATTAGCTAATTGACTAGTGTACATGTACTAGAAATGCAAGTAAATGTGGCCTATTTGCTTGGCATTTTGGAGCTCTAAGTGGAAGTAAATTGTTTGATGGTGGTTTGTGTGCATTGTGCACATGGGTACATGTATGGTTTATTAAGGCCGAGAGCAACAATGTGGAGTGTGTGTGTGTACTTGTGTGCTTTGGTGTTTCCATGTGCTTGCTAACCCCACTTATGATACTATAGTATGTATATGCTTGGTTTCTTTGTCTTTGTGTTTGTTTTGCAGGCAAAGCTAGCAGTTGGGAGGTTAAGCTTTGAGTGATTACTCAGCTTAACTAAATAGACTCAATTTGAGTTGTATATGTATATAAGTGAATCCTACTGAGTTATACTCACTGCCCATCCTTTTATTTCAGGCAAGGATATTCGGCTTGAGTAGTGCTAGCTTGCTTGTTGCTTGTGTTTTGCACTAATTTGCTTAGTTTCCAAGGTATGTGCCAATGTGTGCTTGGCTTATCATTTTAGGTTCATTACAAGTCTTATATATATGGTTGGCCGAGACTTATGAGCTAAGTTTGCAGGCTGTAGTTGGAGACTTGTCTAGGAGGGCTATGGATACTTGGACTGTGGCTTTGATCATAGTATGTTCTTTCATGACAATGAATCAGGCTATTGGGTTGGTGCTGTAGTGTGTACTTTTGTATGGCATACTTAAGGTTATGTTTGACCACTAGTGGCCTTGGTATGTAACAACTTGGCATGTTTAGCTTTTGGGATTCATGGCATGTAGCCATGTTGGACACTAGGTAAACTACTCTTTTGTGTACATATATGTAGTCCTTGGTGCCTAGACTTGTGTTGGTTTTGTTGGGTTTGTATGCCAAGTTATGCATGACTTATGGATGGCAATATGCCTGTACTTGGATGTTGAATGTTTTGGGCCAATGTTTGGCACTTTTATGTGAATAGTTATGAGCCTAAACTTATGGAAATGTGGTGCACTACTATATGTTTGTGTGTTGGCCGAGAACATCATGTGCATAGTAACTTGTGGTTTTCAAAATCTAAACCAATAATGTGGCTTCTTGGTTGTCATATAAGTAGCACACATGATTGCACACCAATTATGCACTTAAAACTCCATTAAGTGTTGCCTTGCTTGAGATGCAAGTAATCAATTAAAGCCTTGCTTGTTGTGCAAGTTAGTGGTATTGGGCCTTGCTTTTGCTGCAAGTAACTGTTGGGTTGTTTAAAAGCCTCCTGGGCCACCTCCCAGGCTTCTCACCTTAAGAAAATAAGACTTAAGGTTTCCATTGCTTGTTTGGCCGAATTGAAGACTTTAGTGTTAAAGTGGGTTTGGGAGTTAAACCTTGGAACTTATGGGCCAGGGCCTGAGTGAGGTGTGACAGTACTAGTAGCCGACAATGGGTCCTAGTTTATAGACAAGGGGTTCCAACAATTTATCAACAACCTCGGAATAAAGATGCACTTCACCCCAGTAGCTCACCCCCAAAGCAATGGGCAAGTAGAAGTATGTAATAGGACAATAAAAGATGGTCTGAAAAAGAGGCTTGGGGAAGCAAAAGGGAAATGGCCAGGAGAACTCCCAAGTGTGTTATGGAGCTACCGAACAACACCCCGAAGAGCCACAGGGGAGACACCTTTTTCATTTGTTTTCGGTACGGAGGCTATCATCCCAATCGAGGTAGTGCAACCATCAGTGCGAGTCAAGGTGTTTGATGAAAGGGGAAATGACCTCGGCCTGAGAACCAAGCTTGACCTTGTCAGCGAACACAGAGAAATAGCCGAGCTGAGAAGAAAAGCTTTTCAGCAAAGAGTGGCAGCGGCTATAAACTTGCGAGCCAAGGCAAAGGGAATAAAGGAAGGGGACCTCGTTCTCCGAAAGGCTGAATTTGGACCCCGAAGGCCATCCCACGGGGTTCTTCGCGCAAATTGGGAAGGTCCTTACCTAGTACTTGCCGAAGTACGAAAAGGAGTTTACAAGCTCGGTGACGCCTAAGGCATAGAATTAAAAAATACATGGCATTCGGATACCTTGAAAAAATTCTATGCTTAGGATTTTGATGGGAAAATTGTATTGCATAAGTACAAAAGACTTAGCCAAATTTCTTGAACGTAAAGTGTACAAGTTAGAATTTTGCAAGGGTGACCGCCGTGATAAGCGTAAATATGATTTTTTGAAGTCTCTTGAGCGAACGTGTTCGGGACAATGGGAAATGAAAAATTTCTATGTACAAAAGACGTAGCCAAAATTTTTCAAAAGAAAGAAAGAATCTTTATTAAGATAGACCTGCTTACAAAGAAGGAAGCTCGCCAAAAAAGTACAAGGAAGGGATTTGAGGTATTTCTTATGTTCTCCTTGATTCCATGGTATTTCTTCCATGAACAAGGGATTTAAGTGCTCAACTGATGTTGGATTGAGTTACTTGAGCATGTGTTATGGTGGATTGCAAGTCCATTGTTGGCCGAGAGTGTTGGGTGACATAACTTGATGTTCTTCTTCGTTTCCATGGAAATTAATCCATGACTAACTGTTATTGTTGCCTATTTGATCTTGTGCTAGCCTATTTGGAGTGAGGAACATCAAAGTGTGCAAGTTGTTATGTTGGCCGAAAGTTCAATGTGAAGGTAATTTCCTGTTCTTCACATTATTACATTGTAATTGTACCATGGTTAAGGTTTAATGATGCTTCGATGAGCATGTGTTGGATTAGATTGATGAAGAATATTATTGTGTGAAAATGGACATTTTGGCCGAAAGCTTGGATTAGTGTACTTGAGTGTTCTTCACTTGGTTACACGGTAATGATGCCATGAGTGATGTTCATTGATGACTAGATGATCATTTAATGAGTTGGTTTGATGGATAACACAAAAATGTGGAATTGGGCATTGTGACTGAGAGCTTAAGCTTGTATATTGTAGTGTTCTTCATAGAAATCATGGTAGTTAGTCCATGAGTATGTGTTGTTGATGCCTATGTGTTGTTATGGTAGGCATTGTGATTGAGGAACACTTGGGCATTTGAAGCTTGGTTGTGATCGAGAGCAATTGAGGTAGGGTTCACTAACACTTGATGTTGCTTGGTAATGTACCATAGTTCAAGTGTTTAGAGTGGCTAAGTGATGGTTAAAATTTGCGAAATGACCTTAGTTGCTTGATGGGCTATTGAGAATACTTGGTCTACTTGTTGATTAGCTAATTGACTATTGTACATGTACTAGAAATGCAAGCAAATGTTGCCTATTTGCTTGGCATTTTGGAGCTCTAAGTGGAAGTGGTATGTTGAAGGTTTTTGTGTGCATTGTGCACATGGGTACATGTATGGTTCATTATGGCCGAGAGCAAACATGTGTGCTTTGGTGTTTCCATGTGCTTGCTAACCCCACTTATGGTATTATGGATTATTTGCAATGGTTAATTATCTTGTATATGTATATGCTTGGTTTTTTCTTGTCTTTGTGTTTGTTTTGCAGGTAAAGCTGACAAATGGGTGGTTAAGCTTTGAGTGAACACTCAGCTTAACTAAATAGACTCATTTTTTAGTTGTATATGTATACAAGTGAATCCTACTGAGTTATACTCA
Organism: Aquilaria sinensis; assembly: GCA_005392925.1. Classification (NCBI taxonomy): domain Eukaryota; kingdom Viridiplantae; phylum Streptophyta; class Magnoliopsida; order Malvales; family Thymelaeaceae; genus Aquilaria; species Aquilaria sinensis. The sequence continues at coordinate 107,448 of SMDT01000099.1, forward strand.
CTGCCCATCCTTTTATTTCAGGCAAGGACATTCGGCCTGAGTAGTGCTAGCTTGCTTATTGCTTGTGTTTTGCACTAATTTGCTTAGTTTCCAAGGTATGTGCCAATGTGTGCTTGGCTTATCATTTTAGGTTCATTACAAGTCTTATATCTTTGTTGGCCGAGACTTATGAGCTAAGTTTGCAGGCTGTAGTTGGAGACTTGTCTAGGAAAGCTATGGATACTTGGACTTTGGCTCTGATCATAGTATTTTCTTTCATGACAATGAACCAGGCAATTGGGTTGGTGTTACAGTGTGTACTCTTGTATGGCATACTCAAGGTTATGTTTGACCATTAGTGGTCTTGGTATGTAATAACTTGGCATGTTTGGCTTTTGGATTCATGGCATGTAGCCATGTTGGACACTAGGTAGACTACTCTTTTGTGTACATATGTGTAGTCCTTGATGCCTAGACTTGTGTTGGTTTTGTTGGGTTTATATGCCAAGTTATGTATGGACTTATGGATGGCTTTATGCCTGTACTTGGATGCTAAATGTTTTGGGCCAATATTTGGCACTTTTATGTGATTAGTTGTGGGCCTTGTCTTATGGAAATGTTGTGCCCCAGTATGTGTATGTTGTTGGCCGAGAGCATCATGTGCATTTTACCTATGGTTTCAAAATCAAAAAAACCAACATTGAGGCTTCTTGGTTGTCATATAAGTAGCACACTTGATTGCACACCAATTATGCACTTAAAACTTCATTAAGTGTTGCCTTGCTTGGAATGCAAGTAATCAATATAGGCCTTGCTTTTTGTGCAAGTTAGCGGTATTGGGCCTTGCCTTTGCTGCAAGTAACTATTGGGTTTGTTTTAAAAGCCTCCTGGGCCACCTCCCAGGCTTCTTAACTTAAGAAAATAAGACTTAAAAGTTTCCATTGCTTGCTTGGCCGAATTGAGGAAATTTAGTACAAAAAATGGGTTTGGGAGTTAAACCTTGAAACTTATAGGCTAGGGCCTGAGTGAGGTGTGACACTCATCATCTGGGCACGCCTCGGAAATGGCCTTGAAGGAGGCCTCGGTGAGGATCCCCCTCGAAATTTGGTTGGCCATTAGCTGGGAGTCACCGGAGTACAAGTTCATGTCCTCCGTAAACGACCAGAAAGGCTCCCTCGGGATCTTCCCCTTCGGGATATGGGAATCCCGAAGGGCTCATTTCCGGGCGTGCTCGACCATCCAACCCGAAGACGGTACCTCCTCTGCAGGGCAAAACAAGAAGCTTGTCAAAACAAGTAATTCTCAAAGTACAAAAAAAAAAGCACCCCAGCTCGTCTAAAAAAACGAACCTGGCAGCACCTCGGCAACATCATCGTCGGAGTCCCGGACTCCCTCGACAGAGATCTCCTTGCCTTTGCTCTTGTGGCGCTCCTCGGCAGAAAGGACTTCCACCAAGGCGTCCAAAATAGCCACCGAGGAAGTGGGACTCCGAGGAGGGACGTCAGCGGCGACTTCGGTCGGCGGAACAGCAGCTGCGTCAGGCTCTTCGCGCACCTCCTCGGGAATTTCCGGGGGAGGAAGAGGCGCGTCTTTCTTCGCCCGCTTTGCCGAGGATGGCCCGGCCCCAGACGATTTCCGCCTTCGGGAGACGGCCTTCTTTGTTTGCTCCCCCTTCTCGGCTTGACCGAGGAAGAGCGCCTTGTAGTAAGCAGCGGACTCGTCGCCCATCTCTGAAAAAGAAGGAAAATATCAGTGTGAGTCTAAGTGGTATCCATAACAAAAATTTTTTGGATAACTTACTCTCACAAAAGGCCTCGTAAGTAACCTCCTTCCGAAGGAGTTTCACCAGCCAGGAGTCTTTCCCGGCGATGGCAGGAGCCGGCATCCCGAGGTCCGTCTTATGCTCCTTCACTACCCCTAGTTCCCGAAGGACCTCTTCGGTCATCAGTTTCCACATGATGGGGAAAGGGTAGAGGGAGCGTGAAGGGACCTCGGAATCCCAGTCGGAGACTGCTCGGATCCGTCGGTCGAAGTCCGCGAATCTGGATGCCAACTCAGGAGTCAGCAGCATCCTCGGGTCTACGACGTCCATCTCCAATTTTCCCTGAGCCCACTTGGTCGGAACGTACGACCAGGCCTCCTCCATCTTCAGAAAGAAAAACTTTTGTTGCCACCCCCGCCAGCTGTCCTTAGTGGCGAAGGTGAACATATACTTTTTGCTCCCTGATCCCCGAGGTAGCATAAAGTAAAAGCCACCCTTCGGGACTATGTAGAGCTTATAGTACTGCAAAAAAAGAATGAAATGGGGTTCTATTTTGAAAACACCACACATGCAAAGGAAGGCGTTAAAGTAACAGTATGAGTTCGGGGGAAGTTGATTTACGGCAATGCCATGAAATTGGCAAAAGTCGCAAATCACCCTCGAGGGAGGGTATCGAAGTTCGGCCTTCAGTTGGGCACGAAATATGGTAACCTCATTTTGGCGGTTCATAAAACTAACCTCCTGAGGTCCAGGAAGTCTGGTGGTGGCGTAAGAAGGAAGAAAGAACTTTTCGGTCCATCTTTCCAATTTTTCTGAGGTCGTACAGCAAGTATGACCAAGAAGGGGAAGCCAACTTTCCGGGATAGGGGAAACAGTTGGCGAAGACATTTTTTGAAGAAAAAACTGACTTCGGGAAATCTTTAAAATCAAAAGACTATGGAAATCAAAACCCACCGAATCTTTTGCCAAAATCTGGGTTTGAAGCCGCTGTCGCGAAAAGTGGCCAAAAAAACTCCGTCAACAGCACCAAAAAACAGGGGAAAATGCAAGAACAATTAGAAGGCAGGAGGGAAGCAAAAGGAGATTATGACGGAATAGCATATATATAGGCCGAAGGGGGCAGGTGAACCGGCATCATAAGTACTCCACGAAGGCGAACAGTCGCCATAAATGCTCATTGCGCATAAAAAGGCGTGCCTACTGTATCCGATGCAGTCCCCGTCAATAACAAGCTGCCACATGTCAGCCATCGCGCCAAAAGAAGGACACGCCTTCTGACACCACTAAACCCTGGGCGCACATCTCCAGACTGACACGCCTAGTTACGAGATGCGACGTTGCGCAGACCTACAAAAGGAGAGAAGTAGGCTACCTCGAAGGCACCAAAAGACAAGCTATGGGCGAACAGCCTATGTCTTCGGACAAAAGGTCTATCTTCGGCACAGGTATTACACCCAATGCCCCGAACGGCGCTCTCCGAAAAGCTGACTTCAGCTTTCTGAAGGGGGGCCTGTAATAGCCGAAGGGCTATCGCCTCTCTCAATACATACTTCCTGCTAAAAGCGTGGCCGGCAAACCTGGCGTCATCCAAAGGAAGCGCTAACACTGACCTCGGAATAGGTGAAGTCAAACGCCTCGAACTCAGGACTTCGGCCAGAACGTCAGGAATTTCAAAGATGTTGTCGGCTCCCCCGGGGGACCAAATGGATCGTCGTCGGGAATAAAGAACCAGCTATTGTAAGCAGGAGAGACTCTCCCCGAAGGCGGAACCCCCGAACCAGGGAAATCCACGAACTACGGGCATAATTTCTGAAGAAGGGCATCCGTACAAAAGGACGGCCTCGCCCAGAGGACCTCGGGAGTACGACATGAGCATTTAAGGAGCCTCTGACATGTCACCCACAGGTGTTACACGCCGCCTCAAATGGTGGTCTAACGTGTCGACGCCGTTAGAGTCTTGTCACAACTTGTCTCAGTCCAAGACTCAAGGGGCCTATAAACGGCTACTTGTCCCCTATGCCCGAAGGTACAGAAAGCATCCGACTAAACACGTGTCATGATCTGTAGGGGTTGGGCACTCCTATAAATACCAGGAAACAAGCCTTGGCAAGGGATCCGACCCTTTCTCCTGGAGAAAACACAAGCAGGCAAGGCCTTCTAACCCCTTAGTGCTCCTCCTTTATCTCCCCTCAGGACACTGACTCGGGTGTCGGAGGCTCCTCCCCGGAAAAATACTCTGGGGACCTCTTAACCCTTTTTCTGAGCATTTCAGGCATGCTTCTCTGGGAAACCTTTGCTTCATACGTTCTTCCCTTTCGGAAGTCCCTCTCGAAGTCATAATGTCACCAGACGAAGATGCTGCTGGGCATCAGGTATGAAGGTGCCTGAAACACTCAAAAGAACCAGGGTTAGGAGCTCCCCAAAATGTGTTTCTGGGGGAGAAGCCTCCGATATCCAAGTCAGTGTTTTTGAGAGTCGTAGTAGTAGGGAGCAGAGAGTGAGGAAAATAACAAGAGTTCTGTATCCCTTCTTACCATGGTCCTTTTTAACTATTTATAGATGGGTGGAACGAATAGGCTATTCGACGCAGCCTATTCAGATCGTGACATGTGTTCAGTAAGATTTGATCCATACCCTTGGAGATAGGTATCTCCAGCTGGCCGTAGGCCATTTCGGACAGAGGGAAGGGACATGTGCGAGGAGGAAGGTCCACATGGAGGGGAGAATGGAATAAGGAAGCACCTAAGCCAAGAATGGAGGGTACCAAAGGAGGCTTGTCTCAGCCTCAACAAGACAAGTCCAAAGCTCCAACTAAATATGTACCTAAGGCTAGGGAGATAGAGTGCTTCAAGTGCAGAGGCAAGGGGCACTATATGTGGGATTTCCCAAACAAGAAGATGATGATTCTCAAAGATGATGGAGAGATTACATCTGAGGATGAAGATGCCATGGAGGAGACACCACCTTTGGAGGATAAGGAGCAAAACACACTTGAGCCCGAGGAACGAGATTTTGCATTTGTGGCAAGGAGAGCTCTAAGTGTGCAAGCCAAGGAGGAATCCAATCAAAGAGAATGCATCTTTCACACTAGGTGCCAAATCAAAGACCAAATGTGCAGCCTCATTATTGATGGAGGAAGTTGCACCAATGTAGCAAGCTCAACCATGGTGGAGAAGTTAAGGTTTCCTACACAAAAGCACCCCTAACAATATAAGGTTCAATTGCTGAATGATGCTAGAGAGGTAAACGTGGTAAAGCATGTTTTGGTTCATTTTAAGATTGGTACTTACTATGATCAACTTCTTTGTGATGTTGTTCCTATGCATGTTTGTTAAATTTTTCCTAGGAGGCTGTGGCAATTTGATAAGAAGCTCACACATGATGGAGAGAAGAATTCATACTCTTTTGTCCATGAAGGGAAGACAATCACACTTGTTCCACTTGATAGCCGAAGGGCTATCACCCTTAAATAACTGCCAATTAGCTTGTTGAGCACTACCCTCGGTGAGTATGTGTGACCAACTTCAGAAAATGGGTGCCTTCACTATCCTCGAAGGGAACACTGCTTGATAGCTGAAGGGCGATTGCCCCCGAGATCTCTTGATTAGATAGCCAGAAACCACCCTTGGTGAGAGCTTAGTGTCACACCCCACATAGGCCCCAGCCTGTGCACTCTCAGGGCCACTCACCATTTCTACCCCAAGAGTTATTTGGACACTCTTAAGTTCAGGTGTTATTAACTACCTATTATTTTGGATATTGTTTGTTAGGTAGTTTTAAGTCTTATTTTCTTAAGCTGATGGCTGGGAGGTGCCCCAGGAGGGTTATGAGTTATTTAGAACAATTACCTGCAGCTTAAGTAGGGCCCAACCACTAACTTGCAACACAAGGCAAGGCTATAAATCAATAACTTGCAATACAAGCAAGGCATAGACTTAATTTGTTAAGTGTCTAGGATGTGTGCTCATCAAGTGTGCTACTTTCATGAATGACAACCAAGAAGCCCACATCTTTGTAGTTTTGAAAATCAAGGTTTCGATGCACATGTATATTCGGCCAAACAAAGTATCTCAAGAGGTTTCTTACATGAAACATAACCATAAGCTCATAAACTTAACATAACTTGGCACATAAGCATCCAACACATGTACATACAAAATAATGTACAATCAAGGCTACATATATACACAAAATAGCCTAAGTACAAGCATCACTAGCTTAGAGGCATTCCAAGGATGCTACAAGTCCAAAATATAGCCAAGGTTAAGTTCTACAAGCTATGTTCCCTTCCTCCCCAAGAAGATACCTAAGTGTGCAATACAGCAGCACACACTGAAGCACCAACCCAATGACCAAATTCATGGTCATGAAAGTGAACACTATAATCAGAGCCATAGTCCACACATCCATGCTGTACCTAGATGTGTCCCACAAACTACTCAAGCCTGTAAAACTTAGTGCATAAGTTTTGGCACAAACCATAACATAAGACTTGTAAAAGTATTTCAATTAAGCCAAGTTCAGTTGGCACACATACTTCCAGCACAAAAGCACCACCAGCACACAAAAGCTAGTAACTCAAGCAAACCTACTCAAGCTGAATATCCTTTCCTGAAACAAGACATATATATGGGCATGAGTACTAATACTCAGTAGGGTTCACATCTGACCATATTTGGTCTATTTAGTTAAGTCCAAGACTTAACCTCCATAGCTTACTTGTCCTGCAAGAAAACATAGAAAACACAAAAGAACACAATATACACTTATTGTAACTAAGACATAATCAGCATAACAAAGCTATTTACAATTGGTTAGCACACATAGAGAAACAATCAAGCACACGAAACACACACACACACACCACAAGATACATTCGGCCGACACCCAAGCATGTGCCCTTGTGCACCATTGCACTTACTACTCCAGCATTTTAATCCACCACCCATTAGAGCTCTGAAATTTCTAGCAAGTTTGCCTGCCTCACTAGAATTTCTAGCACATGCCCATAACTGATTAGCTAACCAAGTCATAAACCGAATCTCCTCAATAATGCCCATCAAGTAACCAAGATCACATAGCAAATTTTAACCATCACTTAGTTACTTTATTTACTTGATCATGGAATATAACCAAGAATCCAAGTAAACTATGAAACCCTACCTCAATATATGAGTTTGAATAGTCTCGATTTTACTTGAACACTTCAAGACCGAGGGTGAACTTCATTATTTCCTTCACTTCCCTTGCTTCAAAGCTTGATTACACCTTCAAGCTTTCATCATTTCTTTAAAACATTAAGGACATGGCAGCAACATTCCAAAAAAAACCATGAATGTCTCGGCTGCCCATGTATATATTCAAGACTAAGCTTCGAAAAAGGAAGAAGGAAGTCACCTTAGGCCAAAATTAAGGAAGAGAAGATTGATTCTTGCTTTCAAGCTTCAATCTTCAATGAATGGCGATAGTTTCGGCAGCAATCTTCAAGAACACTTCAAGACTCGGTCATGGACACAAATGAAAAGCCTTGGCTGAAATAAGTTTTCTTAATTGTTAAATGGAAACATGCTATAACCGGCGATGGCCACTTGTCCTCACCTTTGGCTTAATGTCATTCTTGGTCTTGAACTATTTTGTATGCCTCATTTCGCCCCTTAAGAATCCATGGCTTTACTTTAGTCACTAAAATGTATGTTCATTTCGGCATTAATCTTGATTCATTGCCTATATTGCCAAGCATAAATAAAAATGGCTGAAAATAGTCATTATCCCATGTATGTTTTGGCCCATTACCAAGATTAATTAAGTCATATAAATGATGGCATAAACCTTGGTGGGAGACAAACATGACCGGCCATCAAAAGTCACCAAAGAAATTGGTCTAATTCCTCATTTCTCCTTGCACTTATTTCCATGGCCAAAATTATTAGTTTAAGTTTCATAGTTTCAATTGCATCAGTAGTTCAAGTGTGCATTGTAGTCCTCCAACTTTATTTCATGCCAGAAACATCATAGCCATGTACAGTTAAAACCCAAACTTTCTTAGGTTTGCACTTACACCCTTATCCTCATTTTCAATCAAGTCCCTCATGTTTTAATTGGTGTTTTCTCTATATTATTGGCCTAAGCCAAGCGCTAAGGGATGGTCCTAACACCTAGCCCCGACCTCGGGGAACACTCATATACCACCCTCGGAAAGGTAACATGACCAACTTTAGGAAAAGGTGTCTTTTACCACCCTCAGATCTACAAACCTACCAACCTCGGGAAAGTTGATCCACCATTCTCGATGAAGGAAAACATCTCCTGAAGGTGACCCACTCTGCCGAAGGGCCTTCCCCAATAGCCCTCAGGGAAAATCTTTGCCCGAAGGGGTCTCACGGAGATACGACAAAAATAGTTAAGGAGACTCTAACAAAGAGACCTCACACATGCCCTTGCCCTCTAGCTGGAACGGCCTATGACCAGCTGGAGATAACTATCTCTGAAGGTACAGATCGAATCTGACTGAACACGTGTGACGATCTGAACAGGCTATGCCAAACGGCTTCCTCCCTCCACTCTCCTATAAATACTTAGGAAGGACCTTGGTAAGAACAGGACACAAAAATCTTTCTATTTTCCCACTCTCTATTCCTTACTACTACTACTCTCATAAATACTGACTTGGGCATCAGAGGCTTCTCCTTTGGAAACACACTCCGAGGAGCTCCCAACCCTTGTTCTTCTAAGTGTTTCAAGCACCTTCATGTTGGAAGTCTCTCCTCCAAGCCAACATGTCATATAATGAGGATGCTGCTGGGCATCATTTGGCGCCATGTTTGGGAACTCATTCTTACGTCACCGTCATTAAGACCCGACGTTCTAAGGACAAGGGACTCCCGAAGTCCCTGTCCGCGCCGAAAGCTCAAACGGTGACTGAATAACCTAGAGTAAAGACTTCATTGCTTGAGGACAAGCATCCTCTGACGGTCAAGATGAGCTTTCTGTGAGACTTTTAGCGCTCTGTTATGACTTAATAACCGAACAGCTTGATCGAAGGTGGTCTCAGCCACCCTCGGTGTCAGGACCATCCCTTAGTGCTTAGCCCAGAGAATGCAAGGAAATTTCAATAAAAACATGAAAGACTCAATTCAAAATGTGAATAGTGGTGCATGTGTGAAATCGAGAACATTTGGGTCCAAAATGCACATGAAAAATGACTATGTTGCTAATGACGTGAAATAAAAATCAAGGGCCATTTTGAAAGTTCTTTCATGTGCTAATCTTGATACTAAGAAGCATGGAAGGTTTCATTAAGAAATGCAAATTAGTTTGAGTTATGAAGGGCATTAAGCCCACTTTTCGGAACATGTGGCACATGCCGGGTATGCATGTTACCACTTAAGCCGAAATCAACTAGTTTCGGTCAAAGCTTCATTTCAAAAAGTCAAGGAGGTGTTCTTGGTGTTCTTGGCAACTTTGGTGCTGGGTTCATGCCAAATTGTTGGAAGATTGAACCTTTAAGTGGAAATCAAGCTTGGAATTATCGGTCTTGGCACTAGGTGACCTTGGGCTTCAATTTTTGAGGTTGGATTTAGAGTGTCAAGTTGGCCGAAAGCTCAAGCTTGTGATTCTTGGGTAAGGTTCATGATTCTACTTGATTTTGGTATAATTCCATGTTCAAGTAGATTAATGGTATCTAAGTGATAGTAAATTATGCTATGTGATCTTAGTTTGCTAGATGGGCATATGGTTGAACTTTCTAGTTCATATGGTTTGGCTAGCTAGTCAAAGGCAAGCACTAAGGTTCTTAGTAAGTAGGCCAACTTACTAGTGAACTAGGAGCTCTAGTGGATTGGAGATTGATTGGGAATGCTTTGAGTGCAAGAATTGGAATTGTGCTTGCTAGTGGTTTCGGCCAAGAATGAAATTGTGGTGTGTGCATGAGTTGTGTGCTTGTTTGATTTTTTGTGCTTGCTAACCACTTATAGGTAGTGTTTTTATGTTTACATATGTCTCTGCTAGCATGGATATATGCTATATTGCTTGTGTTTTGGTGTTTTCTTTGTTTTTCTTGCAGGTTAAGGTAAGCTTTATTAAGCTTTCAGCTTAACTAAATAAACTCCTTCGTAAGTTGTAATGAACCTTATTGAGTATCAATACTCATGCCCTTATTGATTATGTTTCAGGAAAAGGAATTGAGCTTGAGTGATCAATATTGTTGTTGTTGCTTGTGTACTAAGTTAGTACACTATTGACAAGGTATATGCCAAAACTGAAACTTGGCTTGTTTAATTACATGAGCAACTTTTATGTTATGTGCCCAAAACTTATGTATTAAGTTTTGCAGGCTTGGTGTAGGTTTGTAGAACAAATCTAGGGGAGATAGATGTGTGTTCTTGCACCCTTGTGTGGTGGTTTGCCTTTATGACCATGAATTTGGTCATAGGACTAGTTCTTCAGTGTTTGATCTTGTATTGCACTTTCAAAGTGCTTCTCGGGTATTATAGGTAGAGTGGTATGTAAGGCATAACTTTGGTTGGATTTTGGACATTGAGTACTCTTGGCATGTGGCCAAGTTGATAGCACTTGTATGTAGGCTATTTTGTGTCTATTTAGCCTCGGAAGAACTTAGTTTTGATGTATATATGATGGATGCTTGAATGCCAAGTTATGCCATGTTTATGTGTTTATGGATATATATCTTTTAGTGATGAACCTCTTGTGAACTTTACTTGGCCGAATGTACATGAGCATGAAAACTTGTGTTTTCCAAAACTTGATGAGAGGGCTTCTTGGTTGTCATGCATTGGAGTAGCACACTTGATGAGCACACATCCTAGACATTTAAAATTATATAAGTGTATGCCTTGCCTTGTGTTGCAAGTTATTGCTTTAGCCTTGCCTTGTGATGCAAGTTAGTGTTATGGGCCTTGCCTTAAGCTGCAAGTAAGAAGGCAAAACAACTCGTAAGCCTCCTGGGGCACCTCCCAGGCCTTAAGCATAAAAAAATAAGACTTAAACTACCTAAAAGAAAGTTGGCTGAATTTAATTGCTCACTCATAACCCTTAAGAACTCAAGTGTTCAATAATTTTCTGGGTAGAATGGTGAGTGGCATTAAGGGTGCACAGGCTAGGACCTGTGTGGGGTGTGACACCCGAGGGTAAGGGCCTCCTACCCAACTACCCGCCAGGAGAAAAGTCCTAAGTCACCACACTAGAGTTCAGGTAGTGGGGATTTCCACGACAAGTCCTCAATGGAGAACATACCCCGCAAAGGACATCGTGTTGGAGAAGCAGCGTCAAAGAGGCCCAAAACTTTCCACGGGCGAAGTACATCCCCAGGTGGGAAGTCCCAATCCCTCCACCATTGGAGTTACTCTCTAAAAAGGATACATTGCTCTCCGATGCCAACAACCACTAGGCAACGAGTAGAAGACAGCACTACCAACCTCATGAAGAAGATTCTAGAGAGGCTGCAAAAGGTAGAAAGGCAGATCTCCCGGAAGCCTGTTTGGTCAAGGTTGTCAGAGACCTTCACTAGGGAAGAGTCACCCTTCATTCGTGCAGTAGAAGAGGCACCTATGCCAAGTGACTTCTGAGTACCACACTTGGAAATGTATGATGGGCGCATCAACCCCCAGCTTACCTAACGAAGTATAGGCGCAGCATGGTGTTGCATGGCATTGATGACACCACCTTTTTACAAGTGCTTCGAAGCCATCCTTTCAGGGCCGACAACTGCATGGTATAAATCCCTAGCTCCTGGTTTCTAGGAGTTATCTGCCGCATTTACCCAACAGTTGATTGAAAGTAGACCGAGGGTGAAGATGCTAGTTCAAATGTTTGACACAGCTCAAAAGAATGGGGAGACCATATGGCACTATGTCGAAAGGTTCAACCAAGGAGCCTTGAGTGTCCCCAATTTTTTCCCTGAAATCCGCATCCTCGCCATGATCAGGGGACTTCAGAGAGATTCACAACCCTTCTATGAGTTCTCCAAGGATCCCCCTAACACCTTCGAAGAATTCTACTGAGGGGCAGAGCAGCACATGATGGGCAAAGAATTGAGGATGGGGGGCCGAAGTCTGCTCATAATCACTCTGAGGGTCAGAGTCACCAACCTCGGTACCCAACTGATGGCGGGGGTAGACCATGGAAACCAAGGGGGAAGAAGCCAATGTCTTTCATGCCCTTGAACACTACAAGGGCGAACATACTCATGGCCATGTAAAGACAAGGAAACGCTATCTAGCATCCAAAGGCCATGACCTCAGAAAACAAAAAGAACATTAAGAAGTTCTGTTAGTTCCACCGGGAACATGGGCATGATACCGAGGATTACTTCCAGCTGAGAAAGTACATTGAATCTTTAATTAAGCAGGAGCAACTTCAGCACTACCTATGGATGCCATCCCCCAAAGGAAGAAGGGAAGAAGAAATGAAAGGTGAAGATTGTTAGTGTTGTGCCCAAAAGCCAATCATGAGATGATTGTATTTTTGCACATTGAGTCATGATATTTTATTAAGGCATTAATCCAGCAATTATGTTTGTTGTTTTGTTCCTGCGTAACTTAACAAACATAATTGTAACCCTAGAATAATGATATTCTTAAAAGTCCCTGGTCTAGTATTATTGTGGAGCGGGTTGCAATAATACATAATGACTAGCATATGTGGAGACTAATATGAGATATGTAGTCTACATATGGGTACAAGTTGGAGAACTTGTGTACTGGACCGACCCACCATGAGAACACTACATGGATCGTTATATGAGTGTCATAAGTGATTCCCATAGTGATCAGGGTATATGTAGTCCTTCGACCTAAGATCATCAAGGTTCCCTACATGTGAGTCACATACTTTGATACTTTCCTTTGTTGCTCGTAACTGAGTGAACTTGAAGGAGGTCATTGGGTATGTCACATATCAAGCGGAGGGATTTGCATGATCAAGATGGGATTTGTCCCTCTTATGTAACGGGAGCGATATCTTTGGGCCCCTTGACAGAGTGAGACTTAGAAAATGCATGGCCATGCTCGGATGAGTTGATATGCGATATCAATGTCATCAGTTTAAGTTAGTCTACTCGGTAATCAAGAAACCAAAGATTGGGCTATACGAGAGTGACACATTCCATATCTCGTGCTTAGTCTTGATATCTTGGACAAAGGGACAATGGCATATATCGGTGATGATCATAAAGGTATAGTCGAATCATCGACAATCTTGTCACTTGGGTAGCAATGATGTGTTGCTAGACACCGCTCATTGCTTATGATCATAAATGTGATTTATGATCATTGCCAACGTGATAAGAGCCTATTGGGTCGCACACATAGAGCAATTTGGATCATTAGAGTGCATGGGCTAATTATTTGGGTTATGGTTTCACTTTAATTTCGTATTAATAATGGGCCAAAGAGTTGAGCCATTATTAAGCCCGAAATTAAATCCTAATTGGATTAGGGCTTTGAAACCCATTAGGCCTGGAAGTTGAGTCTCACTATAAATACAACTTTTAAGTGAGAAATTCGCAGGTCTCCTTGCCCTAGCCTCCCAAAAGGACAGCCGCACTCTTCTCTTGCAATTCCTTGGAGGACGCAAGCTAGCACTGCGAGCGCAAGAGAAACGCATCTGCCGGGACGTGGTGGAAGCGTGGTGATCCCGAGAGGCTCGTGTGGATACCATAGAGAGCTTGAACACGTCAACTGTTTAGGTTTTGTGATTCGACTCTATAGTTGAGTGAGAGATCTCAACCGAAAATTAGGTATGAAAATTTTCGAACACCCGGTTTACCCCGTTTCACTTGGATCCTGGAGGGTTTTGGTTAAATTCCGCTACGCTGTTTGGCTCCCGAAACCCAACAAAGATGAGGACTACAATTTCGACTGACATTGGAACCGAAGTCCCCACACAGGCCCTGGCCCATTTACTAGGTAGTAACCCCATAAAATTGTAGTTCAATCTCTAACCTTTCAATTCGGCCAACTAGAATTTCTAACCTTAAGTCTTATTTTCTTAAGGTATTTAGCCTGGGAGGTGGCCCAGGAGGCTTATGAGTAACATTCCAATTAGTTACTTGCAGCAGAAGTTAAGGCCTTTCAATACGACCACATAACTTGCAAAACAAGCAAGGCTTTAATAGATAACTTGCATGACAAGGAAGGCATACACTTAGTATGTCAATTAAGTGCTTAAGTTGTGTGCAATCAAGTGTGCTATTTTAGAATGGTAAAACCAAAAAGCCCATGGTATCATTTTGGTTTGAAAACACATGTTTGAGTGCAGATGTACATTTGGCCATAATGAAGTACAAGGAGGTGGTTCACAACATAAAACACAACTTCCATTCAGATAAACAATACATCCATTGATCCATATCATCCATCATATATACAACAGTCGAAAACCATAACTGATGGCCAGGGGCCTCATCGTTTATAGTCATGGTGACTGGTGGAGAGACTTCTGGGAGGAAGAACGCCTGGAGGATGGATCGCCCAAGGGAGTGTGCCTGAAAGCTCAGAAACAAAGGGTTAGGAGGCCCCCGGAGTGTTTTTCGGGGAGGGGGGGGGGGGGGGGGGGGGGGGGGGGAGCCTCCGACGCCCAAGTCAGTGGTTGGCTGAGAAAAAGGCAGAGAAAATAGCACAAAGGGCTGAGGAGTCTCGCCTGGTAATTTTCTCAGAGTGTGGGAGCAGTGTTTTGCCAACCAACCTCCTGCCAAGTATTAATTCCTGGTATTTATAGGAGCGCCTAGCCCGTTCAGATCGCGACACGTGTTCGGTCGGATGTTCCTGAATTTCTGGGCGTAGGAGACAGATAGCTGGTAGCAGGTTGCCTTGAGCCATGTGCTGAGACGGGCCATGATGTGATTCTGATGGCGTCAGTGTGGCAGTGCGCCTTTTGAGGTGGATTGTGGCGTCTATGAATGGATGTGTCAGAGGCTTCCTTAAATGCTTCCATAAATGCTCCTGCCGTACTCCCGAGGTCCCTGGGTGAGGTCGTCCTTCAGTACGGACAGAGCCTCTTCGGGAAACAAGCCCTCAGTTCGGGGGTTCCCAGTTTCAGGGAGTTCCGCCTTCGGGGATATCATGTTCGGCTCGCTATGTCAGGTGCCGTTTTTCCGAAGGCGATCTGTTCACAACCTTGGGGGGGCAAGTAGTGTCCTCAGGTTTTCCTGGCGTGCCGGGCTCGGAGCTCTTCGGCTATCTCCCGAGGTGCATGATCACACCTTTTCTCGGGTAGCGCCAGCTTCTTCTGGCCATTCTTGTGGCAGGGAGTTCGGCCAGATAGAGGCGATAGCGTTTGGCTATCACATGCCCCCCTTTGGAAAGCCGAAGTGAAGACTTCGGTTTTGCATCTCTTTCCGAGGTTGTTTATGGGAGTCTCTTTGGAAGCTCAACCTGTTCCGAGGATGCGCCTTTTGCCCGAAGATCATGGGCTCTTCGGCCTTGGCCTGTTCTTTGGTGTCTTCGAGGCGGAGCCTGTGCCGAAGATACACCTCTTGCCCGAAGGTCATGGGCTGTTCGGCCATAGCCTGTCTCTTGGCGTCCTCGAGTTGGCCTGCTCTTTGTTTCTGCAGGTCTGTTTGGCCAAGCGTGTCAGTCTGAGCGGCGCGTCCCAGTTTTCCAGGGATGTCAGAAGACGTGTCCCAGTTTTCAAGGGACGTTTGGAGGACGTGTCCCCCATTTTTGCGCAGCGGTTGACACGTGGCGCTTTGCCATTGGAGGAGAGTCGCGTCGGTTACAGAGGGCACGCCTTTTCAGGTGCAGAGAGCAGTTACGGCGACGGTTCGCCTCCAAAGGGTACTTATGACGATGTTTCGGTTACCCACCTCTGGCTTTATAAATAGCCCATTCCATCATAAGTTCCTTTTGCTTTTTCTTCTGCTCTTTTCTCTGCTTTGCCCCTGTTCTTGCACTTTCTTGCTTTCTGTGGCGGAGCTACCTTAATCAGAGCTTTTTTCCAGCCAACTTTCACGACGGCGTCCTCAGATTTTGGCAAATCTTTCGGTGGGTTTTTGTTTTCCAGAGCGTTTTGATCCCTCTGTTCTTTTGAGTTTTTCTCTGGAAACTATTTTCTTCCGTTTTCAAACTCGTTTTCATGTCGAAAATGCCCATTCCTGAGAGCTGGCAGCCTCTTTTAGCCCATCCTTGTTGCACCACCCCTGCAAAGTTAGAGAGGTGGAAGAAAAAATTCTTTCTTCCCTCTTACGCCATTACTAGGCTGCCTCGTTCTAGCCATTATGCTTTTTCAAACCATAGTAAGGAGGTTACCATTTTCCGAGCCCAGCTGAAGGCCGGTCTTCGGTATCCTCCCCCGAAGATGGTGTGCGAGTTCTGCAAATTTCATGGCATTGCTGTGAACCAGCTTCCCCCCGAACTCGTTCTGCTATTTTAACGCCTACCTCTGCATGTGTGGCGTCTTCGGGATAGAACCCCATTTCATAATCTTTATGCAGTACTACAAGCTCTCTGTGGTCCCGAAGGGTGGCTTCTATTTCATGCTACCTCGGGGATCCGGGAGCAAGAAATTCATGTTCACCTTCGCCACTAAGGATAGCTGGCGGGGGTGGCAACAGAAGTTCTTCTTCCTGAAGATGGACGAGGCCTGGTCGTACGTTCCGACCAAATGGGCTCAGGGAACACTGGATGTGGACGTTGTTGATCCGAGGATGCTGCTGACCCCAGAGTTGGCTCCCGTGTTCGCGGATTTCGACGCCCGCATTCGGGCTGTCTCTGACTGGGATCTCGAGGTCGCTCCGCGCGCCCTTTACCCTTTTCCAATCAACTGGAAGTTGATGACCGAAGAGGTCCTTCGGGAATTAAAGGTGGTAAAGGAGCACGAGACTGACCTCAAGATGCCAGCTCCTGCCATCGCCGGGAAGGATTCCTGGTTGGTCAAGCTTCTTAAGGAGGAAATTTCTTTCGAAGCACTTGCCGAAAGTGAGTTATCTTCTACTCCTTTGCTGTTTTTTCCTCGGACTTACGCTGATGTTTCTCTCCTTTTTCAGAGATGGGCGACGGTACTGCCGCCTATTACAAGTCCCTTTTCACCGGCCAAGTGGAGAACGGGGCGATCTAGACGAAGAAGGCGGCTTCCCGAAGGCGAAAGTCAACTTGCGTACTGGTCCCTTCGTGAGAAAACGGGCGAAGAAGACTGGCGTCTTCTTCCCATTTGGAAAATAGGGAGGGCGAAGGTTGCTGTCACTTCGAGAATAGGGCCGAGGAACTAACAGGTTCCTCTAGAAGAAATTCCCGAGGAGACTGCCGAGGAGCCTGGGACAGCCGAGATTTCGGCGTCTGAGACTGCTGCTTCCGCCGAGGGTCCCTTCCAACCGACGTCCCTCCTCAAAGTCCTACTGCGTCACAGGCCCTCCTTGATGTAGTGGTAGAAGTACCTTCTGCCGAGGAGCGGCGCAGGCGGAAGGGCAAGGGCATTTCAACCGAGGAGGCCGAGGACTCCGAGGACGTCGTTGCCGAGGTTCCACCAGGTTTGTTTCCAGACAAAGTGTACTTCCTTTGTTTTTTCTGGATTGCCTTCTTTGTCTTTAATCTCCTTCTCATTCTTGCCACGCAGGGGAGTTGACTACCCCTGACTGGGCGGCCGAACATGCTCGGAAGTGAGCTCTTCGGGACGCCGAAATCCCGCAAGGGAAGATACCAAAGGAGCCTTTCTGGACGTTCACGGAGGACATGAATTTGTACTCTGAGGACTGTCCTCAAATGGCGAAGGAAATTTCGAAGGGGGTGCTTTCTGAGGCCTCCTTCAAGGATATAGCGGTGGCCCATCCGGGGGATAACACTCTCGCCGCAAAGATCACCGAGCATGCTGCTCAGGTATATACTTCACAGCTCTTTCCCTTCAATTTTTTTCCTAAGTGTTTGGCTCTTACTGACCTTGCGTTTTATCTTTTTACAGCTGCTGGGGTACGCCGGCTTTCTCCGAGTTCGGGTGGCCAGGGAGGTTGCCTTCCGAACTTCGGCCACTCAGACCATGAATGAGGCGAGGATCGCACTCGCGGAGTCGGCCGCCAAAAACCAGCAGCTGAAAGAGGCTGCTGAGAAAGAAGTGACTGCCCTTCGGGAGGAGTTCCGGAAGGAAGAAGAAGAACTTCAAAAGGCTTCCTCCCAGAAGATCGCTGACCTTGGTGATCAAATAAAGGGGATGCTCGCCGCCAACGAAGATCTTCTCAAGCACAAGGCTGGTTCTGACAGCCTTATAGTGTCGTTGATGAGTGAGAATAACACTCTCCGGGCTGAGGTCGAGTCTTTGAAGAAGGGGTCCAAGGGGACGTTGGAGATAAAGGCGCTGAAGGAGGAGATTGCTGAACTGAAGGACGACCTTGACGACCTCGAGCTTGATAAGAACGAGTCTGATCAAATGGCCAAAGTTGCCTTTCAGGACGGCTTCTGCCTTGCTCGTCACCAGGTCCTCCAGAGGTTCCCAGATCTGGACCTCTCTTTTCTAGAGGCTCTAAACATTCCTGGGGGACCTCGGTGGGAATGGTCCAAGGTCGAACATTTGAACCTTCCTCCTTCAATTTCAGCGCCGAAGGTGGTGGAAAAGGGCGGGCCAGCGAGTGGCTCTCGGGACGCCGCGAACCCTTAGGCTATTTTTTAGGGCCCCTTTTCCTTCCCTTCTATTTTGTATTCCTTCTTCGGGCACTTCTTTCCTGTAAAGCAGCTTTGCTCTTAATGAAGATTTTTTGGCTAAGTCTTTTCTTGCAAGTTTCTTCATTTCCATTGTCCCGAACACGTTCGCTCAAGAGACTTCGGAAAACCTGCAATCAAAGAAACTTTTTTACCTTCCCTTGGCCGAGCCTGTTCGCTCCAGAGGCTTTTTGGAAAGTCTGAAAAAATTTGACTAAGTCTTTTTGCAGGCTTTTGCATTTCCATTTTGTCTCAAACTAACGTTCGCCCTCGAGGGATTTCTTCGGAATTCCGCTTAGTCAAGCAAATTTCCCTATCTTTTCCTTTTGTCCGGCAGCATGTTTTGCTCAAATCGATACTTAGGAAATCTTTTGAGAGTTGTTTCACCATTTTCGCAGAGCGTCGGTGGCTTAAAGGACTTTCAGAAAACTGTCTCTACTCTTATCTCGGCGAGTACTTCTGCGACGTTCTTGTTTCCCATATTCCCGAGCATGATGGCTCAAGGGACTTCGGGAAACTGCCTCTGCGAGATTTTTCACTATCCCATTATCCCGGAGGCACGACGTGCTCAAGGAAGCTTGCAGAAATTATCTCTGCGCTGGCTACGGTCAAGTACTTCTGCGATATTTTTGTTTTCCATCTTTCCCGAGCGTGGCATTTTTCCCGAGTCATAGTGGCTCAAGGGGGCTTCGAGAGTTCACATCTGCGGCTTTATTTCGGTGGCGAGGCATCCACCTTCGCGGAATTTCTGTTTTGGACAATTTGGTATACTTAAGATTTTTTCTCAAGACCATTCTTCTCCAGAGCATTCTGTACTTAGAATATTTCTTGTACAATATATCTCCTCCGCTTCATCTTAGGCGTAGAATTTTTTCAAGGCGTCTGAGTGCCAAGTGTTTTTCAATTCTACGCCTTCGGCGTCGCCAAGTTTGTACACGCCTTTTCGTACTTCGGCGAGAACCAAATAAGGTCCTTCCCAGTTTGCGCGAAGTACTTCGGCAGTGGGAAACGGCTTTCGGGGTGCAAAGTCAGCCTTTCGGAGAACGAGGTCTCCCTTCTTGATTTCTTTTGGCCTGGCCCGTAAGTTTACAGCCGCGGCCACTCTTTGCTGAAAAGCTTTTCTTCTCAGCTCGGCTATTTCTCTGTGTTCGCCGACGAGGTCGAGCTTGGTTCTGAGGCCGAGGTCGTTTCCACCTTCATCAAATATTTCAGCACCCGTATTGATGGGGTCTGGTAGTCTTATCTCGATCGTGGGATAATGGCCTCTGTCCCCGAAGATCTGATGTGAAAAGGGAGTTTCTCCCCCTAGTGGCGCGGCCTTCGGGGCGTCGTTGCGGTAGCTCCACAATACGGTTTGGAGGTTCTCGGCTGGCCTGATTTCCCTTTTGCTTCTCCCAGTCTCTTTTTCAGGCGTCATAGCTTTTTTATGGTCGCTGTTCGATCTCGACGATCGCACCTGCCTTGCGTGGTACTTTTGGGGGTGAGGCTACTGGGGTGCGAAGTGCATCTTTATTCCGAGGTCGGCTGTATAAATTCCTGGTAATCCTTTGTCTGATGAATTGGGATCCATTATTCAGCTACTAGTACCCTCGGTATGCCAAATCTGCATACAATGTTCTTCCATACGAACTTCTGCACTTCTTTTGCCGAGATAGTTGCCAGCGGTTCTGCCGAAAACTCGACCCATTTAGAGAAATAGTCCATTGCTAACTACTCTAACGCAGAATCTTCACAGCCGTGCCGGTGTGCTTGTGGGGAGTGGCCCAATAAGGTCTATACCTCGCAGACTGCGAAGGGCCAAGGATAGTCTAGTCCAACTTACCATCTCCGAGGGTGCCCTCTGGATGTTCGCGTGTCCTCTGGCAGCTACCACATTTCCGGACGAACTGTCTTGCG
This sequence comes from Aquilaria sinensis, assembly GCA_005392925.1. Lineage (NCBI taxonomy): Eukaryota > Viridiplantae > Streptophyta > Magnoliopsida > Malvales > Thymelaeaceae > Aquilaria > Aquilaria sinensis. The sequence goes on from SMDT01000099.1 coordinate 127,725, forward strand.
TCCTTTCTCAGGGTAGGCCAGAAGTATCCTTGGCGAAGTATCACCGCTGCAAGGGCATCAGTTCCGATATGTGAGCCACACATGCCTTCGTGGACCTCTTCAAGGATCATTTCAGTATCCTCTTCAGCCACGCATCTCTGCAGCGGATTTGCATATCCCTGCCGGTATAACTCTTCACCAATCAGGAAGAATCGGCCGGAGCGTCTTCGCAGTCTCGCAGCGTCGCCGGGGTCTTCGGGGAGCATATTTTCTGCGAGGTATCTTTTTATGGGATCTTTCCATCCTTTTCCCGAGGTCGCTATGCTCAGCACTGAGATGCTCGGATGGTCTAGCACCTCGGTGTATGTTTTTGACTTCGCCAAGCAATCTGCCTCAGTGTTATTCCGCCGAGGTACATTTTCGATCCGTACGGCGTCAAACTCTTGGATGAGCTTTGCTACCAGCTCGTGGTATTTTGCCAAGATTGGGTCCTTCGCCCCATAATCTCCTGCCGTCTGCCGAACTACCAGCTGGGAATCGCTGTGAGCCTTTAAGTTTCTCACGCCAATCTTTCTGGCCAAGCGTAATCCCGCTATGAGGGCTTCATACTCAGCTACATTGTTGGTGACGTTGAAGCTGAACTTGATAGCCTTCATTACCTCCAGGCCTTCGGGGCCCCTGATAATTACTCCAGCTCCCTGGTGTTCGGGCCCTGAGGCTCCGTCTTTGTGCAAGGTCCATTCTGGCTCACCCTCTTTTGGATCTGAATGGCTCTCCTCAGTGGTGGGCTCACCCTCTTTTATTTCGGCGATAAAATCTGCCAGTGCTTGGGCTTTTATGGCCTTCCGAGGCTCATACGTGATTTCGTGCTTGCCCAACTCTATGCACCACTTGGAGAGCCTTCCCGAATGATCAACTCTCTTCATGACATCCCGTAGTGGCAGACTACTTCGGACGATGATGGGCTGAGCCTGAAAGTATGGCCGCAGCCTTCTCCCTGCAAGCACCAAGGCATATATAGCTTTTTAAAGCAAAGGGTACCTGACTCCGGTGCCATGCAGGGACTTGCTGACATAGTAGACCGGCCATTGCTTTGGCCCTTCTTCTTTCACGAGGACCGAGCTCACAGCTTTTTCTGTGACGGCGAGGTAGAGTACGAGGGGCTCTTCCTCCCGAGGTTGTCGCAGAGTCGGCAGGCTGGCCAGGTAGACTTTGAGTTCTTCCCAGGCCTTTCGGCAATCTTCATCCCAAGGAAGATCATTCCTTCCGAGGTCACCTTCCATCTTTGCTGCCTTTGTGAGGACTTTGAAGAAGGGTCGACACCTATCTTCGTACCTGGAAATAAACCTGCTCAGAGAGGTTATTCTTCCGGTGAGTCTCTGCACGTCTTTGACTGTGGCAGGAGTTCGGAACTCAAGCAGAGCCTTAATCTTCTCGGGGTTAGCATCGATGCCTCTTTCGGATACCATGTACCCAAGGAATTTTCCCGAGGTCACCCCGAAGATGCAGTTCTCAGGATTTAGGCGGATCCCGAAGGCTCTGAAGCTTTTGGAAGGTTTCCTCTAAATCTGCAACGTGGTAGCCAGGCAGCTTGCTCTTTGACTATTCATATCATCATCACATACACCTCCATGTTTCTCCCCATTTGGTCTTTGAAGACCTTGTTCATCAACCTCTGGTAGGTGGCTCCTGCATTTTTTAGCCCGAAGGGCATCCTGATATAGCAATATGTTCCTCCCTCGGTAATGAAGGCAGTCTTCTCTTCATCTTCGGGGTTCATCCTTATCTGATGGTAGCTACTGAAGGCATCTAGGAAACTTAGGAGCCCATACTCAACAGTTGCATTTACCAGTTGATCTATTGGCGGCAGAGGGTATGAGTCTTTCGGGCAAGCATCGTTCAAGTTTCTGAAGTCGATGCACATCCGGAGTTTTGCTGCTACCTTCTTTCGTGGCAATGACCATGTTGCTCAACCATTCGGGGTACTTGACCTCCCTGATAACTTCAGCATCTAGGAGACGCTGGACTTCGGTTTTGACAAAGTTGCTTTTGTGGGCTGAGATGCTTCGTTTCTTTTGCCAGACAGGCCTTGCTTCCGGGCTTACTTTGAGGCTGTGCTGTATTATGCCAGGGTTTACTCCCCGGCATATCTTTTGGCGAGTAGGCAAACAGATCTTTATTTTCCAGCAGAAAGGATACAAGATTTTCCTTGTCACCTTCGGCCAAGCTCTTCCCTATTCGGGTAGATTGTCCTGGGACAAGATCTACTGCTTCCGTTTCTGCTTTCTGCGGGATCTTCTTCTTTGCCTTTCTCCTGCGCCTTTGCCTCCACCGTTTGTGTAGAGGTTGTTTGCCGGAGCCTTTCGTGCTTTTACAAACACCTTTCTTACCTCGGCTTGGTCTATGAAGATCTCTGCATCTCCATCCTTGGTGGCGAATGTGATAGTCAAGTACTTCACATCAGGGCGAATGTGCAGGTTCCCCTGTGTCTGCCTTCCAAGGATGGCGTTGTACGAGGACGGGACGTCCATGACGATGAATCTTGCCATTGTGGAGGCGTACAACTCAGCTGCTCTGTCTACCGAAGTCCCTTTCATCATCAGCGGGAGGTCGATCCATCCGAGGACGGGTAGTTCGGATGGTCCAACCCCAAAAGTGGGCGAGGTGACAGGCTTTAGTTCGCTGCTGGAGATGCCCAAACTCGACAGCAGGTGTGAGAATAAGACGTCAGCTTTTAAGCCATCATCAAGCAACACTTTTTCGACGCCTCAGTTCCCTATCCTTGCCGTGATCAGCAGCGGATCATCGTGGGGGAAGACGACGGTGGAGCTATCTTTGCGAGCCAGTTTCTTTGATGGACTTTGATACTCCATGACTGCAATTTCTCTGGCTTTCCGCTTTCTTTCCGAGGATGGTAGCCCCGTGATGATGGTTTGGATAACCCCTGCTAGAGGTGGAGGGCGCGTTTTTGGACTTCGGTTTTTCCGCCTGTCGGAGTCAAAGTTCTAAATCTTCGGCCCTTTCTTCCTCCATTTTTCTGCCTTTCGGGGGTGACATCCTCAGGTATTTGCGAAGTTGGCCCTGTTTTATCAGCGACTCTATGTACTTCTTCAGCTGGAAGCAGTCTTCGGTGTCATGACCGTGGTCGCGATGAAACTGGCAGAACTTCTTGGCATTCTTTTTGTTATCGGCGGTCATGGCCCTTGGCCGCCGAATCTGCGTCCCCTGCCTTTCCAGCGCCATGAGAATGTTGGTCCGTGTAGTGCTCAGTGGGCGTGAAACTTTGAGGCTTCCTTCCCCGCATCCTCCGAGATCGTCCTGCCTGTTCGGTAGGATGCCGAGCTTGCTGATTGGACCCTTCGGCGCGGTGGTTGTCTGACTCTGGCCCAGCCATTCTCAGCTCCTCGGCTGTCATGTGCTGTTCGGCCCTTCGGTAAAATTCTCCGAGGGTGTCCGGGGGGTCCTTTGAGAACTCGTAGAACAGCTGTGAGTCCCGCCGAAGGCCCCGTGTCATGGCGAGAATGCGGATTTCGGGCCGAAAGTCTGGGACGCTCAGGGCTTCCCTGTTGAACCTTTCGACATAGTCTCGGATGGTCTCTCCGTTTCTCTGCTCTATGTCGAACATCTGGACAGGCATCTTCGCCGTTGGCCTGCTCCCAATGAACTGCTGGGTGAAGGCTGTGGACAACTCCTGGAACTCAGTGATGGTCCCTGGAGGCAAGGAATTGTACCACGCCGTTGTTGGCCCTGTGAGGGTGACTTCGAAGCATTTGCACATGGTAGCGTCATCAGCACCGTGTATTATCATGCTGCGTCTGTACTTCGTCAGATGGGCCTGTGGATCAGTGCGACCATCATATATCTCCAGCCGAGGCACTCTGAAGTCGCCTGGCATGGCTGCTTCAGCGACGGCACGAGTGAAAGGGGAGTCATCTTCGCAGAAGGTTCCCGAGAGTCTGGCCCAAACGGGCTTTCTGGCCACTTGTTTCTCCACTCTATCCAGCCGTGCTAGTATCCTCTCCATGAGCACTGTGGCGCTAGGGCCTTCTTCAGGGAATGGAGATTGCCGGTGCCTCTTCGGGGGGCGAGTTCGGCGCTGAGGGGACAAAGACCTCGCCTCAGGCGACGAACTGCTTCGCTGTGAGACTCTTGGTCGCTTGGACCCGGTTTGTCCCACAGGCCATTTTCCGAGGGCTATATCTTCTGTGGATGATTCTTCGCGAGGGTCTCCACTCCCCGAACTGCAATGTGTAGACTTGGGGCTTCTCTCCCGAGGGCGTGTCAATGAGGGGGGTCTCTGGGCCTGTGCTTGCTGTGGCCACCTTCGGTCGATCTGCTGGGTCATTTCAGACACGACCGAACGCTGAAAGTCCCTCAAGAAGCTCATGGTGACTACCAGAGGGCGGTCTTCCTCAGGCGCAGAAGTCCCTGGGAGTGTTTGCTCAGCAGCCGGTTGTATCTCAGGCACGGACGGGGACCTTGGGAGTCCCTTGTCCTTAGAACGCCGAGTCTCAACGACGGCGATCTCAGAGCGGGTTCCCACAGACGGCGCCAAATGATGGCCAGGGGCCTCATCGTTTATAGTCATGGTGACTGGTGGAGAGACTTCTGGGAGGAAGGAACGCCTGGTGGATTGGATCAGCCCAAAGGAGAGTGCCTGAAAGCTCAGAAACAAAGGGTTAGGAGGCCCCCGGAGTGTTTTTCCGGGGGGGAGCCTCCGACGCCCAAGTCAGTGGTGGCTGAGAGAAAGGCAGAAAAAATAGCACAAAGGGCTGATGAGTCTTGCCTGGTAATTTTCTCAGAGTGTGGGAGCCGTATTTCTGCCAACTAACCAAGTATTAATTCCTGGTATTTATAGGAGCGCCTAGCCCGTTCAGATCGTGACACGTTTGTTCGGTCGGATGTTCCTGAATTTCTGGGCGTAGGAGACAGATAGCTGGTAGCAGGTTGCCTTGAGCCGTGTGCTGAGATGGGCCATGATGTGATTCTGATGGCGTCATCACAGAGCGCCTTTTGATTGCGATTGTTCGTCTGTGAATGGATGTGTCAGAGGCTTCCTTAAATGCTTCCATAAATGCTCCTGTCGGACTCCCGAGGTCCCTGGGTGAGGGTCGTCCTTTGGACGGACAGAGCCTCTTCGGGAAAAACAAGCCCTCAGTTCGGGGGTTCCCAGTTTCAGGGACCTTCGAGATATCATGTTCGGCTCGAGCTTTTCCGGAAGGCGATGGGCCATGATGTGATTTTGATGGCGTCAGCGTGGCAGAGCGCCTTTTGAGGCGGATTGTGGCGTCTGTGAATGGATGTGTCAGAGGCTTCCTTAAATGCTTCCATAAATGGCTCCTGCCGTACTCCCGAGGTCCCTGGGTGAGGTCGTCCTTTGGTACGGACAGAGCCTCTTCGGGAAACAAGCCCTCAGTTCGGGGGTTCCCAGTTTCAGGGAGTTCCGCCTTCGGGGATATCATGTTCGGCTCGCTATGTTTGGTGCCGCTTTTCCGAAGGCGATCTGTTCACAACCTTGGGGGGGCGAGTAGTGTCCTCGGGTTTTCCTGGCATGCCGGGCTCGGAGCTCTTCGGCTATCTCCCGAGGTGCATGATCACACCTTTTCTCGGGTAGCGCCAGCTTCTTCTGGCCATTCTTGTGGCAGGGAGTTCGGCCAGATAGAGGCGATAGCGTTTGGCTATCACCTCCTTCGGCCGAGGAAGTTAGCACGGTTCATCATGACTGGGCAGCCTAATTTTTGCATAAGAAGGGAGAAAAGAGCTTCAGTCTTCCACTTCTTCAACTTCTCTGAAGTCGCACAGCTCATATGGGAGTCGAGAGGGATCTAACTCTTGGGAAAAGCCTTAACCTTAGCTTGTTTAACTTACATTCATGGTGATTAAGACCCTAATTTCAGACAAATGGAGGGAAAAAAAAAAAAGAAGAAAAAAGAAGAGGAAGAGCAACTTCGAAAGGAAACCCACCTATTCAAAAAACAGGGGAAACTTCAGAAAGCACCACAAAACTTGCCAAAAATCACTCCTCTGCTAACGCTACCATAATAAAAAGGTGAAAAGTGAGAGGAAGTCTGAGAGCAAAAGGAATGAAAGTAGAAGAATGATGAGAAAATATGAAAGTGGAAAAGGCTTTATATAGACCGAGGGAGGTAGGTGAAAGCATCGCCATAATGACCCTTCGCAAGCAAAGGGACGTAACCGATGTAAGGGATGTGACTGATCACCAAAAATCTGATCACACATATCACATGACATGGGAAACAAGGGCATGCCTTCTAACATTAGCAGGCCTATATTGCCTAACTAAAAGTGATGCAACTATGCAGCTAGAAGATAGGAGGATTCACTCGCACAAGCCAAGGAACAAAAAACCCTGAGGGGAAAATAGCTCTTCGCCTCTGAAGATACAACCTCAATTAAATCAAGAATTCAGCTTGAGGATAGAATAGCTCCTCATATTCCGAAGATGTTGCCTCACCAAAAGTAAGGAGCCCTGGAGAATGCCGAAGATACTACATTGGCAAAAGGAAGTGTCTTAGGCCAAGAGCACCAATTGTGCCAATGAGATGACCTCGGTTCAAAGAATTTTTTCTCATCCCAAAGGGGGGATTTTATTTCTTGCTCTCTTCGAGGATCCGGGAGCAATCCAGGAGCAAGAAGTTTACTTTCACCTTCGGTACTAAAGAAGTATTTCTTCATGGAAATTGATGAGAAGTGGAAAGATCATCCAGCTCAATGGGCTTTGGGTACCTCGGCCATTGATGTAGTGGATATGGGGAAGTTGTTTACACAAAAACTAGAGTCTTAATTTCAGGAGTTCAATAGCTATATTTGGGCTGTCATCAACCCGGATGCCTAGGCACCTTCGCACTCCCTCTACCTATTTTCCATTAGATGGAGCTTTATGACTAAGAAGGTTCTTCAAGAGCTTGGGGTTATCAGCAAACACGTTACTAACAAAGATATGCCAAAGCCCTCGATGGACAGAAAGAAGGTGTGACTCATTCTACTCCTTCAAGGTAAACTCTCTTACTCTGGCCTTGTAGAAAGTAAGCTGATCCTTCAACCGTAGTGTTAGAATTTTTTATACTTACATTGATATTTTCTCCATTGTAGAGATGGGCAATAAGTCTGTAGCTTTCTACAAGAGTGTGTTTCTTGCCCAAGTCAAGAAAATGGAGTACAAGAATAAGGCTCCAAAGAGAAATAAGGGGCTAACTGGTCTACCTTTGGCACCAAAGTTGAAGAAAACTAAGGAAGACTCCTTGCCCCCTCCCCCGAAGGCTAGGCTGAGGCGCTGTAGCAAATGTCCACGGGTGCTGACCTACCATCGGGTGCTACCATCTTCTTAACCCCTCTAAGTCCAAATGGCATTGCCGAAACTTTAGGGGCCTCATTGGGAGAGATTTAAGTATAGGAGGCCAAGGAGCGGTGAAGACGCAAAGGGAAAGAGATCCCTACCAAAGTTCTCAATGTCAGTGATTCTCATTGAGAAGGCATTGAACTTGCACCAGATTTGTCTCTTTGTTATTTATCTATGATTTTTAGATTTTTTTGGTATTTTAGACTTTGTAGATGAATGGCTAAGAGATAATGTAACAAAGGAACTTCAACGTGATTTTGCAGAGGAAAGGGCCCAACTAGAGTGGATGATGGACCACCTTCGGGAGAGGGCCATTCGTGACTCAAAGATTTCGAAGGACAAGGTCCCGAGGGAACCCTTCTAAACCTTCACTGAGGACATGGACCGATTTGTTGAAGATTGCCAAAATATGGTCCCTAGATGGCAAGGGGCATGATGACCAATGCCACCTTTGAAACCTTGATCGAGGACTGCATGAATGAGGAGATCCCCACAGCTCGGATGATCGAGCATGCTGCTTAGGTAATCCTTAGTGCTTAGAAAAATTTTGATTTCTCAAAGTCTTCAACATTGTTGTAGCTCACATCAAGTATTTTCCACTTTGCAGCTACTGGCATACGAAGGCTACTTTCATGCTTGGGCAACCAAACAGTCTTCCATCCAAAGTCAGTCGGAGGAGAACTTTGCTAAGGCCAAGGAATTACTTTTGAGCTCATGCGTGAAATATGATGAACTTAACAAGATTACAAAGGAGGACTTGGTAAAGCTTTACTAGGGAATGCTGGAGAGCCAGAGGATGCTCTTTGGCGAGTGCTCCATGAAAATATCTGACCTTGGGGCGAAAGCGGTCGAGTTGAGCTCAGAAGGGGATTTTCTTTGGTAGGAGAAAAAGGACACCACAGCTGACCTTACCAAGTCACTGGAGATCAATGCTAAATTCCTCACCAAGATTGAGCGATTGAAGAAGCAGAAGAAGAAGAAAAAGAAGGTAGAGAAGGAGGTCGTGCCACTGAAGAATGAGCTGGAGGGCCTTAAGGCTGAGAAAGCTAAGGTAGATGAGGTAACCATGTCCTTATTCCAAGATGGCTTATGCCTCATCAACCATCAAGTCCCTTTGCAATATCCCGACCTCAACGTTTCCTTTTTAAGAACCCTTGACATCCACGAAGGACCATCCTTGTTGTTACCACCTCAACAAATGGGAAAATTACAATATAAAGGAATAATGGTTATAAACCATTATATAGCATAATTTTCACCATAGTAAATGAAATGTGAGGGGTAAAGTGAATTATCTACAGCTCCTTAAAAGATTACAATGGTTACTTGGTTCTAAAGGAAGCCCTAAAGGATTGCTTGTTTTACAAGTGATATATAGGTCTTATTGTAAGATTTCAAGACTTGGGTGCTCAATTGTACAACTCTAAAAGAGATATTTGGAAGGATTTGAATCGTATGGAAGCAATTTTTGGAGGCTAAATTGCATAAAGGAAAGAAAAGCCATTATTCAAGAACCTAGGAGAATTAGATGTACAATTGTCCACAAAAATAACTTAAGGATGGGATGATTTTTTAAAAGAGTCAAAGGTGGCCATTTCCAGCATTATTCCAGCCTTTTATTTCCAGGTTATAAGGTCAAAAATGTGGGCTAAAGATTAGCAAAAAATTCTTTGCTTAAGATATACTTATAGTGACCTAAGTGAGGGTTAAGGTTAAACTAATCAAGTCAAGTAAAATATCTTGATTTCTTGCCATTTCCTGCCCATTTTCGCCCCCCACCAGGCACAACCTGTTCCTTAGCTCCTCCATAAGCTTCCATAGCCACCATTTCTCAATCACCCAAGAAATCACAAAGGAAGGCAATCGGATGCAACAAGAAAGAGAAAAACCCTAGTTTTCGGGTTTATTGTGTATCTCTTAAAGATTTTAGCCTTCACAGCTTAGGTAATAGTTTTATCTTCATGTTTCATGGTTGTTTACTGTCTTAAGATGATGATCAAGCATCCATGAAGCTATGACCATGCTTGGAAGAGAGCAAAAAGCTCAAGGAACCAAGTATGGGTTAAGGGGGAGTGCATGAACAAGGTTCCAGCCTTACTGTTTTTCATGCACTAAGATGGCAGTGTTTACAGGGGTTTCTAGAGCCCAAGTTAGTACTAACTAAGACCAATTAACCTCCTAAGACCAAGCATTAGCTTGAGGAGGGCTGCCATAGTGATTACATATTGTTTATTTGATTGTTTATGGACTAACCCTAATGATGTATTGCTGCCAGCATTGCATTTGATTGTGTTCTGTTTGTTTGTGCATTTGGATGGCTATATTTTTGTATATGTGCTTTTTTTTTGTGTCTTTATGTCTTTGGATTTCAGGTATGTTGCTGGGAATTCAAGTTTCTAATGATAAGCCCTTACTAAGTTTCTTCAAAGAGACTTACCCCCTTTCTGTCCATTTCAGGAGCACCTGAAAGAGAGCATTCAAAATAATAGCTATCGTGTGAATTTCTCTGTGAAATTTCAGGTATATTAACTCCCATATGTTTAGTTGTAAACTGGAAAGTTTCATGATTTTTGGAGCACATTAGCTATTTTTAGTAATGGTACTTTCTGCCTTACGCAGCAGCTGGTCCCTTCAAGTTTCTGGAGTGCTTAGTGCTTTTGAAGTTCTCCAAGAAGCTTAGTGTACGTATTAACTAAGTTATTGTCATGTATGTGGTGCATCAATGCATGTAAATGATCTGGGTATGTTGTATGTGTAGTGTGAGAAGGATATATGGATCAATGGAGTGTGGTTTGAAGTGTGTATACAATGCTGTCCATATGGTGTTTATGGGCTGTTTTGATGGCATTTTTATGAATGATGGTTAGAAGGACTCTAAATTCAGGGGAATGGTTTTCCCATGTGTGTAAAACATATATGGACACTACCAAGTGGGTTTTGCACCTGGAAATGAAGTGTATGAATATTATGAAATTTTGTATGGGCATAATGGTCAATAGTGGCTAAAATTTGGTACCCTGTACTCCAGCTGCCATAACTTTCTGTACATAAAGAATTTGGCTATGAAATTTTGACCACACTTAGAAAACTTCAAGAGGAATAACTTGGCTTTTGAATCACTAGATTTGGTGCCCTGTAGCCAGAGTTATGGGCTGTCAAAATTGGCTGATTTTGCTGAGCACTGTTCATATGGTCATTTTTACCCGGTTAAGTGTAAGATCCATAATTGTAAACTTAGATGGATTTAATGTCTCAAACCTGTTTCCCTATGAATTTTTAAGGGTATTAAAGGGTTTAAAACCTTTAGGGCACAGGAGAACATGGGTAGAATTTGAGTTGGACACGGTGTGAAAGTTTGGAAAAAAAGATGCGCACCAATAGCATTCATGTGTGCATATGATTGTACATGCACTTGGGGATTTTACTCAAATTTCATATTGGCCAGGAATAAAGAATTTCATTGTCATCATTACTTCTAGATGAAATTGTATGTGAATATGTGTGTGATGGTTGGACCAATATACACATCTTTGCATAATGACCAAGAGGGCCACTTGGGTAAACATAGTGCACATGTTCTGCTTGGCCTACAGGACATGGACTGCCTGGGGCTTGAGCTCACTAAAATTGATCACTGTATTTAAATACTCAGAGTGGTAACAGAAGTTGGTATCAGAGCATGGTTTGGATTGGAGTTGCATATAGTTCCATCATGCATGCACATAGTTACATACATAGAACTTAGTTGGGTCAGCTGCTAGTGTTAAGTACCTAATGTACTATATATATTGTGCTCTTTTATTGATCATGAAATAGGAAAATGGTAGCCACAAGGAGAGGGGATCAGGGACCCCTAAGACCTCCTACTGAGCAAATACAGGCCAACATAAATGGAAGGGGTGTACAAGAGCAGCCATCTGTGCAGGGAGTGGAAAACCCAGCACCTGAAATGAATGTACCACAAGTGTGGGTCAAACTACAAAGAAATCTAGCCCAAGTAAATGAAAACTTAGTAAGGCTATTGCAAGCTCAACAACAAGCAGTCCAAGTAGCACAACCATTACCACAGGAGCAGAACCAGGAAGTTGTTAGGAACAACCCAGTGAATGTTCCTTCTGAAAGAAATGAAGATGAAGAATTTGAGGAAGATGAGGATAGAAGACATCCCAGAGGCAGAAGAATCAGGTCTGAGGTTGGCCAAGTGTCAAGGGCCAATCACTCAGAAGCTAGGAACCTTAGTGAAAGAAGAGAAAGAAGGAGGCCTAGAGAGCATCAAGAGTCTGAGGGATCACACAGGTCTAGGAGGCACAGAGTTGAAGATCTTGAGGGCTCTGATGATGTCAGATTGTTGGAGAGGTTTCAAGGCCTAAGACCTCCACAATTTGATGGTAGAGCTGGACCGGAGAAAGCTGAGGAGTGGCTAAGATTCATTGAGAAGATGTTCGAGAGGATGCATTTGAGCTCCACAAAGAAAGTATCTTTGGCTACCTACAATCTTGTAGGTAGTGCAGAAATGTGGTGGAGAAGTGTTAGAGATAGGTATGCTGCCCAAAGAGGCAGAAAAGCAAATCATGAGCTAGAGATGACATGGTCTAAATTTACAAGGTTGTTCCAAGACCAGTATGTAAGTGATGCCATCAAAGACCTAAAACAGGCTGAGTTTGATGCACTGAAACAAGACAATCTCAGTGTTTTGGAATATGAACACAAGTTCAACCAACTTGTGAGGTATGCACCACAATACCATGGGTTGGAAGAACTTAAAGTAAAGAGGTTTGTCAGAGGTCTGAGACCTGATATCAGGAGAGCTATTAGGCCTTTCAATGCCATTACCTATCAAGATGCTGTTCAAAAGGCTTTACTGGTGGAACAGGAAGAGTGTGAAAGTAAATGGTTTCCTAGTGGACCAGGAGAGACCAGCTAGGCTGGAAGACTGCAGAAGCCAATGAAAGGTAATGACACCGCCAAGTTTGGAAAACCTCATATGGATGGCAAGGCCAAGAGTAAGTTTGTAGGCCCAAGGTGTCCTCGGTGCAAGAAATTCAATGGCAAGAAGCCATGTTACTTTGAGACACAAGCATGTCTTAGATCTGGTGCTTTGGATCACTGGATCAAAGACTGCCCTTTGGTCCAAAGAAGAGAGCAAGATGAGCAAGGCCAGAATAGGCCTAATATGCCAGCTGTCAGAGATGTTCAGCCAAGAGGTGCTCTAGAAGTACCAAGGCCACAAGTGCAGAGAGCTGGAAGAGTATTCCATATTGACAAAGGGGAGACATCCCAACAAGGGGCACTTAGAGGTAACATTTATTTAAATGGTATGTCTGTTAATGCATTGTTTGATACTAGTGCCTCAGTGTCCATTGTGGCTAGGAAGTTAGCTGAATCTATGAAATTGCCTATTGAATTCATGCCTAACATATCATTAATAAGAACAGCAGGTAGTCAATGTCTTTTCACGAATGAACTAGCTAAGGACTGTGAGCTAGAAGTAGGAAAGACTAAGATTATGACTGATCTGCTAGTGTTGAATATTCCACAATATGATATTGTTTTGGGTATGAACTGGTTGGCTATGTATGGTATAAAGATTGATTGTGCTAAAAGAGAAATCACATTGCCTAGTAATGAAGTGCATGCATTAGTGAATTCTAAGGAATTAGTGTATGAAATGCATGGCATGGAACTAGAAGTGTTAGATGAGATTCCTGTGATTTCTGAAGATGAATACTATGCATTGAATGATGTTGAAATTGAGGAAGAAGTTAGTAGGATACCTGTAGTGAAAGACTATCCATAAGTCTTTCCTAAAGATTTTCCAGGTATTCTTCCTCCAAGGGAGGTTGAATTTGAGATTAAACTGCAGTCTGGAGTTACACTAGTATCCATACCACCTTATAGAATACCAATAACAGAGATGACTGAGCTTAAGAAACAACTTGATGAACTACTTGAAAAAGGGTTCATAAGACCAAGTGTTTCACCGTGGGGAGCTCCAGTTCTCTTTGTGAAAAAGAAGGATGGATCTTTAAGATTGTGCATTGACTATAGAAAGCTAAATGCTATGACCATCAAGAATAAGTATCCACTCCCTAGGATTGAGGATCTATTTGATCAACTCAAGGGAGCAAAGATATTCTCTAAGATTGATTTGAGATCTGGGTACTTTCAGTTAAGGGTAAAAGAGGAGGATATACCTAAGACAGCATTCAGAACAAGATATGGACATTATGAGTACACAGTTATGCCCTTCGGCTTGACTAATGCCCCTGCTGCATTCATGGACTTAATGAACTGTGTGTTTAGACCATACTTGGACAAGTTTGTAGTGGTGTTTATTGATGACATCCTAGTGTATTCCAAGGATGAAAGTGAACATGAGCATCACTTAAGAATTATCATGAACACACTGTTAGACAATCAGCTATATGCTAAATTTTCCAAGTGCCAATTCTGGTTAAAGGAAGTTTCTTTCCTAGGACACATCATTGATGCACAAGGCCTTAGAGCAGAGCCTGAAAAGGTTAAAGCTGTGCAAAAGTGGGAAAGACCTAAGACTGTAAAAGAAATTAGAAGCTTCCTAGGATTAGCAGGCTATTATAGGAGATTTGTATCAAAATTCTCCGTGATTGCCTCAGTACTTACTCAACTGACCAAGAAGGGTCAAAAGTTTGAGTGGACTGAAAAATGTGAAAAGAGCTTTCAGGAGTTAAAAGGCAAGTTGATTCAAGCTCCAGTGTTAATCCTACCAGATCCAAGTAAGCCTTACATTATTTATACAGATGCATCTAGATCTGGTTTAGGATGTGTGTTAATGCAAGAAAGGAATGTGATTGCTTATGGGTCAAGGCAATTGAGACCCCATGAGCAAAATTACCCTACCCATGACCTAGAGCTTGCTGCAGTGATCTTTGCCCTAAAGCAATGGCGGCATTACCTAATGGGAAGCTCATTTGTGATATACACTGACCATAAAAGCCTAAAGTACTTATTCACTCAGAAAGAGTTGAACATGAGGCAAAGAAGATGGTTGGAGTATATTAAAGACTATGACTGTAGCATTAAGTATACGGAAGGCAAAGGCAATCAAGTGGTAGATGCCTTGAGTAGGAAATACACTGGGTTGCCAAAAGGTGGATCTTCGGCAGATGCCAATGAGGAGAATAGTTTTCTATGCCTTTGGCATAAGTGGCAACAGTGGGAAGGAGCACAAGTGAATATGTTAACTATTCAGTCTGGGTGGATTGAGGAGATAAGAAAGACACAAGATGTAGACCCAAATTTGAAGAAGATTTCAGGAGAAGACAAAGGGTCCTTGTATGAATCCTTTACCAACAAGCAAGGATTATTGCACTTCAAGGATAGAATATATGTGCCTAGTGAGCAAGAACTTAGAAATGAGATACTTGAGGAAGCTCACACTAGTAAACTAAATATCCATCCTGGAAGTGAGAAGATGTACAAAGACTTGAAAACACATTTCTGGTGGCCAAACATGAAGAAGGACATAGCCACATATGTCTCTAAATGTGCCACATGCCAAAGGATAAAAGTAGAGCATCAGAAGCCAGCAGGAACACTACAGACTCTACCCATTCCAGTGAGAAAGTGGGGTAACATCACTATGGACTTCTTAACTGGGCTGCCTATGACCAGATTAAGGCATGACACAATCTGGGTCATTGTGGATAGGCTAACTAAATGTGCCCACTTCTTACCAATGAAGATCATAGACTCATTAGAAAAGTTAGCACAAATGTACATCAAGGAGATAGTAAGGTTGCATGGAGTGCCAGACTCCATAGTGTCAGATAGAGATCCAAGGTTTACAGCTAGATTTTGGAGTGCATTTCACAAAGCACTAGGAACCAAAATCCACCTGAGCACTGCATACCACCCTCAGACAGATGGACAGACTGAGAGGGTGATTCAGATACTTGAAGACATGCTCAGAAGCTGTATCTTGGATTTCAAAGGAGAATGGGACCAACATTTACCTTTGGTGGAATTTTCTTACAACAATAGTTATCAAAGCACCATTGGTATGGCACCTTATGAAGCTCTTTACGGGAGAAGGTGCATGACACCCCATTGTTGGGTGGAAGCCTCAGATAGGCTAGAGTTGGGTCCTGAGATCATTGAAGAAACAACAAATAAAATCAAGAAGATACAAGAAAGGTTAAGGGTAGCCAATGAAAGGACCACTGCTTATGTGAACAAAAGAAGACGAGACTTGGAGTTTGAGGTTGGTGATAAAGTGTGGCTCAAAGTAGCACCAACCAAAGGCACTATCAGATTTGGGAAAAGAAGTAAGTTGGCTCCAAGGTACATTGGTCCTTATGAGATATTGGACAGAATTGGCAAGGTGGCTTATAGGTTAGCTCTACCGTCAAGTATGTCAAGTGTTCATAATGTTTTCCATGTCAGTATGCTTAAGAAATGTCTAATAGATGCAAAGCATGCTATAGCAGTGGAAGACACACAGTTAGAACCAAATCTAACATATGAAGAGAAACCTATAACTATCTTAGCTAAGGATACCAAAAGGCTAAGGAACAAACTGATTCCCATGGTTAAAGTACAATGGTCAAACCATTCTAAAAGAGAGACAACATGGGAAATTGAGAAAGAAATTTGAGAAAGGTATCCAGATGAGTATCCTAAGCTAAGGGCAATTTTGGAGGACCAAAATTCTTAAGGGGGAGAGAAATGTTACTACCTCAACAAATGGGAAAATTACAGTATAAAGGCATAATGGCTATAAACCATTATATAGAATAATTTTCACCATAGTGAATGAAGTTTGAGGGGTAAAGTGAATAATCTACACCTCCTTAAAAAATTACAATGGTTACTTGGTTCTAAAGGAAGCCCTAAAGGATTGCTTGTTTTATAAGTGATCTATGGGTCTTATTGCAAGATTTCAAGACTTGGGTACTCAATTGTACAACTCTAAAAGAGAGATTTGGAAGGATTTGAATTGTATGGAAGCAATTTTTGGAGGCTGAATTGCATAAAGGAAAGAAAAGCCATTATTCAAGAACCTAGGACAACTAGGTGTACAATTGTTCACAAAAATAACTTAAGGATGGGATGATTTTTGACAAGAGTCAAAGGTGGCCATTTCCAGTATTATTCTAGCCTTTTATTTCCAGGTTATAAGGTCAAAAATGTGGGCTAAATACTAGCAAAAAATTCTTTGCTTAAGATATACTTATAGTGACCTAAGTGAGGGTTAAGGTTAAACTAATCAAGTCAAGTAAAATATCTTGATTTCTTGCCATTTGCTGCCCATTTTTGTCCCCCACCAAGAAAAACCTATTCCTTAGCTTGTCCATAAGCTTCCATAGCCACCATAGCTCAATCTCCCAACAAGTCACAAAGGAAGGCAATCAGATGCAACAAGAAAGAGAAAAACCCTAGTTTTCGGGTTTATTGTGTATCTCTTGAAGATTTCAGCCTTCACAGCTTAGGTAAGGGTTTTATCTTCATGTTTCATGGTTTTTTTACTATCTTTAGATGATGATAAAGCTTCCATGAAGCTATGACCATGCTTGGAAGAGAGCAAAAAGCTCAAGGAACCAAGTATGGGTTAAGGGGGAGTGCATGAACAAGGTTCCAGCTTGACTGTTTTTCATGCACTAAGATGGCAGTGTTTACAGGGGTTTCTAGAGCCTAAGTTAGTACTAACTAAGACTAATTGACCTCCTAATACCAAGCATTATCTTGAGGAGGGCTGCCATAGTGATTACATATTGTTTATTTGATTGTTTATGGACTAACCCTAATGATGTATTGCTGCCAGCATTGCATTTGATTGTGTTCTGTTTGTTTGTGCATTTGGATGGCTATATTTTTGTATATGTGATTTTTATTTTGTGTTTTTATGTCTTTGGATTTCAGGTATATTTCTGGGAATTCAAGTTTCTAATGATAAGCCCTTACTAAGTTTCTTCAAAGAGACTTACCCTCTTTCTGTCCATTTCAGGAGCACCTGAAAGAGAGCATTCAAAATAATAGCTGTCATGTGAATTTCTCTGTGAAATTTCAGGTATATTAAATTCCATATGTTTAGTTGTAAACTGGAAATTTTCATGATTTTTGGAGCACATTAGCTATTTTTAGTAATGGTACTTTCTGCCTTACGCAGCAGCTGGTCCCTACAAGTTTTTGGAGTGCTTAGTGCTTTTGAAGTTCACCAAGAAGCTTAGTGTACATATTAACTAATTTATTGTCATGTATGTGGTGCATCAATGCATGTAAATGATCTGGGTATGTTGTATGTGTAGTGTGAGATGGATATATGGATCAATGGAATGTGGTTTGAAGTGTGTATACAATGCTGTCCATATGGTGTTTATGGGTTGTTTTGATGGCATTTTTATGAATGATGGTTAGAAGGACTCTAAATTCAGGGGAATGGTTTTCCCATGTGTGTAAAACATATATGGACACTACCAAGTGGGTTTGGCGCCTGGAAATGAAGCGTATGAATATTATGAAATTTTGTATGGGCATAATGGTCAATAGTGGCTAAAATTTGGTACCCTGTACTCCAGCTGCCATAAGTTTCTGTACATAAAGAATTTAGCTATGAAATTTTGACCACACTTAAAAAAATTCAAGAGGAATAACTTGGATTTTGAATCACTAGATTTGGTGCCTTGTAGCCAGAGTTATGGGCTGTCAAAATTGGCCGATTTTGCTGAGCACTGTTCATATGGTCATTTTGACCCGGTTAGGTGTAAGATCCATAATTGTAAACTTAGATGGATTTAATGTCTCAAATCTGTTTCCCTATGAAGGTTTAAGGGTATTAAAGGGTTTAAAATCTTTAGGGCACAGGAGAACATGGGTAGAATTTGAGTTGGACATGGTGTAAAAGTTTGGAAAAAAAAAGATGCGCACCAATGGCATTGATGTGTGCATATGATTGTACATGCACTTGGGGATTTTACTCAAACTTAATATTGGCTAGGAATAAAGAATTTCATTGTCATCATCACTTCTCAATGAAATTGTATGTGAATATGTGTGTGACAGTTGGACAAATATACACATCTTTGCACGATGACCAAGAGGGCCACTTGGGTAAACATAGGGCACATGTTTTGCTTGGCCTACAGGACATGGACTGCTAGGGCTTGAGCTCACTAAAATTGATCATTGTATTTAATTACTCAGAGTGGTAAGACTCGCCATGGTCAAAGATTGAATAACTCAACCTTCCTGCCCCTACTTCTTCAGTGAAAGATGTAAGTGATGAACATGATGATGTCGGAAGTGCAAATGCCAAGGATATAGATGTCGAGGATGCTGAAGATGGGCCAAAGAACCCATAATATGTGGGTTCTTTTTTTTTTTTTGTGTACTACCTTTCTTAACGGAACTTTATTTCCAAAAATTTGGCTAAGTCCATGATGGGTATGACCTCTGGTACGATGTTCGGCATTTACCATATTCGGTAATGTAGAACTCAGCATCTTCGGTTGCATGCTACCTTAAAAATTTTTTGCCAAGGATTCACAACCTTAGTCTTTTCCAAAATTAATGTCTAGTTATCTTCGGTGAGTTATTGATATCATTCTAAGTGTTTAAGAATAGAATCAACCATATTTGGTTATCCATATTTGGAATCAACCCTACTTGGACAACTTGCTTCGTACGAAAACACTTAGGTACTTTTGGGATTAACCACATTCGGTCATCCACCTTCAACAATACTTGTACAATATCACTCATGTACTTTTAGAAGCAACCATATTCAGTTAAACTTTTTTGGAAAAGTCTAAGTGTAGAATTTTTTCACAGGGTCAGAGTGCCATGTGTTCTTCAACTCTTCTCTTTTGGCATGTCCGAGCTTATAGATGCATGGCTGAACTTCCTCAATCACCAAATAAGGTCCCTCCTAATTTGCTCGAACTATGCCATGAGATGGTCTTTAGGGTCCCAGTTCAACCTTTCAGAGAATGAGGGCTCCTTTCTTAATCCCTTTACATTTGACATGCAAGTTCATAGCAATGGCTACCTTCTGCTCAAAGGCTTTTATTTTGAGTTTGGCAATCTCTTTATGTTCGCCAATCATATCTAACTTGGCTCTTAAACCGAGATTGTTCCTTTCTTCATCAAACACTTGTATTCTGATAAATGGTTATATGACTTCAATAGGGACAATGGCCTTAGTGCTGAGGATAAGTGAGAAAGGTGTTTCTCCAGTAGCTCTTATAGGGGTTGTTCCGCAACTCCATAGCACACTCGGGACATCCCCTTGCCATTTTCCTTTTGCCTCTTTGAATCTCTTTTTCAGACCATCTTTTATTGTCCTATTAGACACTTCAACTTGTCCATTGCTCTAAGGATGGGCAACTGGGGCAAAGTGCAATTTTACCCTAGGGTTGGTTACAAATTCCTGAAATCCTTTATTTGTGAACTAGGAACTATTATTCACTACTATCACCCTTGACACACTGAATTTGCATATGATGTTCTTCCAGACGAATCTCTGTAAGTCCTTCACCAAAATTGTTGCCAAAGGCTCTGCCTTGATCCACTTAGTGAAATAATCCACTGCAATTACACAAAACTTCACTCCTCTTGGAGCCAGTAGGAGAGGTCCAGTGAGGTCAATACATCACAGAGTGAAGGGGCAACGGTAGTTGGCTGAAGTTATTACCTCATAGGGTACTCTCTATATGGGTGCGTGTTGTTGGCACTTATCGTATTTCTTCACGAACTGCCTTACATCATTCCTTGAAGTAGGCTAGAAATATCATTGCCAAAGTAGTACCCCAGCAAGGGCGTCAGTCCCAATGTGAGACCCACAAGCTTCTTCATGGACTTCTGTGAGAACTGCTTCAATGTCAAGTTCATTGATACATCTTTATAATGGATTGGTGTACCCTTGTCGGTTCAATTCTTCCCTGATCAGGAAGTATCTACCTGAGCACTTTTACACCTTCATAGCTTCTAGAGGGTCTTCAAGCAGTTCTGAAGTTGTGAGATATTTCTTGATAGGATCCTTCCATCCTTTAGCCAAGGTTGCAATGGACGTTATTGCTATGCTTGGTGATTGAGTACTTCAGTTGACTATTTTGATTTTGCCAAAGTATCTGCTTTCATATTATTTCATCGAGGTACATTTTCTATTTGTACCTTATCAAACTCTTGGATAAGCCTTTTTATGAGTTTATGGTACTTTGCCAAGTTCAGGTATTTTGCCCTGTAGTCCCCTACCATCTGCCAAACCACCAGCTGAGAATCATTGTGGGCCTTTAGATTTCTCACAGCGACTCTTTTTGCAAATCACAAGCCTGCTATGAGGGCTTCATATTCGGCAACATTGTTGGTGACATTGAAACCGAATTTAAAGGCCTCTGTAGCTTCCATACCTTTGTGCCCACAGAGAATTATTTTGGCTCCCTCATGTTTGGATCCTAACGCACCATCGATGAATAATGCCCACTTAGGTTCATCATCTCTGAGGTTTTTTAGAGTATGTTCGGTTTTAGGCACCTCAGCAATAAAATCTGCCAATGCTTGGGCTTTTTTTTTCCTTCCTTCTCTCATAAGGGATATCGAACTCACCAAGTTTGATGCACCACTTTGATAGTTGTCTTGAATGATCTACTTTTCTCATGACATCTTGTAGAGCTAAGTTACTTAACATTGTGATGGGATGTCCCTGGAAATAAGGCCGAAGTCTCCTACTTGCCAGTACTAGGGTGTAGATGGCCTTTCACAGTAAAGGGTATCTAACTTTGGCACCATGCAGGGACTTGCTTACATAGTACACCGGCTATTGCTTTCATCCCTCTTCCCTCACCAGTAACAAACTTACTACTTTCTCCATGACGGTGAGGTAGAGGATGAGAGGTTCGCCCTCCTATGGTTGTCGAAGTGTAGGCAGACGAGTTAACTAGCTTTTTTAAGTTTGTCCCAAGCCTCTTGGCAATCTTCATTCCAAGGATGTTCCTTAGGGCTAAGGTTGCCTTCATTTTTTACCACTTTGTTGAGCACTCTGAAGAATGGTCAACACCAATCTCCAAAATTGGATATGAATAAGCTAAGGGCCGTAATTCACCCCGTGACCCTATGCGCATCCTTGGTAGTCATAGCAGTTTAGAATCCTAACAGAGCATTAACCTTTTCTGGGTTGGCATCTATACAACTTTCAGATACCATAAACCCGAGGAACTTCCCAGCAGTGACCCCTTACACACACTTTTGGGGTTAAGATGAATTCCAAAATTTTGAAGTTGGTGGAATGTTTCCCCCAAGTCTATGATATGGCTACTAGGTTGTTTACTTTTAACTATCATATCATCGACGAACACTTTCATATTTCTCCCAAATTGGGAGTTGAATACCCTGTTCATCAGCGTTTGGTATGTGGCTCTTTCATTTTTAAGGCCGAAGGGCATTTTCATTTAATAGTAGGTCCCGACCTCGGTAATGAAGGCGGGTTTTTCCTCATCTTCAGGATCCATCTAAATTTGGTGGTATCCACTAAATGCGTTGAGGAAGCTAAGTAGACCATATTTAGCAATGGAGTCTACCAATTGGTCTATTGGTGGCAGAGGATAGGAGCCTTTTGGGCAGGTAACATTTATATTTCAGAATTTGATGCACATTCTAAGTTTATTGCTCCTTTCCTTGGTGGCAGCAACAATGCTATTATGCCACTCAAGATACTCGACCTCCTTTATTATGCCTGCCTCCGCTAGTCGTTGGACTTCAGTTTTAATGAAATTGTTCTTGTGCACAGAGAGGCTACCCTTCTTCTGCTGGACAGGCTTCACCTCTGGGCATACCTTAAGGTTGTGTTGAATTACACACAGGTCTACTCCGGGCATATCCTTTGGAGAGTAAGCAAATAGATCTTTGTTCATTAGTAGAAGGGATACAAGCTTTTCCTTGTCACCTTTGGCTATTTTTTGCGCCACTTGGGTACTTTGGCCAGGGACAAGTTCTACATTTTCTATTTCTATTTTTTCAAGATCACTCATTTCTCCTTCTATGGCATCTTCGTCGGCCACACTCTGTTAGTGTTGTGCCCAAAAGCCAGTCATGAGATCATTGTATTTTTGCACATTGAGTCATGATATTTTATTAAGGCATTAATCCAGCAATTATGTTTGTTGTTTTGTTCCTGCACAACTTAACAAACATAATTGTAACCCTAGAATAATGATATTCTTAAAAGTCCCTGGTCTAGTATTATTGTGGAGCGGGTTGCAATAATACATAACGACTAGCATATGTGGAGACTAATATGAGATATGTAGTCTACATATGGGTACAAGTTGGAGAACTTGTGTACTGGACCGACCCACCATGAGAACACTACATGGATCGTTATATGAGTGTCATAAGTGGTTCCCATAGTGATCAGGGTATATGTAGTCCTTCGACCTAAGATCATCAAGGTTCCCTACACGTGAGTCACATACTTTGATACTTTCCTTTGTTGCTCGTAACTGAGTGAACTTGAAGGAGGTCATTGGGTATGTCACATATCATGCAGAGGGATTTGTATGATCAAGATGGGATTTGTCCCTCCTATGTAACGGGAGCGATATCTTCGAGCCCCTTGATAGAGCGAGACTTAGAAAATGCATGGCCATGCTCGGATGAGTTGATATGCGATATCAATGTCATCAGTTTAAGTTAGTCTACTCGGTAATCAAGAAACCAAAGATTGGGCTATACGAGAGTGACACATTCCATGTCTCGTGCTTAGTCTTGATATCTTGGACAAAGGGACAATGGCATATATCGGTGATGATCATAAAGGTATAGTCAAATCATCGACAATCTTGTCACTTGGGTAGCAATGATGTGTTGCTAGACACCGCTCATTGCTTATGATCATAAATGTGATTTATGATCATTGCCAACGTGATAAGAGCCTATTGGGTCACACACATAGAGCAATTTGGATCATTAGAGTGCATGGGCTAATTATTTGGGTTATGGTTTCACTTTAATTTCATATTAATAATGGGCCCAAGAGTTGAGCCATTATTAAGCCCGAAATTAAATCCTAATTGGATTAGGGCTTTGAAACCCATTAGGCCTGGAAGTTGAGTCTCACTATAAATACAACTTTTAAGTGAGAAATTTGTAGGTCTCCTTGCCCTAGCCTCCCAAAAGGACAGTCGCACTCTTCTCTTGCAATTCCTTGGAGGACGCAAGCTAGCATTGTGAGCGCAAGAGAAACGCATATGCCGGGACGTGGTGGAAGCATGGTGATCCCGAGAGGCTCGTGTGGATACCATAGAGAGCTTGAACACGTCAACTGTTCAGGTTTTGTGATTCGACTCTACAGTTGAGTGAGAGATCTCAACCGAAAATTAGGTATGAAAATTTTTGAACACCCGGTTTACCCTGTTTCACTTGGATCCTGGAAGGTTTCGGTTAAATTCCGCTGCGCTGTTTGGCTCCCGAAACCCAACACACTCTTTTCTCCTGAAGTTTGTGTGTGAACATTCATTGGACTCTATCTTGCTTTCACTAAATATTTTTCTTACTTAGGCTTTGTCAATGAATATTTCTGCATCACCTTCCTTCATGCCGAATGTGACCATTAGGTAAAAAAATCTAGACAAATGTGAAGATTGCCTTACATCTGCCTTTTGAGGATGGCATTATATGAAGAAGGGACATCTATGACGATGAACCTTGTCATGGTGAAACCAAAAAGCTCTTCCTTGGTCTGGACCGAGCTTCCCTTTAGCATCAAGGGTAGATCAATCCACCCTAGTACCGAGAGTTTTGAGGTACCCATGCCGAAGGTAGGTGACATAGCAAGTATAAGATCTCCTTTGGGAATATGCAAGTTTGGCAATAGGTGGGAGAATAAGACGTCAGCATTTGATCCATCATCAGTGAGCACTCTCTTGACATCCCAGCTTCCTTTCATTGCCATAATCAGGAGAGGGTCATCATGTGGAAACTTCACTGTATACCCATCTTTCCGAACAAGCTTGTTCATTGGGTGGTCGAATTCCATCATCATGATTTCCCAAGCTTTCTTTCTCCTTTTAGCTGAGCTTATTCCAGTTGTGATCATCTGGATTATACCAGCTAGAGGTGGTGGGTGTTTCCTAGGACTTCAATTTTGACATTGGTCAGAATCATAATCCTCATCCTTTTCTTTTCTATCTTCTTCCTTTCTTTCTTAGGGTTTAAGCGACGGGATCCAAAAGTAGCGTCAAAGTTGCCCTTGCTTGATCAATGATTCAATATACTTTCTTAGCTGGAAGCAATCCTCGGTATCATGCCCATGGTCTTAATAAAATTGACAGAACTTCTTCATGTTCTTGTTGTTGTCCGAGGTCACAACCTTTGGACGTTGGATTATGGTTCCTTGCCTATCAGGGGCCATCAAGATGTTCGTTCTTGTAGTGTTTAGGGGAGTAAATGATGCTGGCCTTTTCCCCCTCGCTTTTCAAGGTTTGTCCCCTCCCTTGGTGGAATACCAAGGTTGGTGACTCTGACCCTCGGAGTGATTATGGTTAGACTTTTGACCACCCGTCCTTAGCTCCTTGGCTATCATGTATTGCTCTGACCTTCGATAGGATTCTTCGAGAGTGTCAAGGGATCCTTGGAGAACTCATAGAAGAGTTGTGAGACCTTCCTTAGTCCCCTGATCATAATGAGGATTCAGATTTTGTGGTGGAAGTCCAGCACACTGAGACCTTCTCGGTTAAACCTCTTAACGTAATCCTGAATCGTCTCCTCATTCTTTTGGGCTATGTCAAACATCTGGATTAGTATCTTTCCCATTGGTTTGCTTTTGATGAACTGCTGGGTGAAGGTGGTGGACAACTCCTAGAAACCCAGTATGGTTTCGGGGGATAGGGAGTTGTAACATGTATATGTCAGCCCTGACAAGGTGACTTCAAAATATTTGTAGAGGGTGGCGCCATCGGCACCATGCAGTACCAAGCTCTTCCTATATTTCATCAAGTGGGCTCGGGGATCACTGCGCCCATCATATGTCTCCAGACGTGGTACTCGGAAGTCATTGGGCATTAGTGCCACTAATATCATACGGATGAAATGGGACTCCTATTGGTGAAGGTCTCTGATAGCCTTATCTAGATAGGCTTTCAAGAGTTTTGTTTTTCCATCTTTTCCAACCTCTCCAGGATTTTCTCCATCAGGATGATAGTATCATCTTCTCCTTATTGCCTAGTAACTATAGGTAATGGAGAATGAGATCACTTTTTTAGCAAGTAACTTCTCTGGAACGGGGATTAGAATTTATCATCTAGGGATGGACTTCACCGGTGGAATGTTCTGGGCTCTTCCAACCTAGTTCTGACAGTGCGATGTCCCCAGGATGGTATGTTCTCCATTGAGGACTCATCATGAGAACCCCCTCTTCTAGAGCTTTGACGAGGTGACTTGTGACTTTTCTCCAAATGTACGTCCGGAGAGGACACTTCTCTTCTTGGAGGTGCTGTTGATCACCTTTAGTTGAGTTGTTATATCATTTCAGCCACGATAGAGCACTGAAAATCATGGAGGAAGCCCATTGTGACAGGTAGAGGATGCTCGTCCTCTAGCAGGGAAGTCTCCGTTGCAGGCTATTCAGTCGTTGCTTGAGTTTTTGGTGTGGACTACGACCTCGGGAGTCCCTTGTCCTTTGAACGTTGAGTCTTAACAATATTGACTTGAGGATGAGTTCCCATAGATGGCACCAAATGATGCCAGCAGCATCTTCATTGTATGACATGCTGGGCCTGAGAGAGACTTTCGGTGAGAAGGTATCTGCAAGATCTTGAAGAAAGCGTGTTAGGAGCTCCCTAGAGTGTGTTTTCAGAGGAGGAGCCTCCCATGCCCAAGTCAGTATACAAAAGATAAGATGTTTAAGAATAGAGAGTATGAAAGATAGATTCCCATGCCCTTTGCCTAGGAGCCTCTTGAGTATTTATAGGAGGATATGAGGATAAGGCCATTTTACACAGCTTGTGCAGATTAGGAAATGTGTTCGGCTAGATTTGATCCATACCTTTGGAGACGGGCATCTCTAGTTGGCCGTAGTTAATTTCAGCCAGAGGGTAGGGGTGTGTGTGAGACTTTTGTGTTAGAGATCCCTTAACTGTATTTGTCATTTTTCTGTGAGACCCTTTCAGAGGTGTAAGACCCCTTTAGGCAGGGATTTTTGCCTAGGGCTACTAGGGAAGGCCCTTCAAAAGGGCAGGCCATCATCAGTAAATATCTTCCTCTTTTGAAGATGGTGGGCCTATACTTCCGAGGCTGTAATGTGTGCCAATCCGAGGGTGGTAAGGAACCCTTTTCCTGGAGTTAGCTATGTGTATTACCGAGGGTGGGGGAGAAGTTCCTCCCAAGGTTATGTTAGTGTGGTGCCCAAAAGCCAATCATGAGACGATTATATTTTTTGCACATTAAGTCATGATATTTTATTAAGGCATTAATCCAGCAATTATGTTTGTTGATCTGTTTCTGCGTAAAGCAATAAACATAATTGTAACCTTAGAATAATGATATTCTCAAACATCACTAGTCTAGTATTATTGTGGAACGGGTTGCAATAATACATAACGACTAGCATGTTGGGTTTCGGGAGCCAAACAGCGCAGCGGAATTTAACTAAAACCCTCCAGGATCCAAGTGAAACGGGGTAAACCGGGTGTTCGAAAATTTTCATACCTAATTTTCGATTGAGATCTCTCACTCAACTGTAGAGTCGGATCACAAAACCTGAACAGTTGACGTGTTCAGGCTCTCTATGGTATCCACATGAGCCTCTCGGGATCACCACGCTTCCACCACGTCCCGGTAGATGCGTTTCTCTTGCGCTCGCAGTGCTAGCTTGCGTCCTCCAAGGAATTGCAAGAGAAGAGTGCGGCTGTCCTTTTCGGAGGCTAGGGCAAGGAGACCTGCGAATTTCTCACTTAAAAGTTGTATTTATAGTGAGACTCAACTTCCAGGCCTAATGGGTTTCAAAGCCCTAATCCAATTAGGATTTAATTTCGGGCTTAATAATGGCTCAACTCTTGGGCCCATTATTAATACGAAATTAAAGTGAAACCATAACCCAAATAATTAGCCCATGTACTCTATGATCCAAATTGCTCTATGTGTGCAACCCAATAGGCTCTTATCACATTGGCAATGATCATAAATCACATTTATGATCATAAGCAATGAGTGGTGTCTAGCAACACATCATTGCTACCCAAGTGACAAGATTGTCGATGATTCGACTATACCTTTATGATCATCACCGATATATGCCATTGTCCCTTTGTCCAAGATATCAAGACTAAGCACGAGACACGGAATGTGTCACTCTCGTATAGCCCAATCTTTGGTTTCTTGATTACCGAGTAGACTAACTAAAACTGATGACATTGATATCGTATATCAACTCATCCGAGCATGGCCATGCATTTTCTAAGTCTCACTCTATCAAGGGGCCCGAAGATATCGCTCCCATTACATAGGAGGGACAAATCCCATCTTGATCATACAAATCCCTCCGCATGATATGTGACATACCGAATGACCTCCTTCAAGTTCACTCAGTTACGAGCAACAAAGGAAAGTATCAAAGTATGTGACTCACATGTAGAGAACCTTGATGATCTTAGGTCAAAGGACTACATATACCATGATCACTATGAGAATCACTTATGACACTCATATAACAATCCATGTAGTGTTCTCATGGTGGGTCGGTCCAGTACACAAGTTCTCCAACTTGTACCCATATGTCGACTACATATCTAATATTAGCCTCCACATATGCTATGTTAGTGTTGTGCCCAAAAGCCAATCATGAGATGATTGTATTCTTGCACATTGAGTCATGATATTTTATTAAGGCATTAATCCAGCAATTATGTTTGTTGTTTTGTTCCTGTGTAACTTAACAAACATAATTGTAACCCTAGAATAATGATATTCTTAAAAGTCCCTGGTCTAGTATTACTGTGGAGCAGGTTGCAATAATACATAACGACTAGCATATGTGGAGACTAATATGAGATATGTAGTCTACATATGAGTACAAGTTGGAGAACTTGTGTACTGGACCGACCCACCATGAGAACACTACATGGATTGTTATATGAGTGTCATAAGTGATTCTCATAGTGATCATGGTATATGTAGTCCTTTGACCTAAGATCATCAAGGTTCTCTACATGTGAGTCACATACTTTGATACTTTCCTTTGTTGCTCGTAACTAAGTGAACTTGAAGGAGGTCATTGGGTATGTCACATATCAAGCGGAGGGATTTGTATGATCAAGACGGGATTTGTCCCTCCTATGTAATGGGAGTGATATCTTCGGGCCCCTTGATAGAGTGAGACTTAGAAAATGCATGGCCATGCTCGGATGAGTTGATATACGATATCAATGTCATCAGTTTAAGTTGGTATACTCAGCAATCAAGAAACCAAAGATTGGGCTACATGAGAGTGACACATTCCATGTCTCGTGCTTAGTCTTGATATCTTGGAGAAAGGGACAATAGCATATATCGGTGATGATCATAAAGGTTTGGTCGAATCATCGACAATCTTGTCACTTAGGTAGCAATGATGTGTTGCTAGACACCGCTCATTGCTTATGATCATAAATGTGATTTATGATCATTGCCAACGTGGTAAGAGCCTATTGGGTCACACACATAGAGCTATTTGGATCATTAGAGTGCGTGGGCTAATAATTTGGGTTTTGGTTTCACAATAATTTCGTATTAATAATGGGCTTAATAGTTGAGCCATTATTATGCCTGAAATTATAGCCTAATTGGATTGGGGCTTTGAAACCCATTAGGCCTGGAAGTTGAGTTTCACTATAAATACAACTTTTAGTGAGCAATTCGTAGGTCTCCTTGCCCTAGCCTCCCAAAAGGACAGCCGCACTCTTCTCTTGCTATTCCTTAGAGGATGCAAGCTAGCACTGCGAACGCAAGAGAAACACATCTGCCGGGACGTGGTGGAAGCGTGGTGATCCTAAGAAGCTCGTGTAGATACCATAGAGAGCTTGAACACGTCAATTGTTCAGGTTTTGTGATTCGACTCTATAGTTGAGTGAGTGATCTCAACCGAAAATTAGGTATGAAAATTTTTGAACACCCGGTTTACCCCGTTTCACTTGGATCCTGGAGGGTTTCAGCTAAATTCCGCTGCACTGTTTGGCTCCCAAAACCCAACAGGTTAGTGTTATAAAGTTTTGAGGGTGGTGTTAGGTTCTTCCAAGGGAGAAGGTTTTTTTGGGTGATAGCCCTTCGGCTATCATATGTCCTTCTGCTAAGTATGGTTAGTACTACTTATTAGTGTTCCTAAAATTGTCGTTTGGCTTTGATTGAAAGAATATTGGCGAGAACTTGGCAAGGTGATTGTATTGAGGCAATGGATTAAGGAAAGGTTCAATTGACCTTATGTTGTTAGCCATAATAAGGGTGGCAATTTTGTTGTACACTCCCAATAGTGCTAAGGCGTGAATAGCCCAAAGGACACACCCAACCCTCAAAGAAGGGGAGACCATGGTCGATGCTTGACAGGGAGGAGTCAAAGTTTGCTTAGGCCTACTAGTACACTGAGACCAAGGGAGGAATCCCCATCTGAGGGCAGGACCAAGATTAAGTAAGTGTTTATGCTTATGCAGATAAGGACTAGATTGAATTAGTAGTCAAAGAGCTCAAGTGCAATGGCCAAGGAGCACTAAGGTACTAAGGGTGCATCAGGGCCGATTGAACAATCATTACCTAAAGGGCAAAAGGCTACATGGACACCATAAGAGCATTAGACCATGGGGTAAGGGCTAAGGTACACCAGGACTATTAGTGCACCTAGGCCAAGAGAGTAACATCTACACCCCAAGCTAAGTTGATGGCCGAAGCAAAAGCTTGGGTAAGGACCATTTGATTTCGAGTCCCTAGACATAAGGAAGAATGGCAAGAATAAAAACATGGGAAAAAAAGGACTATGTGCTCGGTGCATGGAAATGGGGAAAATGAAGGATTGAGGGCAAGAGTGTGTTTGAGGTCAAGGCTTGAACAAGGCTAAGATCAAGAATGCCTTAGTCAGGAGGGAAGCGCCGCCAGTACTCAAAGGCAACCAAGAAGACTTACTTAGACCAATTGATTGGTCAAGGAGCCAATGAGAAAAAGAGGTACCTTTAAGTTTATAGGATAGTAGGAAGTGGTTTTCTTGTTAAACTTTTATTTTTGTGGTTATGACTAGCCTGCCTAGGAAGCTTGGATTATGAAAGAAGTATGGATATGTGAACCCAGAAGAGCCTAAAAAGGGTAAGCTTCGATTAGACCCTTAGAGTGGTTAAGGTTTGGCCTAGGAGCTTAGGTGTAGCTGGTATACAATGATATGTGGTTATGGTAATGGTGTGGCAACACTTAGGGAAAGGATCCGTTAGGGGACATAAGAGCTGACTTAACAATGCCGCTCATAAGTGACCTTGGGAGTGTCCTGAGGGTAAGGGTGACCTATGCGGAGGAGTTGGTATGCAATGCTATGAGTAGGGCCTTAAGTTGATTAAACTTGTACTTATGGTATAAGGAATACTTATGCATAATTGGAACAGTTTAAGGGAGGACAACTCTAAGACAGTTATGACCGATCCAATTTTAAGAGGTGTTGCACACTAGTTACTAAGGGTTACCAATAAATTCAAGATTTAATTCTTGAAGCACCCATAACTAGGGCAAGAGGGCTGATAAAGCCAAGATTTAACTTTAGGAACCTAAAGTAGTGAGTGAAGAAAAATAAGTGCTACCCTAAGGACACATAATAATTGTGACAAGTTGGTTAAGTGAATGTTAAGAACCATAACCCATAGGTGTTAAAATTGTGTACTTGTCTGTAAATATGTGGTTCCTTAAGAAGAGAAGTCCATTGATTTTGATATGTTGGTCAAGGTTCAAGAGTTAACTTGAGCCTTAAAGACCAAAAGGCTAACATTTGTATCCCTAGGAAATTATAACTTAGAAAGAGAGTGTAAGGATGGACCATGAAAGCACCATTAGCTTGGTAGCTTTAAGGACAACCCAAATAAGTTGAAAAGACACATCCTAAATGGTAATAAAACTAGGACCTGATAGCTTATAAAAGCACCCATGGAGGCAGAATGAACTCCTAGTAGTAGACTTATGTCTAGTACTTTTGTTATGGTATGTGTTGACCTAAGGCTTCTGATGAAGACTAAAAGTTAATTGGGTAGTGTTCTCAAATGTTTAAGAGTTCAATCATTTTAGATAGTGGGATGCCTTATGAGTTCAAAGTAGCAAATAAAGCTTTAGGCCAAAAGATTAAAAGTGTGGACCTAAGTTAATCTAAAGGTTCATAAGAAAGACGACCATGAGGTATAAAGTGTACTCCATTATTGTAGGTTCCCAAATACATCATAAAGAAATAGAAAAGCTATAGATGCATGTAAATTCTGAGTTAAGGTCCTAAAAACTGAAAGGCTCAAGATGGAGCTAAGTGTGAGTTGAGGTTATATCCTCAATAGTAGAATTCAAGGCAACTAAAAGTTGATGTTGTTGGAAAATTAAGTGAGCTTGCTAAGCGAAGGAAGCTTATGGGGTTTTTTATTTTCCTAAGAGGTAAAAAGGTACCTAAGTAGTTTGAGAATCTAAGTGAGGTTAGATGATGACTAAGGAGGACTCTTGAACAAGTTGGTGGCCAAGAAAATAATTAAAACTCTGAGGTAAGATTGTTGAAGCTGTGGTAGTTAGAACTACCTAGCGAGTCCCAGAAGTTGAGTTGTTGAATGATGGCCTTAAATCATGAAGAGCTTATGAGAATGAGTCATAATAAAGTATCTAGGAAATCTTAGTGTTCAAAGAGACTTCATGTGTTTAAGTGAAATATTGCCTAAAGAGTTGTCAAGTAAGACTTCCCTAGGCATAAGAAGGTTGTAAGCCTTAGGTAGGCCTAAGGTGTGCACACTGTAGGCTATGAGTGTGTAAATCACACTAAGGAATCATCGTGGTTAGTGCATAAGGATGGGCTAATGAGGCAAAGATGAAAGGATGTGCCCAAGTGTTGAGAGGTAATGTATAGGTATTGAAGTGGTCCCTAAGAAAGCATAAGCTTAGTAAGTCTCGTTCAAGTATAAAAGTATGTTAAGAACACTCATCGGTGGCACTCAAATTGTGTTAACCCAATGGGTTTGGAGTGTTAAGAAAGACCCCTATGGATTCCATAAGAAACCAAGATAAGTACGAGGGGCCCAAATGCCAAATGATTAGTAGGAATCAAGCAAGCTGAGATTCTTAAGAAGGCTAAGGGTGTGGCATGAGTTGTGGGACACAAAGTGTACCCAAGGGTAGGAGTTAAGGGGAGACCATAAAAGTTTAAACGCCAAGAGTACTAAGGGCTTCCTAAGAAAATCTAAGAAAGGTTGCAGAGCCTAAGAGAACTCAGTGCTAAGTATATACTGAAGGTGGCCAGGTAATTAGAGTAAGGCCTAAAGGTCATAGTAGTGACATGTTATGCTGTGTGGGGTATTTAAAGTGCCTACAAAAGTTTATTAATGCTGCAAAGGATTGGTCTTAAGTAATTTGAAGAGGCCTAAGAAAATGCTATAGTGACCTAGAATACCTCACCACTAAAAGAGGCCAAATTGATTAAGGAATGACTCCTAGGTAATAAAGAGTTAAGGGGCATGCTAAGGGTGGCTTAAGACTTAAAGGGCAAGAAATGGCTAAGTGACTAAAAAGTAGTTGTTGACCTTGAGCTTGTTAAGTGATTACCTAGACGAGTCAAGTATATAAGAATTGGGTAGTTTGTGATACAGCCAAGGACAGCCAAAAAATGAGAAGTCTATGTAGACTAAGTAGCCTATATCAAGATCAAGGGTGTCAAACTTGTTAATGTCCAAAAGTGGCAAGAAAACCCTAAGGTAGTAGTGGTAAATAGCCACCTAAGAAAGTTAGGGGTAAGTCATCACAAAAAGAGGGACCATACTTAAGGTGCTAAAAGGCAACAATGGCAAGGATAAGTTATCATAAGAAGTATGTGCCCATGGCATTACGGTACAATAAGATTAAAGATGCACCTAAGAATTGGCTTGAGTTACTAAGTCAGGTGTAAAAGTTGTTAAGTTAGAAATGTGCCTTGAGTACTAAAGGGCACTAAGTGACAATAAAAGGCTTATGTAACCAAGGTGACTTAAATGCCTAAGATGGGTGCAAGCATTACCAAGTTGAATTATGCCAAGAGTGCTAAGGTGGTGGTAACTAAGAAACACTTAAGTAGAGATTGAAAGCCAAAGTGAGGTGTAAAATTGTGATAAGTCCCACCTGGGTAAAGACTCAAAGTGCGAGACCAAGTACTTCTAAAGGCACCCTAACAAGGAGAATGGCCAAAAAGGAGCAAGTTGGCTCCTAGTTACGTAGACTTAAGTGAAAATTGGGAGTATGGGGATGTGCCTTATGAACTAAGGCAAGGTTTCCACCCCATAAGTAATGTCTGCAAAGAGAGGTATCCTAAGGAGTAACTTAAGAAGTTTCTTGACCAACAAGTCAAAAAGCTAAGGACATGAAATAAGCTCATGCTTAAGGGCTATGGGCAACGATAGTAAGGAAAATACCATGAGTAGGAAAAACTAAGCAGGATGTAAGAAGACTTCCATCCAAGTGTTGTGCTTAGTTAATAATCAAAATTTAGATGACCAAATTTTTTAAGGAGGGGAAAATGTAAAGACTATCCAAGTAATTCCCCTCGTTTGGAGCCAAGGTAAGTAAATCCTAAGTTATGTTTCCTCATATAAGTTTTATTAAGCAAGTAAAGCAAGCTAAGTAAGGTTAAGTTGAGCTCCAAAGTATAACTGGCACCTAAGGGGTAAAAGAGCACAATTATAATTTTGGCCCAAGTTAGTGGCATTATCATAATTTCAGTGAAATTAGGTTCATGTATGTTATTTTAGATCAATAAGGCAAGACCATAACTATTTTGATCCATTTGAACCAAAATTTAAAGTTAAGGGATAAAAATGCACTAAGTGAAAAATTGGGTTATTATGCCTTATAATGGCTTAAGTGGCGTAAAGGTAAATTGTGGGGGCAAGAAAAACCTTTCTATGGTACCAAGGGGTGTGATGTAGGAAAATTTTATGTGGCCTAAAAGAATGGCCAAAGGGTGATGATGTAGGAAAATTTTATGTGGCCTAAGTGAATTAAAACTAAGTTTTAAGGTCGAAGAGACAAGTAAAGGAGAAATGGGCTAAGTGAAGAACTTGAGATATTTTAAAAATGGGGGATGATACTATTCATCATCTCCTTCATTTGTAAAATGAGTGGCTCCCTCTTTTGTAAATCTCACCATCTCCAAACCTCTCAATCTACCCAAAATTTTGTGAAATTTGAAGGTCCTAAAGCCATCACAACAAGCCCCAAGCTTATCTTTGGTGTATTTTGTGCATTCGAAGTTGTTCTTGCAAGTTTCTAGTTCATCCTAAGGTGAGCTTCTATGATTCCTATGGGTTAGTTCAAATCTAGTTAAATGTTTAGAATTGCTCATAATTTCAGCTCCTGGTGTCCAATTTGGTTGAATTTCAGCTTGAAACTCAAAGCAACTTCATTAAGCTCATGCGTGCTTATTGCTTTGTTCTTGCTTTGAGGATGATTTGAGGTAGGTGATTCAAGTTAATTTGTCTCAAATAATGCATAAAAATGTAGTTTACATACAACATGTGGGAATGAATTAGAAATAAGACCCATTTTTTTTGGCTTTGGGGATTGAAAGATTAAGCAAGTTTTGTTCAAGATCAGGTAAGAGCATGACATGTTGTTACCGCTTTGGCGACATGTCACCAATGTTGAAGACACATTACTAACTGTGCTTCAAGAAATTTGTGTCTTTTTGCCCTTGGTAACACATCACTAATGGTGCCACCAAAGCCCAAGCCCCTCAAGCTTAGGGCACCTTAAGAATGACTCAATTTTTTGGTGATCATCCCTACACCATTTTAAGATATTTTTTCACTTCATTTAGGCCTAGAACTCATTCTTAATTTAGGAATTATGCATTATTTAGGTAGTAGCTAAGTGATGTGGTTAAGGTAGGGTGAGGAAGGATGGCTAAGGGGGTTAAAGTCATTAAGTTGTTAAGGAAGCACTAAGGGCATTATGTTGGGTTTGATTTCTTCATTGGCCTATGTGGTAGGTTTTAGGCCATCAAGCAATGAAAAGAAAACCTGAAGTCATCTCTACCCAACCCTTCAGGATTCAAGTGAAACAGGGTAAACCAGGTGTTCAAAATTTCTAATACCTAATTTTCAGTTGAGATCTCTCACTCAACTATAGAGTCGAATCACAAAACCTAAACAGTTGACGTGCTCAGGCTCTCTAGGGTATCCACATGAGCCTATCAGGATCACCACGCTTCCACCACGTCCCGGCAGATGTGTTTCTCTTGCACTCACAGTGCTAGCTTGCGTCCTCCAAGGAATTGCAAGAGAAGAGTGCGGCTGTCCTTTTGGGAGGCTAGGGCAAGGAGACCTGTGAATTTCTCACTTAAAGTTGTATTTATAATGAGACTCAAGTTCCAGGCCTAATGGGTTTCAAAGCCCTAATCCAATTAGGATTTAATTTTGGGCTTAATAATGACTCAACTATTGGGCTCATTATTAATACGAAATGACTGTGAACCCAAAACCCAAATTATTAGCCCATGCACTCTAATGATCCAAATAGCTCTATGTGTGCGACCCAATAGGCTCTTACGACGTTGGCAATGATCATAAATCACATTTATGATCATAAGCAATGAGTGGTGTCTAGCAACACATCATTGCTACCCAAGTGACAAGATTGTCAATGATTCGACTAAACCTTTATGATCATCCCCGATATATGCCATTGTCCCTTTGTCCAAGATATCAAGACTAAGCATGAGACATGGAATGTGTCACTCTCATATAGCCCAATCTTTGGTTTCTTGATTACCGAGTAGACCAACTTAAACTGATGACATTGATATCGTATATCAACTAATATGAGCATGGCCATGCATTTTTCTAATTCTTACTCTATCAAGGGGCCTGAAGATATCACTCCCGTTACATAGAAGGGACAAATCCCATCTTGATCATACAAATCCCTCCGCATGATTTGTGGCATACCCAATGACCTCCTCCAAGTTCACTCAGTTATGAGCAACAAAGGATAGTATCAAAGTATGTGACTCACATGTAGGGAACCTTGATGATCTTAGGCCAAAGGACTACATATACCATGATCACTATGAGAATCACTTATGACACTCATCTAACGATCCATGTAGTGTTCTCTTGGTGGGTCGGTCCAGTACACAAGTTCTCCAACTTGTACCCATATGTAGACTACATATCTCATATTAGTCTCCACATATGCTAGTCGTTATGTATTATTGCAACCCGCTCCACAATAATACTAGGACCAGGGACGTTTAAGAATATCATTATTCTAAGGTTACAATTATGTTTATTACGTTACGCAGAAACAAAACAACAAACATAATTGCTGGATTAATGCCTTAATAAAATATCATGACTTAATGTGCAAAAATACAATCATCTCATGATTGGCTTTTGGGCACAACACTAACAAAGCTAAGCTCCAAGAACTTGGCAAGTCAGACATCATAAGATGGTTATCCTACACAGTAAGAAAATGAAAAGAGATGTATAAGAAGGGAGTATGTGAAGTATGTAAAGACTTACTCTAAGTAGCCCATCAGATGTGGGCAAGGGTTGAGTAGGAATGACTTACTCCAAGGCACCCGTAAAAGGACTTCATGGGTTTAGTCAAGTACTAGCATAGGATTTGAGCACCAGTATTCAAGTAACATAGTCATATGGGCTCGCTATAGTTTAGAGCACCTTCGTGTGCAAGGAATTCCTATGTGCATTTGCATGTGCATATTCCATCCATCCATCCATTATTTGCATTGCTTTTTGTTCTTTTTCTTGTCATCAGTTGTGCTATTGGTTGCTTGATTGTTCTAAATGTTATATGTATATTTTTTGTGCTTTGCATGCTTGCATATGTTTCCCTTGCAAGTGCAAAATCCCTTACTGAGTAGTTATGAGTTGTCACTACTTAAGTGTTGTGTAGGTATTAAATAGGCTAATTGGGCTTAATAGCTGGTAAGGAGTTACTGCTAATGCTCAGTTTTATTGATTTGAAGGTGCTCTCTAACTAGGAAACTTTTATGTTTCTAAGTTGTTTATAACATAATCTAGTATTGAGCAAAGTGTTTGCGATGGCCTACGGCGGCCTCATCGCGTGTCATTGTAAGAGCAGAGAGTGCTTCTGATGGAGGAGAATACTTTGAGAGGAAATTCCCCAGTGGAGGGTACCTGAAACGCTTTTTTAGAAAAACACAGGTTAGGAGGTCCCCGGTGTAAATTCCCGGGGAGGAACCTCCGACGCCCAAGTCAGTATTTTCCAGTAACTAGGTTATTTGCCCTTTTGTGTATTCAAAGAGAACTTTTTATCTTACCCCCTTTTTAGAATGCTTTCTGGGTATTTTATACAGGAGGCGTGCAGAAGCCATTTCCCTCTAGAGGCCGTCCCAGATTATGACACGTGTACGGCGGGCTGCGATCCCTGCTTTTTCGGGAGCGAAGGGACGTGTATCTCAGCGAAAGTCGCTGGTCTGACAGCCTAGTCATTCCGAGGGCGTCCTATCGAGGCGTCCCTCTGATGGCGTGTCCCAGTGATAGCGTGTCAAAATGTATTTGGGAGACGACTTTACGGGGAGGTGTCAGAGGCTCCTTAAATGCTTCGTTCATACCTTCCGAGGTTACTCTAACGTCTCGGGGCATATATTTTCCGAGGATGGTTCCCCCGAGGGGTACTTCTGTTTCCAAATAGGGTTCTTCCTTTCTTCCGAGGTTGGTTCTGTCATTGCCTGAAGGAGCGAATTCCCTATACTAGGCCAGAGGGATCGTGTGTCCTTCTGACCTCGGCTGGTAGTTTCCCTTGCCGAAGTCAGTACTCCGCCAAGTTTGGGAGCTCGGCCGTTGATGGGCACCTCGGCTATTAGTTTGCTTTTCAGTTTAAGGCTAAGTGAGCACAAGGAAAGTGCGTCTCATCACTTGAAGCTAGCTTGCTTTGATGAAGAGATAAGATTGGATTTTAGTACATATATGATGTTGCTTCTATATGTATTGTATTTTTATACTAGGGGATTGCCTCTATTATTGTCCATTGGTGTCTATAACACTTGGGTTACATTTGGGTGCATATAAGTTTGAGATGTATGTACATAGTTGTTACTTGAAGTTAAACCAATTAAAGTTTTTACATCTTGGCTTGTTTTAATTTTTTTTTCTTAAATGTAAAGGCCATGGCATAGTTTTTTTTATCATTTACTTATTTAATTGTTGTTGCATAGCCAAGTCAACACATGCATATTTTTTGTGCATGGTAAGCTAAGAAACTAGTTGCGCATAAAAGTTTTAAGATACTTTTCAGTTATTAACTAGCTAATTGTAACCTAAGTGGGATCATAGTTCCCGAAGAGCCTACCAGTGTTACCAAATCAGGGAACTAGGTCCCTATTTTGTGACAATTTTTGTTTTGAAAAGTGTTAGATAGGAAAGGTTGCATGCTTGGTAGTTTTGTTAATTTCTCGAGATAATTAAAGTCTTAATCCTTCCCATATCTCTTTGCTAAAGGAGCGATTCTATGCTTTAATTGTTTTCAAGGTTTTAAAAAAGTTTTAGATTTTTCTCTTGAGTTTTATCTTGGGGGCAAGCAAAGTTTTAAGTGTAGGGGAAAAATATGATTTGCTCATATGTAGTCAGGTTTCCTATATCTTTTTCCTTGTATTTGCTTATATTTTGATATGTTTAAGCTAGAATATGGTCATTAGTTCATATTTCATTTTAGATCATATTTTAGCTTCATTTGTGGTAGGAAGGATTTCTACAAAGTTTTGGAGCTGAATTGAAATTTTTGTAGAATGTTTGGAGTAGATACGCCTTGTTACACACCCATGTAGTGCTTTACATGGTCTATTTCATGCCCATGGCTGAGTTTCTCATAGAATGAGGATAGGTGAACATACAAAGAAAGAAAAAGAGTTTTTCATAGAGGAAGGCTGTTGGAGGCAATCTTGATGATCAATATCGTTTTATGAATGTTGGATTAAAGATTTCTTAAAGATGAAGAAATTCAACCATGGATTATTTTTTCGATAGTTTTCATTTTTTTGTCTTTATTTTATGGCAGTATGAGCTAAAATTTTCCTACTCATGCATAAAGTAGATGAATCTTAGGATGATTTTTTGATTGTGATTATTTTTGGTTTAATATGAGTACATGTTTTTCTTGTGATTTATCCAATATGCTTTCTTGCATTAATTAATTGTAGTGAGCCTATTAATCCAATGCAGATGATGAACATGCATCAGGCAGTGTTTGGTATGTTTTTTGTAGATTACCGTTGGATAAAAGGGATATTATCATAACTGGGAATAATAGGTGAGATATAATTCCTTTAAACTAGGGTTAAATCTAGTAGTGGGTCATAGGACTTGTAATGCATTTTAGGAAGTGTGGTAGGCCTAGGCACACTATTGCTAACTTAAGAATAGGGTTAGTGCAACAGCAGTAATAAAGACCTAATCTACATTAGGTAGTACTCCACGGTCCAAGTAAACCACAGTCTTGTTAAACTAGAGTAAAAGTAACACAAAGGAATTTCTAAGGGGATTTGATTCTAAGTTTGGGGTTTCTTATTGTTGATTACCTTAGTTTATTTCCACTGTCGATGGAT
The DNA here is from genome assembly GCA_005392925.1 of Aquilaria sinensis. Taxonomy (NCBI): domain Eukaryota; kingdom Viridiplantae; phylum Streptophyta; class Magnoliopsida; order Malvales; family Thymelaeaceae; genus Aquilaria; species Aquilaria sinensis. The sequence goes on from SMDT01000099.1 coordinate 167,834, forward strand.
ACTTAGTTGTTTATGTTATTATATTAGTTTGGTTTAGTTAACTCATAATAGTTAGTTAAACAAACTCCTTAATTGAAAACTAGGTAATAGGGAAACATGGAGTATGGCAGAGAACCTCTAGTCCTTGGGAAAAATGATCTTGGTACTTGCCATTGGTGTACTTTAATGATAGGGGCTTTTCCCTGTGAGTTCACTTGTTTGCTTGAGTACAAAGAGATTTGATGCATCCACATTGTTTACAAGTGTGGTGGAAAAGGTTTGTTGTGAACTTTATGTCTAGAAGCAAATCTCTTAATAACAACTAGTGAATCATGTTTTGATTACATAGACTATCAATTGGCACTGTTTGTGGGAAAGACCTTTTTTTTTTCTATTTTCCAGAAGTAGTTTATGGTTGACCCAACCAAGTCCAACCTTGGTTACAGCGGTGATCTTGCCAATATGCCCAATGGCCAATGTGGTCAATGACATAACAGACTATCATGAAAAGAAAAAATTTGTTGGTTTGTTCTTGCATTAAGGAGGCACAAGTTTGGACTTATTTCCCTTAACCTCACAACATATCGACCAATCCACAAAAACTCTTTAGAGAAGTTTGTTCATGACCCAGCAAAAATCAAAACTCATGCTCATTTTATGGATAACCAATTAGGGAAAATTCAACAAATGTTCATGTAGGCCATTCAAAATACTATCATTGACAAAAGACAACCACCTAAAGTGGGGACCTAGTTGAAAGCCATAAAGAATGTGTAATTCTCCAACCCAATGAGGCACTGAAAGGCTAAATATCTAAGGTACCATGGCTTGCCAACAAATTGACCGACATGGATATCAAAGAGAGCATGCCTACGTAATAGTCAGATAACATTCCTATATATTTCATCCACCTTTGAGCTATTGGGTTGTTAAATTTACTAGATCATAGTAGCATTTGTTATTTTATTGACTTACAGGTTACATTGCATAACTTGAGGGCTTGAGTGGACAATTTGCATGGAATTGAGGCATAATTGCTGATTGAAATGTGATAGCCGAAGTGCTATCGCCCAGTTCACCTGACGACCATGGAAAGGAGGGAGCCAGACACTTGAGGTACACGACCTCGGTAGCCCGCCAATTCCAACTTCGGGAAACTAACGTATCGCCTTCCCAACCGAACCAGCTTCGGCGGATAAGAACCAGCTACCTTCTGCAGGAGAAAATCCCCCGAAGGACTAACTTTGGAGCCAGGGAATACCTCGAAGTACCAGTATGACTCCGGGAAAAGGCCCCTCACTCTGAAGAGAGACATCAACCAAAGGGACCTCGGAGGTACGGCAGGAGGCATCAAGGAGTCTCTGACATTCTGCCCGCACACCCTGCACGCCGCCCTTATATGCACTCTGACACGTCGCCACTACCTACATTCTATCATGTAGGGCTACGCTTGTCGCAGCTCGTGGCCCGAGAAGCATGCACACGGTTTAGGGCCCCCACACCCAGAAGTACGGATGACATCCGTCCATACACGTGTCACAATCCGAAGGGCTCACTCCCTCTTACATATATCAGGGGAATGGTCTCAAACAGAGGGAGGGCGGGATCTCTCTCATCTCTCCGCCCTGAATCCTCTCCTTCCAGCCCCCAGGAAAACACGTCAGGCAAGAGTCTCTTGTGCTTACTTCTCCCTCTCCACCTCTCAAAGAATTGAATTGGGCGTCGGAGGCTCCTCCTCAGAAAAAGAATCCGGGGACCTCCTAACCCCTGTTTTCTGAGTGTTTCAGGCAGGTCCTCTTGGGGAATCCCCATTTCGGGCTCTCTCCCATACCGGAAGTCTTTCTCGACCTCACTGCACCTGCCATACAAAGATGCTGCTGGCCTTCACAGGTGATCCACACAGAGCACCTTTTGTCGGGACTCGCCTGCACCTCCTGAAGTCCCTGCTGCATTCACCATGATACACAGTGGAGATGATGCTGATGGGCATCATTTGGCTCTGTCTGTGGGAAACGAACCCATGACCATGTGATTTGGGGAAGCGGAGATTAACGAGATGAGTCCTCAACGGGAAGCATACCCTTTAGAACGCGAGCTACGGGAAAAACAGGGTTAAGATGACCGAGACCTCCCCGTCGAAGGAGTTCTGCACTCGAAGAAAAGTTGCCGTCTCCTCGGCAACAAAGTTAGATACCCATTGTCCCAGAAGGCCGTCTACGCCATGGTACTTGCAGGCAGAAGGCTGCGACTCTACTTCCAAGGACACGCTATCACTGTCTGGAGTGACCTGCCTCTGCGCGACATCATGAAAAAGGGTAGAGCATTCAGGAAGACTATCAAAATGGTGCATCGAACTTAGAGAGTACTACATCACGTGTTAGTCTAGAAGGGCAATAAAAGCCCAGGCACTGGCAGACTTTATTGCCGAAGCCCCAGAAATGGAAAATGCTGAAACCAACGAGGGAGATTGAGCGAAGGTAGATCCAGAGTGGAAACTCTTTGTCGAAGAAATCCCAAGCGCAGAACAGTAGGGCGCTGGAGTAGCCCCTTGGGGGCCCGAGGGTAGGGAGGCCACCAAAGCCATCAAATTTGGTTACCAAAGTGTTGGGCCATCCGAGCATGGCAACGCTAGGTACAGCAACCTCGGACAAAGGGAGGAAAGATCCTACAAAAAGGTATCTTGCAACTAAAGAGTCCCGAAAATCCTCATGAAGCGGTGAAAAGTGCGAAGATGTTCTGGATGATATTCCCTAATTAAAGAGGAATTATACCGGCAAGGGTATGCAAGTCCGTTACAGAGATGTATCTGTAAAAAGGGTGCAAGACAATTCATCCAGGAAGTGTGAAAAGGACGGAAGACACCCCAGCACCCAAAGGCTGCCTTTGGAGTTGGTAACCCCGGAAGATTACTTTTGCCCCTTTGTAATATGGGGCATAGACCTCACCGGGCCACTGCCGACAGCACCCGAAGGAGTGAAGTTCTGCGTAGTAGTAGTGGACTACTTCACTAAGCGGAACAAGGCAGGACCCCCAATGACCATTCCTGCAAAAGATATACAAAAGTTCGTCTGGAAGAACATGATCTGCAGATTTGGCATACCGACGGTGATAATGGCCGATAATGGTTCCCAGTCTATGGACAAGGGATTCCAAGAATTCGTCACCAATTTCAGAATAAAAACGCACTTCATCCCACTAGCTCAGCCCTAGAGCAACAGACAAGTGGAGGTAGCCAGCAGAACTATAAAAGAGGGACTATAAAAGAAGCAAAGGGAAAATGGCCAGGAGAACTTCCTACTATACTAAGGAGTTATCAGGCAACTCCCCGGAGGGCCATGGGGGAGACACCTTACTCACTTATCTTCAGTACAGAGGCCATTATCCCTATTGAAATAGTACGGCCATCAGTTAGAATACAAGAGTTCGATGAAAGAGGAAACAACCTCAGGTTGAGAAGTAAGCTCGACCTAGTTGACGAACATAAAAAAGTGGCCGAGCTCAGAAGAAAGGCCTTTCAGTAAAAGGTGGCCATGAGCGCAAACCTGCATGTTAGGCCAAAAGGAACAAGGAAAAGAGACCTCGTTCTCCAGAAGGCTGAGCTTGAACAACGAAAACCGTCCCATGGGGTACTTCGGCCAAACGGGAAAGGGCCTTATTTGGTCCTAGATGAGGTCCAAAAGGGAGTATACAAGCTTGGCGACACCGAAGGAGGAAAACTGAAGAATGCATGGCACTCGGATGCCTTAAAGAAATTCTATACTTAGAATTTCAGATGAGAAATTGTACAAGTGAGAAATTTCTATAAGTACAAAAGTTTTCCCTTATCTGAAAGTACTCGCCGAACAAAGCTGAAGCACACGCTCCTGAAGGTCACGTTTTCCTTCCGAAGTTGGTTGGGTTATATGCCCAAAAAAAAAAAGGTGAAGTCTATCGAATACGGCCGATGAGGGCACACTAAAATTTGCCAAAGGGAACTTCACCAACAATGAACATTTACCCGAAGGTTGGCCGATGAAATGAGCAAAGTGTACCTCTCTGAAGTCCCCTGACCAAAAGGGGTCGGGGCCACTAGGAAACAAAAAATTGCTCAAAAGACTTAACCAAATCATGAAGGAAAATTCATTGAAGAAGGTCTTGGTACAAGGAGAAGGTTACAAGAAGAGAAACACAAAGAAAAAAGAAGAAGGCAAAGGCCCTAGAATATCTAAGGGACCCCAGCGTCATGGGAAGCTCTGGCTCGTATGTCTTTGGCTGCCGTCTTTGGTGCAGGAGGAGGGGCAAATGGCAGGTTGAGGAGCTCGACTTTCAACCAAGTCCACCGAGGACCCTCGAGAATATCCAGGGCAGCCAAGAAGGAAAGGTCGAGGTCCGGATATTTCTTCAGAAATTGGCGATGAGCTAGGCAGAAGCCATCCTGAAAGGCATCCTTGGTCGCCTGAACAGCTTTGTCTTTTTCTACGTCCAAGTCGTCCGCCTCATTCTGAAGATGCAAAACTTCCTTCCGAAGATCTGCAACCTCCTTCTCCAGCTCCTTTATCTTCTTATTCTTCTTTGAATCCTTCTTTAGCGAGTCGACCTTGGCTTGAAGTTCGGCGTTGTCAGCAAGAGCCTTCGTTAGGAGAGCCGCCTCTTCTTCTTTCTCCTTCTGAATGGCCTCGTTGGCCGAGGATAAGCTCACAACTTTCTCACCAAGTTGGATATCTTCTTGGAGAAAATCCTTCAAAAACTCCTCTTGGCCCTTCAAGAATTCCTCCCAAAGCTTGGCAACCCTCTCCTTGGCTTTTCGGCTCAACTCTGTGTTCGTGACAACTGAGTTAGCACAGAAGACCTTGGCCTTCGCTAATTTATCTTCGGCCCAAGCTCAAACCGAAGACTGCTTTGCTGCCCAAGCTCGAAGGTATCCACTATACCCCAGGAGCTACAAAAAAAAAGGTACAAAAAAGTGGGAGGAAAAATGAAGAGGCCTGAAGAACTACCTGGGCAGCATGCTCGGAAACCTTAGAGGCAAGGGTATCCTTGGAGGCACACTCCTCAGCAACTGCCCTGAAGGAAGCCTGAGTGAGCACGGCCCTCGCCATCTAGGGAGCCATTTCTCGGCAATCCTCGGAGAACAGGTTCATGTCCTCCGTGAAAGACCAGAACGGCTCCTTTGGAACCTTGTCCTTCGGGATGTGGGAATCCCGAAGAGCGCGCCTTCGGGCATGCTCAACCATCCAAGTTGAGGGCGCCAGATCCTCTGCAAAGTTAAAAGCGTAAGTCAGACAAGGTTCCTTAACTATGCAAATTATGAGGATACGAGTACTAAAAAGGAGTAGGAGATGAACCAGGCGCAACCTCAGCAATGTCATCATCGGAGTCTCGGACCTCCTCCACGTCGGAAAGAATATGCTTGCCTTTGTCTCTTCGGTATTTTTCCAACTCTTCGGCAGATGAACCCCCTGCCAAAGAGCCCAAAAGATCCACCAACATGGCGGGACTCAAAGCAGCAGCAACAGTAACCACCCTGGCAGGAACCTCAGCGGTAGTATCAAGCTCGGGGGGAGTTTTAGGCTCGGCGAGAGTTTCAGGCTTGCTAGAAGTTACAATGTCACTGTCGACCTCCGCCACACCCTCCGAGGGTGGAAGAAGGTTGTCCTGCTTCGCCTTCTTGGCCGAAGACGATCAGTTCCCAGTAGTCTTATGCCTCTTAGAGATGCCTTTCTTCGTTTGTTCCCCCTTCTCGGCCTGACCAAGGAAGAGAGACTTATAGTAGGCAGCAGATTCATCGCCCATCTCTGAAAAAGAGGGAAAACATCAGTGTGAGTCCAAACAGGCACTTATGCTGAAAACTTTGAAAGGAAACTTACTTTCAAAAATGGCTTCGTAAGTGAGCTCACTTCGAAGGAGCTTCACTAGCCAAGAGTACTTCCCCTCGGTAGCAGGAGCTGGCATGCCGAGATCCGACTTATGCTCCTTAACTACCCCCAACTACCAAAGGACCTCCTCGGTCATGAGCTTCCACATGATGGGGAAGGGGTAGAGAGAGCGTGGAGGGACCTCGGCATCCCAGTCGGTGACAGCCCGGATACGTCTGTCGAAGTCCTCAAACCTCGCCGCCAACTCTGGAGTTAGCAAATTCTTGGGATCCACGACATCAGTTTCCAACTTTCCCCGAGACCACTTAGTCAGAACATACGACCAGGCCTCCGCCACCTTTAGGAAGAAGAACTTCCTTTGCCACCCCCGCCAGCTATCTTTGGTAGCGAAGGTGAACATGAATTTTTTGCTCTAGATCCCCGAGGTAGCATGAAATAAAAGCCACCCTTCGGAACTGGATAGAGCTTGTAATACTGCATGAACAGGATAAAATGGGGTTTTACCCCGAAGACCCCGCACATGCAGAGAAAGGCATTGAAATAGCAGTAAGAGTTGGGAGGAAGTTGATTCACGGCTATGCCATGAAATTGGCAGAAGTTGCAAATCATCTTCGGCGGAGGAAACCGAAGTCTGGCCTTCAGTTGGGCTCAGAAAATGGTAACCTCGTCGTCCCGGTTCATAAAGCTAAAGTGGCCGAGGTGGAGTAACCTTGTGGTGGCGTAGGAACGAAGGAAAAATTTGGCTGTCCACTTCTCTAATTTCTCAGAAGTGGAGCAGCAAGGGTGAGACATAAGAGGTTGCCAGCTCTCAAGAATAGGCGAAGACATGGTTGGCCAAAAAAGAGACTTCAGAAAGAAGAAAAATGACTTCGGGAAGCTAGAAGAAAACCAAAAACTGAAGTCAGAACCCACCAAAAGTCTTGCTGAAATCAGGGTTTGTGGACGCTGTCGTGAAAGGTGGCTAGAAGAAGCGCCGCCGTTTATACCGCCGCAAAAAAAGGAGAGAAGGCACAAGAGCAGACGAGAGCAAAGAAAAACAAATGAAGAGTATGACAGAATGAGGCTTATATAGATTGAGGAAGGGTAGCCGGAAGGGCATCATAATTGCTGCGCGAAGGCGAAACGTCGCCATAGTTGCCCCTCACGTGAGAAAAGGCGTACCCATCCCAACTAGTACCTGTCACGTGTCGCCCGTCACGAGAAACTAGGACGCGTTTCTGACATCCTGAAAACCTGGGTGCACCGCTCCGGACTGACACGCCTAGTTTCAAGACATGACAGTCCACTAGCCTATGGCAGGAAAAGTAAAGAGGTTGGGTATCTTGAGAACACCAAAGGGGAGACAGGTGACACCTGTCCGAACAAAGCATATCCCCTAGGTGGCGAAGTGCCTCCCCTGCAAACGTCACACTTCGAGTCCTGAAAAGTGCCCCCAAAAGGACCACTAGCCGAAGCCTCCACTCCGGCTTTCTGAGGGGGGGCATGTGATAGCCGGAGTGCTATCGCCCAGGTCACCTGATGACCCCGGAAAGGAGGGAGCCAGACACCTGAGGTACATGACCTCGGTAGCCCGCCAATTCCAACTTCGGGAAACTAGCGTATCACCTCCCTTGGGAAGGCGACCGAACCAGCTTCGTTGGATAAGAGCCAGCTACCTTCTGCAGGAGAAAGTCCCCCGAAGGACTAACTTCGGAGCCAGGGAATATCCCGAAGTACCAGTCTGACTCCGGGAAAAGGCCCCTCACTCCGAAGGGAGACATCAACCAAGGGGACCTCGGAGGTACGGCAAGAGCCATCAAGGAGTTTCTGACATTCCGCCTGCATACCCTGCATGCCGCCCTCAGATGCACTCTGAAACGCCGCCACTGCCCACGTCCTGTCATGTAGGGCTACGCTTGTCGCAGCTCGTGGCCCGAGGAGCCTGCAGGCGGCTAGGGGCCCCCACGCCCAGAAGTATAGATGACATCCGTCCATACACGTGTCACAATCTGAAGGGCTCACTCCCTCTTACATATATCAAGGGAATGGTCTCAAATGGAGGGAGGGCGGGATCTCTCTCGTCTTTCCGCCCTGAATCCTCTCCTTCCAGCCCCCAGGAAAACACGGTAGGCAAGAGTCTCTTGTGCTTACTACTCCCTCTCCACCTCTTAAAGCACTGACTTGGGCGTCGGAGGCTCCTCCCCAGAAAAAGACTCCGAGGACCTCCTAACCGCTATTTTCTAAGTGTTTCAGGTAGGTCCTCATGGGGAATCCCTGTTTCGGGCTCTCTCCCATACCGAAAGTCCTTCTCGGCCTCACCGCGCCTGCCACATGAAGATGCTGCCGACCATCACAGGTGATTCACACGGAGCACCTTCTTTTGGGACTCGCCTGCACCTCCTAAATTCCCTGCCGCATTCACCACGAGACACAGTGGAGATGATGTTGATGGGCATCACAATGAAATTGGAGTCCTTGCTAAGTTAAGATTAGAAATAGTAATAAGTTTACTTATGAGAGTAAAGGTAGAATTTGGTAACTTCACCAATAACTGTGAAAACCAAATACTAGCTTTATTTCACCCACTAATCAAGTCAAGTAGTAAAAGCATAGGAAGTGTGTTTTATCTATTTGACAAAAACCTAAATTTTCATTTTATCGGTTTCATTTTAGTGTTGTGAAAATTCAATTAGTTTAGCTTAGTTTGGTTAGTAACTTGTCTAGCAGTTTACCAGATCTAGATCATTTAGATAAAATTGCCATGAAGTAGTGGAAATAGTGGACCAATTATTAGTTTCAATACAAAAATTTATAATTAATAAAAACAAATCAATAAAAAAACTAATTGGTAGCCTTATCGACAGCTTAAATTGGTCATTATTCATAAACTGCTGAAATAGGTTATCAGGTTTGACCACTTTTTGTCCATTATTTTGGTCTGTATATTAGGTTGCCATTTTTTACACTACTTCATAGTGACTGAAATTTAAGTGACTGTCTACTGACCACATATTTTGGTCACCAAAAATTACTTTGCTGACTGATTATTGACCAATAAGCTGGTCATTTTCCCCATTCCTGTTATGCCCCTCATCAACATTGTATATAGGCCATGGGCTAGGAGAAATAAGGTGAAAGAAGTTAGGAACACTGGGAAAGGGCTCATTGTACCTAGAAAATGAAGTTTTGAATGAAGCTTGACTATGGCTTAAGTGGTTGAACCGTTCGAGTTCATGTGTTACTTGGCTGGGAAGAAAAGATGGAAATGATGATTTAGAAATATGTCATGATTAATTGCAAGTATATCGCATGATTAAATTGGATGAATCTTTATGTGGAAGTTTAAATGCTTCATGCAAGATTAATGCCTGGTTAAGCTAGTGTTAAGCCAAAATTAGTGCCACTTGTCTCCACCCATACGAACATTTGTTTCCATTCACCATTGCGTCTTTCATCCGATTTTATCACCATTGTTGAAGGCTTGATTAAGCTCTTGAAAGTGTTATTCAAGTGTTCTTAGAGGTTCTTGGTGCAACCAAGGCAAAAATCATGAGCAATTAGGCCAAGAAGGTGATTTCTAGCTACAAAGAGCTAAGAAAGTGCATAGGTTAAGCTCTTGGAGCTTTGGGCAACAAGTGTTGCTAAGTAAGGTAAGGATTCTATGTATTCACTAAGTTTCATAGTTGGACTATGTTGATTTAGTGAGTACTAGGCACTTAGGTGGTGGTTATTATTGCCAAATGATCTAAGATGCTGTTGGGGCTATGGTTGTTTCAACAACTATCTTGTTCTGCTAATTAGCTAAGTTATGGCAAGTATTAGGATCTACAATTGAGTAGGCCAACTCAATTCTAAGGTTTGTTGAGCTCCCAGATTAGTGTAGGATCAATTAAAAGATTAACTGAATTAAAATTTGAACTATGAACAAGCTTGCTAGGCCCTATTGGCTGTGAATCAAAGCTGGTGTTTATAGTGTATGAGTTGTGTGCTTTTATGATTGTTTGTGCATGCTGACCCATTATATTATCTATATTTGTTATAGCCCTTTTAGTTGAAATCTCATTAAGGTGTATAAATTAATAAATACCTAGTTTAATACCTCATTTTAAGTTCATTTAGCAAGGTCAAACTAGTTAGTTAAGGTTTACTAGGTTCTGAGGAGAGTATGGCACCAAAAGAGGTTTGTGGAAAAATGGTAATTTTGCATCCTGAGGTGTCGGGTCATGTCCTGGGAGTCAAAAACATGTTTTAAAACCTAACCACTGCTTAGCACCCAAATTTTCATTAAGTATTGATGTTTCCACCAAGGTTTGACTTAAGTTACTATTTAGGGAATATGGCCTTTTGTAAAACTAAAGAAAAGTTTAGGGGCTAAATGGGAGGAAGCTGGTTTAAATTTGGTAAAGTGGTCAGGGCAGCCATTGGGGGTATTTTTCTGTCTATTCCCGAGTTCAACCTTTCTCTTTTCATTTCTACTTCAATTCTTGATGAAATTCAAGAGTTATTGGTGAAAATTGAAGGTTCCATGGGTGTATATGTTAGTGTTGTGCACAAAAGCCAATCATAAGATGATTGTATTTTTGTACATTGAGTCATGATATTTTATTAAGGCATTAATCCAACAATTATGTTTGTTGTTTTGTTTCAGCGTAACATAATAAACATAATTGTAACCCTAGAATGATGATATTCTCAAATGTCCCTACTCTAGTATTATTGTGGAGCGGGTTACAATAATACATAATGACTAGCCTATGTGGAGACTAATATGAGATATGTAGTCTACATATGGGTACAAGTTGGAGAACTTGTTACTAGACTGACCCACCATGAGAACACCACATGGATCATTATATGAGTGTCATAAGTGATTCTCATAGTGGTCATGGTATATGTAGTCCTTTAACCTATGATCATCAAGGTTCCCTACATGTGAGTCGCATACTTTGACACTTCACTTTGTTGCTCGTAACTGAGTGAACCTAAAGGAGGTCATTGGGTATGTTACATATCATATAGAGGGTTTTGTATGATCAAGCTGGGATTTGTCCCTCCTATGTAACGGGAATGATATCTCTGGGCCCCTTGATAAAGTCAGACTTAGAAAATGCATGGCCATGCTCGGATGAGTTGATAAATGATATCAATGTCATCAGTTTAAGTTAGTCTACTTGATAATCAAGAAACCAAAGATTGGGCTTTACGAGAGTGACATATTCCATGTGTCGTGCTCAGTCTTTATATCTTGGACAAAGGGACAATAGCATATGTCGGTAATGATCATAAAGGTTTAGTTGAATCACCGACAATCTTGTCACTTAGGTAGCAATGATCTATTGCTAGACACTGCTCATTGCTTACGATCATAAATGTGATTTATGATCATTGCCAACGTGGTAAGAGCCTATTGCGTCACACACATAGAGCTATTTGGATTATTAGAGTGCATGGGCTAATTATTTGTGTTACCACCTCACAAAAATGTAAGAATTCCAAGTGTGTCATAATGGCCAAAAAACATTGTATTGTGATTGAAGTGTGGGGGGTAAAAGGCATGAAAACACCTCCTCAAAAGTGTTCCAAGTTAGTAACTTGGCCCCCAAGAAAAGCCTTAAGGATTGCTTGTTTGTCAAGAAACCTATGGACTTTTTTGTAAGGTTTTGGAAATTCGGATACTCAATTGCAAAACTCTCAAGAAAGAGACTTGGAGAGTTATAGGAAGGATATGAATGGTATGAAAGTGCTATTGGAGGACCAAATTGCTCATGGAAGACAAGTGATGGCCGAAGTGCCATGATCTTGGCCACTAACTTCGGAGGAGGGGCCAAACGCCTGACATATCCGACCGCGGAAGACCCATCGCACCAACCTCGGAGAGTTACTGTATCGCCTCCCCATCAGAGGACGAATGAACCAACTTCGGAAGAGTAAGAACACCACGAAGAAACGCTTTCACCTTGGGAGAAGTCCTTGCTCGTCTGCCCAAAAGGTAACGTCGGCCGAGGGACCTCGGAGGGGTGATGGGTGATATGAAGGAGTCTCTGACATATTTGCCCGTACGTCCTAGACGTTGACCTCAAGCATTCTGACAGGCCACTGTAGTCCGTGCTCTGGCACACTGAGACACGATTTTTGACAAACATTGCCCGAGAAAGCCTGCACACGGCTGACCACTTTCCTGTTTAAGAGGTACGGATCCTATCCGTCCATACACGTGTCATGATCAGGAGGGTTCATTTTCTCCTATTTACAGCAGGAAAAACTCTGGGCAAGAAAAAAAAGAAATGGGGGCTGGATAGGAGCTTTGGGGGGAATACTCCAGAGTCCCAGTTTTCTCCTCTCTTCTCCTCTAGGCATGCCAGAAAAATGCCTCTGGCATGATGCTTCTCCTTATGTGCATGCCAGAAAAATACCCCCAGCCAGTCTATTTTATGCCTATTCTTTGCTATTTAAAGGCACTGACTTGGGCGTCGGAGGCTCCTCCCCGGAAAATCGCTCCGGGGACCTCCTAACCCCTGTTTTCTGTATATTTCAGGCCGAACCGCTTGAAGACGTCTGTTTTTTCAGGCTCCTTCCTTCACCGGAAATCTTTCATGGCCCCCGCTCTCCATCGTAGGACGGCCACTTATGACATCCCTCAGGAGGCCCCTGTCACCCCCGTCGTGGAGCCACGGCAGGAAAGTAAACGATGGCTAACCCAACGCCATCATCTGGCACCGTCTGTGGGAAATTATTTGGGCAGCCGTGGTTAGAAACTCGGTGTTCTAAGGACAAAAGGCTCCCTGAGGCCCCCGTCCGCGCCGGAGACTCGCCCGGCGGCCGAACAATTAAGGAACAGGGACTTCCCATTTCGGGGATAATCATCCTTCGGATATCACCGTGGCTTTCCTGCATAATTTCCCACACGTCGCCGTGGTCGAAATACTGCAGTAGATAGGCCGAAGATGTTCGTGTGCAAATGACAAGCTGAAGTCTTCTCTCTCGATCCTTTCGACGAGGGGAGTGGGGGCGACCCAGGAGCCGGGGGAAACAAAGGGAAGTGGGGAGAATACCCAAAGGACGTGCTTCCCCTCGAAGTATGATAGACAAGAAAGGTAGGATCGGTGCCATCCAAACCCCCCCCCCCCCCCCGCGTCAAAAGAGTTCGTGCCAAAGGAAGGTTACTGTCCCTCAGACAATAACACCGAACCCACTCCCCCGAAAAGATGAATACGTGTTGATATTAAACGGGAAAAAAGACTATGATCCTACTCCAAACAGACACATTGCCATCGTCCAAAAAAGGAGTCACCCCGGCGCGACGTTAGAAGGAAGGGAGTAAACGGGCAAGTGCGCCGAACTCCAAAGACACTGCATCGCGCACAGGTCCAGAAGGGGACATTATAACCCCAGGCAACAGCAGACCATTGCAGAAAGTCCAGAAATAGAAAAAGGGGAAATCCAACGAAGATCGAATATAGGCGAAAGACAAAGACTCCCGACCGAAGGGGCTCCAGGCGCAAAAACACTACGACACTGGAACAATACTTCGGAGGCCCGAGGATGGGGAAAACGCCTGAGTTAGCATATTCGGTTAATAAAGTCGTGAATCACCCAAGACCGGCATTATTGGGAACAAAAACCTGGGATAAGGGAAGGAAAATGCCCCGCAAAAATCCATCTTCCAAAGATTCTGATGAAATGGAAAAAAGTACAGAAAATGTTCAGGATAATCTTTCCTTCATTGAGGAAGAACAACGTTGGAAGGAAAGTTCAGGCCCGTTGTAGAGAGGCATTGGCAGAAAGACGTGCAGAGCAGCGCGCAAAAAGAGGTGCGAATAGACGCGCCCAAGAAAGGCGAGAATGGCCAAAAAACGCACCAGCACCCGAAAGACGGCCTTCAAAATAAAATGCCCAAAATACTCCCGTCGGAGTGGCAAATTCTGAGAGACTGCCCTCACCCCTCGGCAGATACGGTTCACTGCCAACAAAGCCTGAAGCAAAATGCTATGAACAGTAAAACACCTCATTTGGCAAAGCCCCTACTGATCAAGCAGGCAAAAAGCATACAAAAGCCTGCTTAAAGGAACATGATGTGCGGAGATGGCACATTATTGCCAGCAGCATAAAGGGCTTCAGCCTTCAGGCAAAGGAGGCCAAAAAGTTAGCCATTACCTCCGAAGTTAAAAGATACTTTGGTCCACCAGCTTAGTTTTGAAGTAACAAGCAAGTGGTAGTCGCCGAATAAAGAATTACACACCGGGGACTACGAAAAAGTCGGAAAAAGCAAAAGGAGAAGGTCCAGCAGGGCCGATAAAATTCCTGCTGGGAATTATCAAGCAGGTCTTCCGAAAAACTACAGGGAGAAAAAACGTTCCTTACTCGCCTGCAAAGGCCAGTGCCCACTCGGAGCAATAAAGCTACCAAGCAAAGCGCGAATATTCGGAGGAAGGAAGGACGAGCTCGGGAGGAATGCTCGGCAAAAAAAGAGAGAGAGAAAATGGAAACAGCCGTAAATCGGGAAACCGAAATCGAGCCACTCCCAAAAGCATAAACAAACTCTGGAGGAATGTTTCCTCCACAAAAGATGGCCGTGGGAATGTCCCGAATGGCAAAAGGAGACTTCATTCTCCAAAAGGCCAAAACCCAACCCCGAGAACCGCCTCAGGGGAGAACTTCGGCCACCAAAAGGACCTCTCCTAATTAAAGGCAAGGTCCGAAAGAGAGCATCATCAGCTTGGCAGCATCAAAGGGAGAAAATTGAGAAATACCTCAAAAGAATTTTTAGGTAAACAGTATTTTTGGCTAAACAGTACTTAGAAAAATTCCTCTTTTCTCCTACACAGGTTACCCGCCAAACAAGGATGAAGCACGCATGCTCAAAGGCTCGGAATCCATCAAAGGCAATCTAGTGTTCACCTGAAAAGTCTTTGATAACCGAGAAAACGAAGTCAGCCAGCAGAAAGGCTAGGGAATGGTTCTCCGAAGACCCCTAGTCGTCACTAGAGAAACCATTGTCCCTACAAAAGTAGTTTGGCCGACAGGTGTCCTGTAAAAGAAGAAATCACCTCGGAGTGAGAATTAAGCTCGCCCTAGTTAATGAACACTGAGAAACGGCCAAACTCAAAAGAAAGGTTTTTTCAGCGAAAATCGGCGATAAGTGTGAACCTACATGGAAGGACAAGAGGAATACGGAAGGAAGATCTCGCTCTCCGAAAGGCCGAATCCCGAAAAACCATCACGTGGGGTGCTTTGGCCAAGCAGGAAAAAGCCTTGCTCGGTGAGGTCCGAGAGAGAGTATACGACCTCGGCAACACTGAAGGGAGAAAAACTGAGGAACAAGGCACCTGGGCACCTTCAAGAAATTCTATACTTAGAATTTTCAGACAAGAAGTAGTGCAAGCCAGGAATTCGTTTGAGTACTAAAAAGTTTTCTCCTGTCTGAGAAGAATCGCCAAACAAGGACAAAGCATGCACTCCCAGAAATCTCCTGTTCCTCCCGAGGTTGGCAGGGTCATCAAAAGAGGGGGGAAAGTGTATCCACGGCCGAACAAGGGTAGGCTAAAATTTTTTGCCCAAGGGAACTTCACCAACTACTCAAGATCGCCCGAAAAAATAGCTGGAAAAACAAGCAAAAGAAGTATGCTTCCGAAGCCTCCAAACCGAAAGAGTTCGGGACAATGAGGAAACAAAAAGAAGCGCGTTTGGGTAGAAGACTGCTCTGCCGCCCAAAATCGGAGGTGTTCACCGTACCCCAAAAGCTACGAAAAGAGAAGGAAAATATCCTCAAGGAAAGCAGCACAAGGAAAGGCAAAACACTTGGGCAAAAAAGAGAGAAGGTTACCTGAGCGGCGCGTTCAGAAATTCTAGTGGCAAGGATATCCCCAGAAGCACACTCCTTGGCAACTGCCCTAGAAGAGGCTTCTGTAAGAACACCCCTCGCCATCTGGGGAGCCATCTCTTGGCAATCTCCGGAAAACAAGTTCATGTCTTCCGTGAAAGACCAAAACGGCTCCCTCGGAATTTTGTCTTTCGAGAGAAGGGAGTCCTGAAGAGCCCGTCTTCGGGCATGATCAGCCATCCATGCGGGGGTCGCCCGGTCCTCTGCAAAATGGAGGGGCGGGAGTCAGGAAGGGTTCCCTGAAAACATAAGTTATGAGCAAGAATGTATTCGGAGCAAACCTGGTGCAACCCCGGTAGTGTCCGCCGCAAAGGCCGGAATATACTTGCCTTTGTCCTTGTGACGTCTGTCCAAATTTTGAATAGTTGGACTCTCGGGCAAAGAGCCTGAAAGCCCCACGGGCGATATGGGACCCGACGTTGTGAAATGGGCGACTACTCCGACGGGCACCTTGACCGCCTCAATATCGGCCTCAGAAGATGTCGCAGCTACTTCGGAGGGGGTGACAACCCTGGTGGATAATGGAGTAACATCAACCATGGCCAAGGTTGCAGTAGCATCGGTGGAAGTGGCCATCGCATCGGTTGAGATATCAACCTTGGTGGACGTAGCACTAACTTCATCGACCTCCACCACATCTTCCGAATGTGAAGTAAGGGCTCTCTTCTTTGACTTCTTGGCCGAAGACGGTCCGCTCCCAGTAGACTTGCACCTTTTGGAACCACTTTTCTTTGCTTGTTCTCCCTTCTCTACTTGACCAAGGAAGAGATTCTTGTAGTAGGCAGCAGAATCGTCAGCCATCTCTGAAAAAGGGGGAACAGCATCAGTACGAGTCCAAAGGCGTTTAGCCAAGAAAGGAGTTTCCGGGAAATAAGGAAAGCGTCAGCAATAATTGAAAAAATACGATTTCAGGAAAATTGAGAAACTAGAAAAAGTTGAACAACTCCCAAGGAAGGCACTCACGAAAAACCTTGCCAAAATCAGGATTCCTAGATGCCGTCGTAAATAGTGGCCGGAAATCGCTCCGCCGTGCAGACCGTCGCTCAAAGAAATGAAAAAAGCGAGAAAGCGAGAGCAAGGGGGAAAGCACAGAAAAAAGCAAAAGGAAAGAATGACAAAGGTAAAGCTTATATAGAGCAAAGAAATGGCGATTGAAAAGGCGTCATAACTGCTGCGTGGGAGCGAAACGTCACCATAATTACCCTTCCCGCGCAAAAAGACGTGCCATACCAATTGACGCTTGCCACGTGTCGGTCATCGCGAGAAACTAGGGCATGTTTTCTGACATCCTAAAGATTTGGGTCTAGCCCCAGATTGACGCGCCTAGTTTCAAGGCATGGCAGTTCATTGACTTAAGACAGAAAAGATAAGAGTGGACATCTCGGACATCTCGACAACGCCGAAGGGCAGGTATGTGACATTCGCCCGAGCAAACTACACCCTTAAAGTGGCAAAGTACCTTTCTTGCAAATGGTATAAGCTGGATCCTCTGAAAGTGCTCCCAAAAGGGCTACAAGCCGAAGTTATACTTCGGCTTTCCGAAGGAGGGCATGTGATGGCCGAAGTGCCATGATCTTGGCCCCTAACTTCGGAGGAGGGGCCAAACGCCTGACATATCCGACCGCGGAAAACCCATCGCACCAACCTCGGAGAGTTACTGTATCGCCTCCCCATCAGAGGACGAATGAACCAACTTCGGAAGAGTAAGAACACCCCGAAGAAACACTGTCACCTTGGGAGAAGTCCTTGCTCGTCTGCCCAAAAGGTAACGTCGGCTGAGGGACCTCGGAGGGGTGATGGGTGATACGAAGGAGTCTCTGACATATTTGCCCGTACGTCCTAGACGTTGACCTCAAGCATTCTGATAGGCCACTGTAGTCCGTGCTCTGGCACACTGAGACACGATTTTCGACAAACAATGCCCGAGAAAGCCTGCACACGGCTGACCACTTTCCTGTTTAAGAGGTACGGATCCTATCCGTCCATACACGTGTCACGATCAAGAGGGTTCATTTTCTCCTATTTACAGCAGGAAAAACTCTGGGCAAGAAAAAAAAAGAAAGGGGGGCTGGATAGGAGCTTTGGGGGGAATACTCCAGAGTCCCAGTTTTCTCCTCTCTTGTCCTCTAGGCATGCCAGAAAAATGCCTCTGGCGTGATGCTTCTCCTTATGTGCATGCTAGAAAAATACCCCCAGCTAGTGTATTTTATGCCTATTCTTTGCTATTTAGAGGCACTGACTTGGGCGTCGGAGGCTCCTCCCCGGAAAATCGCTCCGGGGACCTCCTAACCCCTGTTTTCTGTATATTTCAGGCTGAACCGCTTGAAGACGTCAGCTTTTTCAGGCTCCTTCCTTCACCGGAAATCTTTCATGGCCCCCGCTCTCCATCGTAGGACGGCCACTTATGACATCCCTCAGGAGGTCCCTGTCACCCCTGTCGTGGAGCCACGGCGGGAACATAAATGATGGCTAACCCAACGCCATCAACAAGTTTGGACAAAGGAAACACTAAAGGCATTAAGGACCTAAATGTCTTAATGTAAATCTTGAGGTGTTCAAGCTTTTGACTTAAGCCAAAGGGTAGAATTGTGGGGTTATCCCATCATGGGGGAGGCAGCAAAGACTTGATAAATAGTCAAAAATTTTGGGCACATGTGTATCAATGAGTTTAAGACAAAGAAACCATAATTAGTGAGAAGGAAAATGACATAAAGCAAGGTTATGCTTGTTTAAGTGTGTTTTGTGCCCTTAAGCTCATTTAAGGCCATTTAGGTGGCCAAATCACTTATCCCTCTCTCATTTTCATCCTCTTCCAGACCAAGAACATAGGCACACTTTCTCCATATCCACCACACCTTCAAACTTGCAATTGATTGAAATTGAACACAAAAGGAAGCAATTGGAGGCAAACTAGAGCTATTGCTTCGATGCTTCAAGGATCAAGGTTGATTTTTGGACTACCCACTTTGGTAAGGGTTATCTTGCTCTCATGGGTTTTTTTCTATATTTTTAAGCAACCATGGAGCTAGGGCTAAGCTTGGAAGAGAGCCTTGAGCTTGAGGAACCAAGCTTAGTGAGGGGAGTGCACTTATTGAAGGTTTTGTGACCTAGTGTGAAGTGCACAAAGATGGTAGTGAAATGAGGGTTTCCAGAACCCAAAGTTAGTACTAACTAGTGTTAAAATCCTACTAAGACCAAGCATTAGCTTGAGAAGGCTGCCATAGTGATTTATTTATGTTTATTACATCTTTTATGGACTAACCTATGGTTATTGTTGCTGCTGCATTTCATGTGTTTGTTGGTTGTGAATGGCTGCTGCATTTGGTTTATAAATCTTGTATATATGCATTGTGGTTTTTTTGTTTTAGTGTATTTGGATTCAGTTTTAAATGATGGTTACATTGCCTACTGAATCCAAGTGCTACCCTTACTAAGTTTCTCAATGAAACTTACTCTCCTCAATTCTGTCATTTCAGGTCCAGCAGAAAGATCTCATTCAAACTGACACTTGTAGTTTGATTTTTGCTCTGAAATTTCAGATAAATGAACTTCAATATGTCTAGTTATGATCTGGAAATTCTGGTGACCTTAGGAGCACATTTGCTATTTTTAATGGTGGTACTTATTGTGTTGTGCAGCAGCTGTACAGCATCCTGTTCTGGAGTCCACTGTGTCTCAGGCACTCCTGGAAACTAGGGTGCATATTTAGCTGATTTAAGATCATTTTGTAGTGAATGTATGCATGTACATATAGTGTATGTAAAATGAGACAGTATGTGAACATTTGAGTAATGTTTTGGCTATGTAAGTGAAGTGGTGCAAAGCTGCCATAGTGTGATTGATGGGCTACTTACTTATAAATTCTATTTTGGCCACATAAAATTGTTAAAAGGAAGGAAATGTAATTCATATGTGTAATGGACATATATGAGGTAGCCATGGAGGGTTTTCCCCTTGTGAATGAAGTGTTTGCACACTTATGAAATTTTGTATGGGCAAAATGGTCATAAAGTGACCAGAATTTCGACTCTGAACTTTAAGCTCTATATCTCCCTGTGTAGAAGTAATCTTGGTATGAAATTTTGAACACACCTAGAGAACATCTAGAGGTTCAATTGGAATTTAGAATTTCTGAATTTGGAACCCTGTAGCCAAAGATATGGCATTGGAATTTGGCTAAGTTACTGGTCATTTGGTCAGAATTTTGTAACCAACTTCAAAAATCCATAACCTGGTCCATAGGTGGGCTATTGATGTAAAACAACATTATTTGGTTTTCTCTAAGTCTCTACTTGATAATGGAGGAAGGAAAGCATGGAGTTACATGGCTAGAATGATACAATTTGTTAGTGTCAGGTACAGGTGCAGTGGTTGGTCACTAGAACTTAACAAGATTGCCTAATGTGTTGTAGCCAAGATTAAGACTTGTGCTAGTGTTTTCCTTCTTTGCTGCCATGGTGATGGCCAGGGGCCTCATCGTTTATAGTCATAATGACTGGTGGAGGAACTTCTGGGAGAAAGAACGCCTGGTGGATTGGACGGCCCAGAGGAGAGTGCCTGAAAGCTCAGAAACAAAAGGTTAGGAGGCCCCCGGAGTGTTTTTCCGGGGGGGGAGCCTCCGACACCCAAGTCAGTGATGGCTGAGAGAAAGACAGGGAAAAATAGCACAAAGGGCTGAGGAGTTTTGCCTGGTAATGGGAGCCGTATTTTGCCAGCCAACCCCTTGTCTGGTATTAACTCCTGGTATTTATAGGAGTGCCTAGCCCGTTCAGATCGCGACACGTGTTCGGTCGGACGTTCCTGACTTTCTGGGCATAGGAGACAGATAGTAGGTTACCTTGAGCCATGTGCTGAGATGGGCCATGATGTGATTTTGATGGCGTCAGCATGGCAGAGCGCCTTTTGAGGCGGCTTGTGGCGTCTGTGATTGGATGTGTCAGAGGCTTCCTTAAATGCTTCCATAAATACCCCTGCCGTACTCCCGAGGTCCCTGGGTGAGGTCGTCCTTTGGTACGGACAGAGCCTCTTCGGGAAACAAGCCCTCAGTTCGAGGGTTCCCAGCTACAGGGAGTTCCACCTTCGGGGATATCGTGTTCGGCTCGCTATGTTTGGTGCCACTTTTCCGAAGGCGATCTATTCACGACCCTGGGGGGGGCGAGTAGTGTCCTAGCGTGCCGGGCTCGGAGCTCTTCGGCTATCTCCCGAGGTGCCTGATCACACCTTTTCTCGGGTAGCGCCAGCTTCTTCTGGCCATGACTGTGGCAGGGAGTTCGGCCAGATAGAGGCGATAGCCTTTGGCTATCACATGGTGTGCAAGAAATGTAAATATGTGTGTGATGGTTGGACCAGTATGCATGTGTTTACATAGTGCCCAAGAGGGTTACTTGGGTATGCAAACTAAGGGTAGTGTTCTGATGGCCTATAAAACATTACCAATGCTGGGAGTCTAAATGCACAATTTTGGAACCATAATTGGACTACCCCAAAGTGGGTAATAGAAGTTGGTATCAGAGCATGGTTTGTACATGTACATAGCATATAGTTGCATTGCATGCATCTACATACATAAACTCAGTTTGGTCAGTTGTTAGTGTCAAGTACCATTGAAATACCTATGATTTTTATGTGCTCTATGGTGAATCATCAATTCAGGAAGTAAACATGGTTGCCACAAGGAGAGGGGAACCACCCCGAAGGCCTCCTATTGATTCTGGGCAACAAAGAAATGGACAGAATAGAGGGAATCAAGGGCAACAGGGGGTACCAAACCCTGAAGTGCCTCAGGTTTGGTTAGAGCTTCAGAGGAACTTAGCTCTAATCAATGAAAACTTAATGAGGCTGATTCAAGCACAACAGCAAAGAGTCCAAGTAGCTCCAAGGAGAATCAGTTCAGGATGCACAGCAACAACGGAACAAACTAAGAAGAGGATACTAGGAACACATCTGAATATGTTCCTTCTGGAAGCTTAAAAGACACAAATGATGAGACCATTGAGGAGGAAGATGAGGATAGGAGAAATCCAAGAGGAAGAAGACTAAGGTCTGAGATTGGTTAGGTGTCCAGGACCAATCCCTCAGTCTATGACCATTCCTCCACTAGGAATGAGATTGAGGAAGGCCATGAGAGAAGATCCAGGAGAAGGCAGAGAGATCATAGAGAGCATCACCATACAGAGGACTCTCACAGATCCAGGAGACATAGATTAGAGGATCTAGAAGGCCTAGATGAGGTCAGACTGTTGGAGAGGTTCCAAGGCCTAAGACCTCCATAGTTTGATGGAAGAGCTGGGCCAGAGAGAGCTGAGGAGTGGTTAATCTTCATTGAAAAAATGTTTGAGAGGATGCCACTCAGCTCCACCAAGAAGAGTGTCATTGGCTACCTACAATCTGGTAGGCAGTGCAGAGATATGGTGGAGGAGCACCAGAGATAGGTATGCTTTCCAGAAGGGCAGAAGGCTAGAGAAGAGATATTGAAATGATTTGGCCAGAGTTCACACAGCTGTTCCAGGAGCAGTACATCAGTGATGCTATCAAGGATATGAAGCAAGCTGAATTTGATGCTCTAAGGTAGGACAACCTCAGTGTCCTAGAGTATGAGCACAAATTCAATCAGTTGGTGAGGTATGCTCCTCAGTATCATGGACTAGAGGAGTTGAAGGCCAAAAGATTTGTCAGAGGCCTAAAGTCAGACATTAGAAAGGCTGTTAGACCTTTTGGAGCAGTTACATACTATGAAGCAGTGCAGAAAGCTCTATTAGTAGAGCAAGAGGAGTATGAGACTAAGTACTTTCCCAGTGGACTAGGGGAAAGTAGTCAGGCAGGAGGCAAGCAGAAGAAGCCACCACATGGCAAAGGAATTGCCAAGAATTCTCATCTTGGTGGTGAGGGCAAGGTTAAGGGGAAGTTCCCTGGCCTAAGGTGCCCTAAATGCAAGAAGTTTCATGGAAAGAAACCTTGCTATTTTGACACCCAAGCGTGTCTAAGATGTGGATCCATGGATCATTGGATCAAAGACTGCCCACAGGCTCAAAGGAGGCCAGAAGACCAAGGTCTAGTAAGGCCTATTGGGGCAGGACCTAGAGGGGGAGCACCTAGGGAGGGACAGCAGAGGCCAGTTCCTCCAGTGCCTCGGCCTCCAGTGCAGAGAGCTGGTAGAGTCTTCCAAGTGGAGAGGCCAGAGACATCAGAGCAGGGAGGAGCACTAAGAGGTAACATTTACCTTAATGGTATGCCTGTTAGTGTTCTGTTTGATACTGGTGCATCTGTGTCTATAGTGGCTAGGAAATTTGTTGATGCCATGAAATTGCCTACTGAAATCATGCCTAGGATATCCTTAGTGAAAACAGCAGGTAGTCAATGTCTTTTCACTAATGACCTAGCTAAGGATTGTGAGCTAGTAGTAGGAAAGACTAAGGTTATGACTAATCTGCTAGTGTTGGACATTCCTAAGTATGATTTAGTGCTGGGTATGAATTGGCTTGCTATGCATAACATAAGAATTGATTGTGCTAAGAGGGAAATCACATTGCCTGATGGTGAAGTGCATGCATTAGTGAATTCTAAGGAATTAGTGTATGAAATGCATGGCATGGAGCTAGAGGTATTAGATGAGATACCTGTGATTTCTGAGCATGATTACTGTTATGCATTGAATGAATTGCACTGTGATAAGGAAGTGGACAGAATACCTATAGTGAGAGACTTTCCACAAGTCTTTCCTAAAGACCTGCCAGGTATTCCTCCACAAAGGGAGATTGAATTTGAAATCAAGCTGCAACCAGAAGCTAGTCCAATATCCATACCTCCTTACAGAATGCCAATCACAGAGATGAATGAGCTCAAGAAACAACTTGATGAACTTCTTGAAAAAGGGTTCATAAGGCCAAGTGTTTCACCATGGGGAGCTCCTGTTCTCTTTGTGAAAAAGAAGGATGGATCTTTGAGACTATGCATTGACTATAGGAAGCTTAATGCAGTGACTATCAAGAACAAGTATCCACTCCCTAGGATTGAGGATCTGTTTGATCAACTCAAGGGAGCTAAGATCTTCTCCAAGATAGATTTGAGATCTGGATACTTCCAGTTGAGAGTAAAGGAAGAAGATATTCCTAAGACTACATTCAGGACCAGATATGGGCATTATGAGTACACAGTCATGCCATTTGGTTTGACTAATGCCCCAGCTGCTTTCATGGACCTGATGAACAAGGTGTTCAGATGACCTCTGGACAAATTTGTGGTTGTGTTCATTGATGACATCCTAGTGTATTCCAAGGATGAAAATGAACATGAACATCATCTGAAGATTGTCTTAAAGACTCTGTTGGAACATCAGCTTTATGCCAAGTTATCTAAGTGTGAATTCTAGATAAAGGAAGTGTCTTTCCTAGGACACATCATAGATGCACAAGGCCTTAAGGCAGACCCTGAAAAGGTCAAGGCAGTGCAAGAGTGGGAAAGACCAAAGACTGTGAAGGAAATCAGAAGTTTCCTAGGATTAGCTGGATACTACAGGAGATTTGTATCAGGCTTTTCCATGATTGCCTCAGTTCTTACTCATCTGACCAAGAAGGGTCAAAGATTTGAGTGGACTGAGAAGTGTGAAAAGAGTTTCCAGGAGCTCAAGCAGAGGTTGATTGAAGCTCCAGTTTTGATTCTTCCTGATCCAAGTAAGCCCTACATCATATATACAGATGCATCTAGATCTAGGTTAGGTTGTGTGCTTATGCAAGACAGAAATGTCATTGCTTATGGGTCAAGGCAGTTGAGACCCCATGAGCAAAATTATCCTACCCATGACCTAGAACTGGGAGCAGTGATTTTTGCTCTGAAGCAATGGAGACATTACTTGATGGGTAGTTCCTTTGTGATCTACACTGACCATAAGAGCCTAAAGTACTTGTTCACTCAGAAAGAGTTGAACATGAGGCAAAGGAGATGGTTAGAGTACATCAAGGACTATGACTACAGTATATAGTACACAGAGGGCAAAGGCAATCTAGTAGCAGATGCCTTGAGCAGGAAGTACACAGGACTTTTGAAAGGAGGATCCATAACTAATTATGATGAGCAGAATAGTCTGCTATGCCTATGGCATAAATGGCATAAGTGGGAGGAAGCCCAAATTTACACATTGACAATTCAATCTGGATGGATTGAAGAAGCCAGAAAGGCACAGGAGACAGATCCTGATCTGAAAAAGATTTCAGGAGAGGAAAAAGGTTCCTTGTATCAATCCTTTGCCTACAAGCAAGGATTACTGTACTTCAAGGACCGAATCTATGTGCCTAAAGGAGCAAAGCTTAGGGATGAAATACTTGAAGAAGCTCACACAAGCAAGTTGAACATCCATCCAGGAAGTGAGAAAATGTATAAAGACTTGAAGACTCACTTCTGGTGGCCAAATATGAAGAGAGACATAGCTACTTATGTCTCCAAATGTGCCACATGCCAGAGGGTAAAGGTAGAGCACCAGAAGCCAGCTGGTACCCTACAGACTCTACCTATACCAGTGAGGAAGTGGGGCAACATAACCATGGACTTTTTGACTGGGTTGCCTATGACCAGATTAAGGCATGATACAATCTAGGTCATTGTGGATAGGCTAACCAAATGTTCCCACTTCTTACCTATGAAACTCACAGACTCCTTGGAGAAGTTAGCCCAGATGTATGTCCAGGAGATAGTGAGACTACATGGAGTGCCAGACTCCATTGTATCTGATAGAGATCCAAGATTTACAGCTCAATTTTGGAGTGCTTTTCATAAAGCACTAGGAACCAAAATCCACCTGAGTACTGCTTATCATCCTCAGACAGATGGGCAATCTGAAAGGGTGATACAGATACTGGAAGACATGCTCAGGAGCTGTGTGTTGGATTTCAAAGGTGAATGGGACCAACACTTGCCATTGGTGGAATTCTCATATAACAATAGTTACCAAAGCACCATTGGCATGGCACCTTATGAAGCATTGTATGGAAGAAGGTGCATGACACCCCACTGTTGGGTGGAAGCCTCAGATAGGCTAGAGTTGGGTCCCAAAATTATTGAAGAGACTACTGCTAAAATCAAGAAGATTCAAGAGAGATTAAAAGCAGCCAATGAAAGGACCACAACCTATGTCAACAAAAGAAGGAGAGACTTGGAATTTGAGGTTGGTGACAATGTTTGGCTGAAAGTTGCACCAACCAAAGGCACTATCAGATTTGGTAAAAGAACCAAGTTAGCTCCAAGATACATCGGTCCTTATGAGATCTTGGATAGAGTTGGCAAGGTAGCATACAGGTTAGCTCTACCGCCAAGCATGTCAAGTGTTCATAATGTTTTTCACATCATTATGCTTAGGAAGCTTTTATTAGACACAAAGCATGCTATTGTAGTCGAAGACATACAGTTGGAACCTAACTTGACATATGAAGAGAAACCTATAGCTATCTTAGCCAAGGGTACTAGAAGGTTAAGAAACAAACTTATTCCCATGGTTAAAGTTCAGTGGTCACACCACTCTGAAAGAGAAGCAACCTAGGAAACTGAAAAAGACCTTATGGAAAGGTATCCTAAAGAATACCCGAAGCTAAAGGCTCTTTTGGAGGACCAAAATTTTTAAGGGGGGAGGATTGTTACCACCTCACAAAAATGGGAGATTACAAGTGTGTCATAATTGCTAAAAACCATTATATTGTGTAATTCTCACCATAGTGATTGTAGTGTGGGGGGTAAAAGGTATGATCAACACCTCTTTAAAAGTGTTCCAAGTTGGTAACTTGGTCCCCAAGAAAAGCCTTAAGGATTGCTTGTTTGTCAAGCAACCTATGGACTTTTTTGTAAGGTTTTGGAAATTCAGGTACTCAATTGCAAAACTCTCAAGAAAGAGACTTGGAGAGTTATGGGAATGATATGAATGGTATGAAAGTGCTATTGGAGGACCAAATTGCTCATGGAAGACAAGTTTGGACAAAGGAAACACTAAAGGCAATAAGGACCTAAATGTCCTAATGTAAACCTTAAGGTGTTCAAGCTTTTGACTTAAGTCTAAGGGTGGAATTGTGGGGTTATCCCACCATGGGGGAGGCAGCCAAGACTTGATAATTAGTCAAAAATGTTGGGCACATGTGTACCAATGAGTTTAAGACAAAGAAACCATAATTAGTGAGAAGGAAAATGACATAAAGCAAGGTTAAGCTTGTTAAGTGTGTTTTGGTGCCCTTAAGCTCATTTAAGGCCATTTAAGTGGCCAAATCACTTATCCCCCTCTCATTTTCATCCTCCCCCAGCCCAAGAACACAGCCATACTTCCTCCATAGCCACCACACCTTCAAACTTGCAATTGATTGAAATTGAAGGCAAAAGGAAGCAATTGGAAGCAAACTAGAGCTATTTCTTGGATACTTCAAGGATCAAGCTTGATTTTCAGCCTACCCACTTTGGTAAGGGTTCTCTTGCTCTCATGGGTTGTTTTCTGTATTTTCAAGCAACCATGGAGCTAGGGATAAGCTTGGAAGAGAGCCATGAGCTTGATGAACCAAGCTTAGTGAGGGGAGTGCACTTATTGAAGGTTTTGTGACCTAGTGTGAAGTGCACAAAGATGGCAGTAAAATGAGGGTTTCTAGAGCCCAAAGTTAGTACTAACTAGTGTTAAAATCCTCCTAAGACCAAGAATTAGCTTGAGGAGGGCTTCCATAGTGATTTGTTTCTATTATGTTTATTATTGCATGTTTTATGGACTAACCTATGGTTATATGTTGCTGCTGCATTTCATGTGTTTGTTGTTTGTGTTTGGCTGCTGCATTTGGTTGCTATATCTTGTATATATGCATTGTGGTTTTTGTGTTTTAGTGTCTTTTGATGCAGGTTTTAATGATGGTTACATTGCCTATTGAATCCAAGTGCTACCCTTACTAAGTTTCTCAATGAAACTTACTCCCCTCAATTCTGTCATTTCAGGTCCAGCAGAAAGATCTCCTTCAAACTGCTATTTTTGGTCCGATTTTTAATCTGAAATTTCAGGTACATGAACTTCAATATGTCTAGTTATGATCTGGAAATTTTGGTAATGTTAGGAGCACATTTGGTATTTTTAATGGTGGTACTTATTGCGTTATGCAGCAGCTGTCCAGCATCCTGTTCTGGAGTCCATTGTGTCTCAGGCACTCCTGGAAACTAGTGTGCATATTTAGCTTAGTTAAGACCATTTTTTAATGAATGTATGCATTTAAATGTAGTGTACGTAAAATAGGACAATTATGTGAACATTTGAGTAATGTTTTGGCTATGTAAGTGATGTGGTGCAAAGCTGCCTAAGTGTGAATGATGGGCTGCTTACTTGTAAATCCTGTTTTGGCCACATAAAGTTGTTAAAAGCAAGGGAATATAATACCTATGTGTAATGGACATATATGGGGTAGCGTTGGAGGGTTTTCTCCTTGCGAATGAAGTGTTTGCACACTTATGAAATTTTGTATGTGCAAAATGGTCATAAAGTGACCAGAATTTCGAGTCTGAACTTTAAGTTCTATATCTCCCTATGTAGAAGGAATCTTGGTATGAAATTTTAACCACACCTAGAGAACATTTAGTACTTAGACTTGGATTTATAATTTATGAATTTTGAACCCTGTAGCCAAAGATATGACATTGCAAATTTGCCTAAGTTACTAATCATTTGGTCAGAATTTTGTAACCAACTTAAAAAATCCATAACTTGGTCCATAGGTGGGCTATTGATGTAAAAAAAAATTCCTTGGTTTTATATAAGTCTCTAATTTATAATGGAGCACATAAAATATGGAGGTACATGGCTAGAATGGTACAGTTTATTAGTGCAAGTTACAGGTGCAGTGGCTGGTCACTAGAACTTATCAAGATTGCCTAATGTGTGGTAGCCAAGATTAAGACTAGTGCTAGTATTTTCCTCCTTCGCTACCATGGAGTACATGAAATGTGAATATTGTGTGATGGTTGGACCAATATGCATGTGTTTACATAGTGCCCAAGAGGGCCACTTGGGTAAGCACAATAAGGGTAGTGTTCTGATGGCCTACAGAACATTAACAATCTTGGGAGTCTAAATGCACAATTTTGGCACCATAATTGGACTACCCTAGAGCAGGTAAAATTTGTGTTATGGTTTCATAATAATTTTTTATTAATAATGGGCCTAAAATTTGAGCCATTAATTAGCCCAAAATTAAAGCGTAATTGGATTAGGGCTTTGAAACCCATTAGGCCTAGAAGTTCAGTCTCACTATAAATACAAATTTTAGTGAGAAATTCACAGCCTTGCCATAGTCTCCGAAGGGGATAGCCGCACTTTTCTCTTGCTATTCCTTTGAGGACGCAAGCTAACACTGCGAGCGCAAGAGAAATGCATCTGCCTAGATGTGATGGAAGCATAGTGATCCCGGAAGGCTCGTGTGGATACCATAGAGAGCTTGAAAACATCAACTATTTAGGTTTTGTGATTCGACTCTACAGTTGGGTGAGAGATCTTAACCAAAATTAGGTATGAAAATTTTTGAACATCTGGTTTACCCTGTTTCACTTGGATCCTAAAGGGTTTTGGTCAAATTCCGTTGCACTTGTTTGGCTCCCAAAACCTTACAGTATAAGCAATGGGTAGCTTATTTTGAGTGAGTTTTGTGCATTTGAAGCTAGAAATCACATTTTTCAGCTAGGGCCCTATTTTACACGAGAGGTAACTTGATTTCCATGATGTTTTCTTGCTTGTTTTCCCCTTACTTGCTTGGGTTTTGCATGGTTGCCATTATTTTGATGCCATGAACCTTAAATTGCTTGGAACCTAGGTGGAACTTATCGGAGCCATTTCTTGGTGATGGATTGCTTGATCTTTGATTGTAGCTTGAAATTAAGGTAAAGGATTAGTTGTTTTTCTTTCTAAATTAATGTGTGGGAATTACATGTTGGCCATGGAAGTTGGTTTGGCAATTTGTTGCATGAGTTAAGCCAAGGAAACTACCCTTTGAGCATAGGCAACATGAAGAACATGAATAACATTTTTCCAAGTAGTGCATGCACACCATCGAATAGTGCTTTGGCATCGCACCAACAGGAAGTAGAAAACCCTGTGATGCAAACACATGATAGGATGATGTGTTTGCATGAAATCTAGACCTAAAAAGCTGACTGAGATGTAAACGCACCATCTCGCTAGTGTGTACGCATCGTGCCCTATAAGGCTAGATTTTCCAAGTGATGTAAATGCACCAGCCCAAGGTACCTTCACATCAAATCTAGAACTGGGAAGTTGAATGTGATGTGAATGATTGCTAGGGTATTCCTAAGGCTTTATGGGACCTCTGGCGAACTTAGTTAAGCTTGCTAATCATCTCTATGGTTAGTTAAACATTAATTTAGCTTTGAACCAAGTAATGGTGGATAGGTGACGAGCATGAGTGAAGGTTTAGAGCACTTGTAGCCTAGGCAAATTTACTTGAGGTGCAAGTGAAAACCTAGTGCACTCTTGGTAGGGTTTTAAGGTGGAAGCTTTGTACACAAGTGACCTAGGTAAGCTTAACAGCTTGAGGCATTATGTGGAGGCTTAGTACACCTAGTAAGTTGCTTGGAATTGAAGCAAGGTGCATACACCATGTTCAGCTGCACAACAATCAAGGGAAGATTAAATTTAATGCATCAGTAACCTAAGGTTTACTAGGAGTTAGTTAGGAACAAAACTCGCTGGGTACGGAGTGATGCCTCATAGGTGGACTAGGAAAAGGATAAGTCCTGATGCTTTAGCACATCTTCGATGTAGGACATGTTGATTTGACCTCCGATAGAACTATCTGAGACCCCTTCGGACAAGGATTTCCCCCAAGTTGACTAGAGAAAACCTTTCAGATGCGCCGACCATTTTCGGGAGGCATTTCTTCTGTCGAGGATGATACACCTACGTTCCCAAGGTTGGTGACATACAGTCCCGAGGATGGCAAAGAGTCTTTCCCGGAGTTAGTCGTAGATATTTTTTAGGGTGGTGTAGATAGTTCTCTTATGGTTGGTCGTATAAATTTCTGAGGGTGGTGTCAGGTCTACCAATAAGAAGGTCATATGGGTGATAGCCCTTAGACTATCACATGCCCCCCTCTGGGAGACCGAAGTTGTGTCTTCTGTACTAATCATTCAAGAACATGTTACAAAAATCCTGCCCTTGGGAGGCTGAGGTTGTCCTTGGAAAAAAAGAACTTCTTTCTATCGAGGTTGCTCCTTCAACATGACTAGCCTGGTCCGAGATCCTTTCTTTTGTCGATGTTGCACTCTCAGCATTCTCTTGGACTCTTTGTTTGTGTTCCATTTCCTAAATTTAAACCCTTGGTGTTACTTCAAGCCAAATTGTTCTTTTTGGCGAGGTCACATCTTCGGCATGTAAAGAGTTACATTTTCCTTAGGGTTTTTATTCTCACCTTTTGTAAATGGATTGTCCTATCTTTTGACCAAACAGTTGTGTCACCTCGGGCTACGCAACATAGACTTACTAGATCAAAAGGTGTGCCTTTGTTTCTCGTGCCATGTGACATGTGTCATCAGGTCATTCATCATCCTTCACGTATGTTACATCGATTACATCTCTTCGCCTGTAGAGGGTCATTATGGTGCCATTTCGCCTTCCTTTTTTGGGCTATATAAAGCCATTTCTCCCCAAGGCCTCCTTACTCATTTGCCTTTAGCTCTCTCTTGCTTTCTCAGCTTTCTTATTTTTTTGCAGCAATGTCTTAGTGGCGAAGCAATTTCCGGCCACCATTTACAACAGTTTTCCCTGGGTTAAGTAGGTTGGTATCTTTCGAAGTTACTTTTTTCTATTTGATCCCTCTTCTCTTATTCTAAGGTTAGGGTCCTTGTTTACTGAAGATGTCTTCTTCACAAGCCGAAGTTCGATCCATTCCTGAGAGGTGGGTCCCACTTAAAAAAAGCTGAAGAAGTGGTCAACGAAATTTTTCCCTCTTTCTTATGCCATGACCAGGCTTTTTGGTCCTGGCAAACCGAGCTACCTTTCTCGGCATAATGAGGTTACTATCTTGAGAGCACAATTGAAAACGGGTCTTTGGTATCCATCACCAGAGATGGTGAGTGACTTTTGCCAATTTCATGGCATAGCTGTTAACCAGCTACCTCCGAACTCTTATTCTTATTTCAATGCCTTTCTCCGCATGTGTGGGGATAGACCCTCACTTTATCTTTTTCATGTAATATTACAAGCTTCATCCAGTTTCGAAGGGCGGGTTTTACTTTTTACTCCCTCGAGGTTTCAGAAGCAAGAAATTCACTTTCACTTTCAGCACCAAGGATAGTTGGTGAAGATGGCAGAAAAAGCACTTCTTCATGCAAGTGGACAGAAATGAAAGGACATGCCTATAAAGTGGGTTTCTGGGACCCTTGACATCAAAGTGATGGATCTTTCGAAGTTGTTTACCCTCGAATTATAGTCTTAATTCGAGGAGTTCGACAACTGTATTCAGGTGGTAGCTGATTGGTCAGACCAGGCTCCTTCACATCCACTGTACCATTTTCCAATCAAGTGTAACTTGATGACCGAAGAGGTACTTCGGGAGCTCGGGGTCATTCAGGAGCATGTTACTGACAAGAAAATGCCAGAACCAACAGTGGACGGGAAGAAGTCATGGTTGGTCATGCTCTTTCGAGGCAAACTTTCCTATGCAGCTCTTGTAGATAGTAAGCTTCTTTCTAACTTATCTTTTTAAATTTTTTTGTACTTACACTGATATTTTCATTTTTTCAAAGATGGGCAACAAATCAGCAACCTTCTATAATAGTCTGTTCCTCGTCCAAGCCGAGAAAGGAGAATAGTAGAATAAGGCCCCGAAAAGAAAGAAGGGACCAGCTGGGCAGTCTTCAGGGGTGCCGAAGACTAAGAAAATGACGGAGCATTCTCTTCCTCTTCGCCCCGAAGACCAAACCACAAGTCTAGACCATTCTGCCTAAGGCGTGGATCCTTGGTAAGAGGCGGTGATCTTATCCATCCCCCTAAGCCCCGATGCTACCGTATAGACCTTGGGAACTTCACTAGGGGTGGTCTCGGCTAGGGACTTGGAGGAAAGATGATGAAGGAAGGGTAAAGAGGCCGCTGCTGAGGTACTTGATGTCAGTGATTCTGAAGGGGAAGATGCCTAAGTCCTATCAAGTTTGCCTCTTAGTCATTCATCTATAAATTTTGACTTTTTCAGCATTTTAGATTTTGTAGATGAATGGCTAAGACACAATGTGATAAAGTAACTTTGTCTTGATTTTACAAAAAGATCGGGCTCAGATAGAGTGTACGATGGACCACACTCGGAAGCAAGCCGTTTGGGATGCAAAAATCCCTAGAGATAAAGTGCCGAAGCAGCCTTTCTAGACTTTTACCGAAGACATGGAACTATTTTCGGAGGACCGCCAGAAGATGGTCACTCAAATGGCAAGGGGCATCATGACGAATGCCACTTTTTAGACTCTAATAGAGGATTGCGCAAATAAGGAGATCCTTATTGCTCTGATTTCCGAGCATGCTGCTCAGGTACAATTTTGGGTCTATAAGTTGCTATAACTCACATAAGGTATTTTCTCCTTATAGCTATTAGCATATGAAGGCTGCCTTCAGGCCTGTGCAACCAAGCAGTCCTTTATCCGAAGTTAGTTGGAGGAGAACTTGGCCAAGGCCAAGGAGATGTTTGCGAGCTCGTGCATGAAATATGGCGAGCTCAACAGGATCACCAAGGAAAACCTGGCCAAGCTTTGCCAGGAAGTGTAGGAGAGCCAAAGAGGCCTCCTCGATAAATGCTCATCCAAGATATCCGACATCCAGGCGAAGGTGGTGGAACTGAGTTCGGTGGGGGAGGTCCTTCAGAAGAACAAAGAGGATGCCATAGCTGATTTCACTAAGGCATTGGAAATCAATGCTGGGCGTCTTGCCGAGATTGATCAGCTAAAGAAGTGGAAGAAAAAGAAGAAAAAGGCGGGGAAGGAGATGGAGGCGCTGAAGAAAGAGGTGGAACATCTGAAAATTAAGAAGGCCAGGGTAGAGGAGGCAACGAAATCTTCTTTTCAAGATGGTATCTGTATTGCCTGCCATTAGATTCTCTCACGGTTCCCCGACTTTGACATCTCCTTCTTTAGAGCCCTCAAAATCCCCAATGGACCGTCTTCGCAATGGTTTAAGAGGGAGTTCCTCAACCTTCCAAAGCATCCGCCTTCGGCTGAAGATGTTGATGATGATGATGAGGATGATGCCGAGGATGCTGATGCTGAGTAGCATGAAAATGGGCAAAATAACTCTTAGGGCTCTGTTTTTGTATTATATATATATTATTATTGTTATTATTTTGTACTTTGTATTTTGTCTTTTTAAATGCAATGTCCTTCCTTTCCAAAATTTTGGCTAAGTCCACGATTAGTACAACCTTGGAAGCCATTTCAGCCTTCGGCATCTAACATTGTTTGCTTCCAAAAGCTTTTCTTTGATTCATTATCTTTGGCTGAGTTACCATCTTCAGCATTGCAAGGCCCAGTACTTTCGGTCGTGAGTTATCATTGACAAAAAACATTATCAAGAATTCCTAACCTTAGCCTAATCTTTTGGAGAGTTATGAGTATTTTCCTAGGTGTTTTAGAATAGAATTCAAGCAATGTTTTTAAGAAACTTGCTATGTACAAGAACACTTAGGTACTTTCAGAATCAACCATATTTGGTTAACCTTATTCAGTAGACTTGAATTCAAGCAATGTTTCTAGTAAACTTGTTATGAGCAAGAACACTTAGGTACTTTCAGAATCAACCATATTCGGTTAACCTCTTTCAGTAGGCTTCCTTCCTAACACGTTAGGCAACTTAACAGATCACCACATTCGGTTGGTCTCTTTAGGGAGGCTTCTCATAATAAGGCTCATTCCTTGGAAATTTCTAAGTGTAGAATTTTACCAAAGAGTCTGAATGCCATGTGTTTTTCAACTCTTCTCATTTAATATTTCCAAGTTTATAGACTCTTGGGTAAACTTTTTTGAGGACCAAATAAGGTCATTCCCAATTTGCTTTCGTATTTCCAAGTTTATAGACTCCTGGCCGAACTTTTTCGAGGACCAAATAAGGTATTTCCCAATTTTCTAGAAGTACGCAATGAGATGGTCTTCAGGATTCCAGTTCAGCTTTTTAGAGAACAAGGTATCTTTTCTTGATCCCTTTAGGTTTGACAAGCAAGTTCATAGCAATGGCTACCCTTTGCTGAAAATCTTTTCTTCTGAGTTCGGCCATCTCCCTATGTTCAGCAATCATGTCTAATTTGGTTCTTAAACCGAGGTTGTTCCCTTCCTCATCGAACCCCTGTACTCTAATAGATGGTTGTATGACTTCGGCAAGGATAATGGCCTCAATGCCGAATACGATTGAAAAAGGTGTTTGCCAGTAGCTCTTCCAGGAGTTGTTCGATAACTCCATAGTACACTTGATAGTTCTCTGGGCCATTTTCCCTTGGCTTCTTTCAACCTCTTCTTGAGACAATCTTTTATTGTCCTATTGGACACCTCAAGTTGTCCATTTCTTTAAGGATGGGTAATTAGGGCGAAGTGTAATTTTACCTCGAGGTTGGTGCAAATTCCTGAAATCCTCTATAAATGAATTGGGAACCACTATCTGCTACTATCATTCTCGGCACACCAAATCTGCATATGATGTTCTTCTAGACAAACTTCTGGATGTCCTTTGCCAAAATTGTTGCTAGGAACTCTTCCTAAACCCACTTAGTGCAAATAATCCACTACAACTATGTAGAACTTCACTCCTCCAAGAGTTGTCAGGAAATGACCTGTCTGGTTCCAATACCCTAACGCAGTGAAGGGGGTAAGGATAGTCAACCACCAAGTTATCACTGTCTGAGGGACTTTGTGGATGGGTGTAGGTCGCTGCCACACTTTATTTGCAATTTTTTTTTTATGAACTTCCCTTGCATCCTTCCTTAAAGAAGGCCAGAAATATCCTTGCCAGAAGTAGTATCCCAACAAGGGCGTCAGTCTCAATGTGAGATTTGCAGGCTACTTCATGGACTTCTCTAAGGATTGTCTCAATGTCCTCTTCACTGATGGGAACCTTGATGAACTTAGGTCAAAGGACTACATATACCATGATCAGCTTTGAGAATCACTTATGACACTCGTATCACGATCCAAGTGTATGGGTTCTTAAATGGTGGGTCGAAATTTTCGTACCAATAAATTCAGTCCACCTCTGTCACCCATATGTAGACTCACATCACTACACATGATTAGTTGATCTACACATGCTAGTCCGTGTAGGTATATTGCAAGCTGCTCGGGACAATCATTCCTAGACCGGGACGTTTGGGAATATGCATTATTCTAGGGTTCGCAATTATAGTTTATTACATTATTAGAAACAAAACAACGAACAGTATTGCTGTCCTTTAATGAGGCTAATAAAAATCATGACCTGCGAATGTGCAAAAAATACATCATCTCATGATTGGCTTTTGGGCACAACACTAACCTTTTCTAACTCTTCTCAAAACAGTATTTCTGAGCTTATAGACTCCTGGTCGAACTTCCTCAAGGACCAACTCTAAGGCCCCTTCCTAATTTGAAATTAAAGTACACCATGACCCAAATCTTTAGGGCTCCAGTTTAGCACTTTCATGATCCAACAAGGTCTCCTTTCTGCGATTCCTTTAGGTTTAACATGAGAGTTTGCGACAATGGCTACCCTTTACTGAAATCACTTTTCTTGTGAGTTCAGCCATGTCTCTATGTTCGTCAATCATGTCTAATCATAGCTGCCTTAGTGACAAGGTTGTTCCGTGAATCGACTAAACCTTTATAATCATCACCGATATATGCCATTGTACCTTTGTCCAAGTATCAAGACTAAGCATCGAGACAAGGAATGTGTCACTCTCGTATAGCCCAATCTTTGGTTCTTGATTACCGAGTAGACCAACTTAAACTGATGACATGATATCGTATATCAACTCAGCGGAGCATGGCCATGCATTTTTCTAAGTCTCACTCTATCACGGGGCCCGAAATATCATTCCCATTACATAGGAGGGACAAATCCATCTTGATCATACAAAACCCTCAACATAATATGTGACATACCCAATGACTCTTCAAGTTCGCTCAGTTACGAGCAACAAAAGGAAAGTATCAATGTATGTGAATCACATGTAGGGAACCTTGATGATCTTAGGTCGAAGGACTACATATACCCATGATCACTATGAGAATCACTTATGACACTAATATAACGACTCCATCCAGTGAGCTCAGGTTGGGAGAGGCCCAATGAAGTCGAGTACCCCAAACTTGTACATATAGGGGCACTGGGTATGTCATATAAGTCTCCACAGTTATTAGTCCTCCAAGGGTATTACAACTGGATAAATGCATGATCTCTAGCACTTGTCACATTTCTTGACGTACTGCCGGGCATCTTAGGGTTAAAATAGTGCCAGAAATATCCTTGCCGAAACAAGTACAACCAGCATAAGTGGTGGATTAGTGCCTGATGTGATAACCCATCAAGCCCCCTTATGGACTTCTACCAAGGATTGTCATCAATGTCCTTTGGGCATTACACTAAAACCTCTGTAGTGGGCTTGCGTACCCTTGTCGGTACAATTCTTCTTCGATTAGGAAGTATCTACCAGAGCGCTTTCACGTACCTTCATCGCTTCTAGAGGGTCTTCGAGCAATTTTGAAGTCACGAGATATTCCTTTAATTGGATTTTTCCACCTTTTTTCCAAAGTTGTGATGGCTAATCCTTTTATGCTCGGGAAATCTAGTATCTCGGTCAACTACTTAGATTTCGCTAAAATGTCCACTTCCACATTGTCTCGTTGGGGTACCTTTTCTATTTGCACCCTATTGAACTCTTGAATGAGCCTTCACGCATGATTATAATACTTCACCAAGTTGGGAGTATTTTGCCCCGTAGTCGACCTGTCGTCTATTGGACCATCAGTTGACGAGTCACTATGGGCCTTCAGATTTCTCACACCAACTCTTTTTGCCAATCGTAAGCCTGCTATGAGAGCTTCATATTTGGCAATGTTATTAGTGACATTAAAATCTAAATTTGATGGACTTTGAAGCTTTCATACCTTCGGGTTTGTGGAGAACTTCTCACGGCTCCCTGGTGTTCAGATCTTGAGGCTCCATTGACGAATAATGCCCACTCAGGTTCATCATTATCAAAGGTATCCTAGATATGCCTTCAGTTTCGGGTGCCTTGAGCAATGAAATTTGCTAGTTCTTGGGCTTTTTATTGCCCTTCTTGGCTTCATAAATGATATCGTACTCATTGAGCTCGATGCACCACTTCGATAATTAGCCCGAGTGGTCTACCTTCCACATGACATCCTCAAAAGGTAGGGTTACTTCGAACAGTGATGGGATGTCCTTGGAAATAAGGTCTGCAGCCTCCTGCTTGCTAACACTAGGACATATATGGCCTTTTGCAGTAGAGGGTAACCTAACTTCGGCACCATGCAGGGACTTCCTCACATAGTATACTCAGCCACTGCTTCCCTACTTCCTCCCTAACCAGAACTAAACTTATGGCTCTGTTAGTTACTGCGAGGTAGAAGATGAGTGACTCTCATTCCCTCGATTGCCGAAGTGCCGGCAAGTGGGTCAAGTAGTTTTTGAGCTCCTCCCATGCCTTCTGACAATTCTTCATTCCAAAGTTGTTCCTCGGTTTCGGGGTTGACTTCATTTTTGGCCAACTTTTGTAAGTACTTAAAAGAACAACCGACACCGGTCTCTGTACCTAGATATGAATCTACTGAGGGAAGTTATCCTTCTTGTGAGCCTTTGTATATCCTTTGTTGTTATTGGAGTTCAAAATGCTAGAAGAGTGTTGACCTTTTATGGGGTTGGCATTTATTCCTCTTTTGAATACAATGTAGTCGAGGAATTTCCCTGTTGTTAGCCCAAACACGCACTTTTCGGGGTTAAGACGGATTCTGAACTTTTGAAGTTGGTGGAATGTTTCCACCAAATGTACGACATGATTGCCAGGTATTTTAATCTTAAATTATCATATCGTTGATGTATACTTCTATATTTCTCCTAATTTGGGAGTCGAACACCCTGTTCATCAGCCTTTGGTATGTGGCTCTTGCGTTTTAAAGGCCAAAGGGCATTTTAATGTAATAGTAGGTCCCGCATTTGATAATGAAGGCGGTCTTTTCCTCATCTTCGAGATCCATCCAAATTTGGTGGTGTCCGCTAAAAGCGTCGAGGAAGAATAAGTAGATCATATTCGGCAGTAGAGTCTACCAATTAGTCTATTGAGGGTAGAGGATACGAGTCCTTCGAATAGGCATCATTAACATTTCAGAAGTTGATGTACATTCAGAGTTTATCGCTGCCTTTTTTTGCGGCTATAACAATGTTGCTGAGCCAGTCAGGGTACTTGACCTCCCTTATTATGCCTGCTTCCATTAGCTGTTGGACTTCAGTTTTAACAAAATTGTTTTTATGTGACAAAAGGCTACACTTTTTCTGTAGAATGGGGTTAGCCTTTGAACGTACTTTAAGGCTGTGCTGAATTATACCTGGGTCTATTCCAGGCATATCCTTCACCAACAAAAAACTCCCAGTTGGCTTGCTAAACACCACTCTCATAGGATTTGTAACACCACCCTTGGGGAATTTGTGACACTAATCGAGGATTCTTAGCATCCACCCTAAAAAAATATATGTTACCAACTTTGGGAAAATGGGCTCTTCTTTACCTTCGAGGCGACACTACCAACCTTAGAAGCATGGGTCCTCCACCCTTAATGGAGGAAAAATGCCTCCCGAGTAAGGTCCGCTCATCCGAAGGACCTTCTTCGATAGCCCTCGGTGAAGATTTCTCCTCGAAAGGGCCTTGCACCTCCAAAGTGGTCTTATGAAGAAATGACAAATATGGTTAGGGAACCTCTAACATAGAGGCCTCACACACACCCATACTTTCTGGTCATAACTACCTAGGACCAGCTAGAGATGCTTGCCTCCAAGGGTACAGACCAGATCTAGCCGAACACCTACCATTATCTGGGTAAGCTGTGCAAAACGGCCTCCTCCCCCCACCCTCCTATAAATAATTAGGAGGTTCCTTGGTAAGGACAACGGGACTCTCTCTTTCTTACTCTTTTCCCTTAAACAACTTCTCCTTTTTCTTCCACTCTATGCCATGTACTAACTTGCGCGTCGGACGGCACCTCCACCTAGAAACACACTCTAGGCAGCTCCTAACCACTCTTTCCTCAATGTTACCACCTCACAAAAATGGGAGAATTACAAGTGTGTCATAGTGGTAAAAAGAAACCATCATACTGTGTAATTCTCACTATAGTGATTAAAGTGTGGGGGGGAAAAGTTATGATCAACACCTCCTTAAAAGTATTCAAAGTTGGTAACTTAACACCTATATAAAAAGCCTTAAGGTTTGCTTGTTTGTCAAGCAACCTATGGACTTTTTTGTAAGGTGTTGGGAAATAATGAGTACTCAATTGCAAACTCTCAAGAAAGAGACTTGAGAGAGTTATGGGAAGGATATGAATGGTATGAAAGTGCTATTGGATGACCAAATTGCTCGTGGAAGATAAGTTTGGACAAAGGAAGCACTAAAGGCTTTAAGGACCTAAATGTCTTAGTGTAGACCTTAAGGTGTTCAATCTTTTGACTTAAGTCTAAGGGTGGTATTGTGGGTTTATCCCACTATGGGGGAGGCAGCCAAGACATGATAAATAATCAAAAATGTTGGGCACGTATGTACCAATGAGTTTAAGACAAAGAGACCATAATTAGTGAGAAGGAAAATGACATAAAGCAAGGTTAAACTTGTTTTAAGTGTGTTTTGTGCGCTCAAGCTCATTTACGGCCATTTAAGTGGCCCACTTAACTTATCTATCTCCTTTGCATTTCTGTTGGCCTGTCTTTGTTCTGTAGAAGGTCTTAGGGGTCCTTGATCCCCTCTCTTTGTGGCTACCATTTTCCTATTTCATGAAAATTAGAGGATCACAATAAGGATCACAATATATCTACTGTGTGTTAGGTACTTAACACTAACAGCTTTCCCAACTAAGCTATATGTATGCAAGTATATGCATCATGTCATATACACATAAACCACATTTTAACCTTGCTCTGATACCAACTTCTATTACAACTCTGAGAGGAATAAATACAGTGATAATATTTAATGTGTCAATTTCCTAGGAGCTATGCATGTTTTGTAGGCCATCATAACAATGCTCACTATATTACCCAATTGGCCCTCTTGGTCTTTATGAAGATACTATGTATATTGGTCAAACTAATAAGAACAAATATTTACATTTATGAACACTATGGCGGCTAAGAAGGAAAGCACTAGCACAATTTTTAGTTTTGGCTTCCACACATTAGGCAGTCTTGTTAAGTTCTATTGGCCAGCTACTACACCAAGTTATAACTTCCACTAACAAACTGTATCAGTTTAGCCATGTGAACCCCCTATTTTCTTTGTTACAAATTATGAAGTAAAGACTTAGAGAAAACCAATAAATTTTATTTTACATCAATAACCCACCTATGGACCAAGTTAATTATGGATTTTTTTAAGTTGGTTACCAAAATTCTGACTAGATTGGAATAGTACAACTTAGCCAAGTTTGGAATGTCATATCTTTGGCTACAAGGCTCCAAATTTAGAAATTCTAAATTTCAGTTCAACCACTAGATGTGCTCTAGATGTGGTCAAAATTTTCATACCCCAAACTCAAAATGTAAAGTAAGTTATGGCTCTTGCAATACAGGGTACAAAATGCCGGTACAAAAAATTTCATAAAAATCAGAAAACTTCATTTCCATGTTACAAAACCAACATGGGCAGGTTCGTTGCATGTCTTTAAACACTTTGGAAAGTCATTTCCATGAATTTAGAGGCATTTCATAAACATTAAACGAAATTTTCTTTGGAACAGCTAATGAATTGCAAAATGGACAGAATTTAACATTCAACCTCAAACATCCCTTTATTGCTTAATATATCATCACATACACCATCCATAATGTATTTACATGCATATATGCATCATAAACATGCCCTAGCTTAGTTGGGTATTGTACAGTAGCTTCTTGGGGAGAAGTATTACAAACCACAATGCATTCTAGAAACTTTAATATGATAGCCTGTTTACATAAGCGCAGAGAAAGTAGTACCAACACTTCAAAATTAGTAAATGGGCTCCAAAATTCGAGAAACACTCGAGTTTAATAACTAGACATATTGAATTTCATGTTCTTGAAAATTTTAGATCAAAAATCAAACGAAAATTTTCATTTTGAATGTGATCTTTCTGGTGTTCTTGAAAATGGACAGAAAGGGGAGTAAGCTCTTTGTAAAGAACTTAGTAAGGGCTTTCAATGTAAAGTCTTCCATAGCAACGTACCACATGAAATAAAAAGAAATAAAACACACAAAAACAACACATACACAAATATGGCAACCATATGCACCAAAGAAACACAAGCAACAAACACATGTAATGTTGGCAGCAATAACACATTAGGGTTAGTCCATAATCGTTCAATAAAATAATAAGATATCACAATAAGATCACTATGGCAGCCCTTCTCAAGCTAATGCTTGGTATTAGGTCATTAAGTCATCTTAGGTAGTACTAACTTGGGCTCTAGAAACCCTTCTTTCTTACTTTTCCATATTTAGCATTGGTATACACTAAAGGCCGAAAAACCTTGGCATTGCTTTTTCCCTCCTTAAACCCATACTTGATTCCTTCCGCTTTTGGCTCTCTTCTAAGCATG
Organism: Aquilaria sinensis; assembly: GCA_005392925.1. Classification (NCBI taxonomy): domain Eukaryota; kingdom Viridiplantae; phylum Streptophyta; class Magnoliopsida; order Malvales; family Thymelaeaceae; genus Aquilaria; species Aquilaria sinensis. The sequence goes on from SMDT01000099.1 coordinate 210,345, forward strand.
GTCATAGCTTCATGGATGTTTAGAAATATAATAAACAATCCAAGAAACTTTGGAAAACCCTTACCTTTTGGTATGAAAATCTAAAAACCCAAATAGAAACAAAATTAGGTTTTTCTTGCACTCTTTGATGTCTTCTTTTGCTTTCTCTTGCTTCCTCTTGTTTTTTTAAGGTATGGTGGCTATGGAGGATAGTGGAGAAGGTTAAGGAAGAACCCTTGGCTACTGAGGGGATGAAATTTAGAGAAAATGGCGAGAAGGAAATGAAGATTTTTTTTTCATTTATTCATCATTTTGACCTTGGTGGCATATATGCAAAATTTTGAAACTTTGGCCAAACACTTAGACAAGATTATATCCAGCTATTTCAGCTAGGAAAATGATGTTCTTGTCCACCTAAAAAACCTTGTCAAAGATCATTATAAGCTTTAGACAAAAAAGGTGGACACTTGGATCCTTTATTGGCATTATGCCATAAATGATCAACTTTGACTTCTTAAGCACTTTGGTCTCGCCAAAAACATCCTTAATTCCATCCATGTCCTTTCCATAACCATCTTTGGAAATTTATGCAATTGAGTAACCAACTTTTGTAACCTTACAATATAGTCCATAGGGTACTTGAAAATTAGGCAATATGCCAATGCTTTCTTAAGGACCAAGCTGTCATTGTTTTTGCCACTTAAGGGGGTGTATATTGAACACTTTACACTTCACAAACTCATTGCACTATGGTGAAAATTAAAAGCTATAAGTTTAGGTCCTTATGCTATATTTTTCCCAGTTTGTGAAGGTGTAACACCCACCTTGGATGCAAGTCCTAGTGGCGAGTCACAAAATTCCTTATCCACATGCTACTAGGCTCTATTGCCAGAGGAAGACTGTAGTTAGTACTGTTACATAACCAACAAGTAACCCAAGTAGAATATAATCATAAAGATTCTCAAGTGAAAAACCTATAACAAAAGCAACTACCAAGCCAGCGAACAAAGAGGGCTGGGAAACGGAATCTCTAATCTCGGCCCTCCCTTATCCCCCTCCCTCCCCCTACCAACAACTTCAAAATCTACACAACATAACCAAGGAGTGAGAATTCAATTAATTCTCAGTAAGGGACTTCACTGTACCTACAGAGGCAAACATTATTAAGGACTCCACATATAAGAACATATGTAACCTACTATGAGATCACTACAAAACATGAGGGTCTGAAATATGCACATATACGTAGGTCCCTTTGAAACCTCTCCTCATACCTACTACTTGAAATACAAGGCATTGCCTTACCTTTTAGGCAGCTTAGCTTGCTAGCCCTAAAACTAGTGATAAATCACCAGTTGAACCTATCCCATTTATGTTGTCCAGGGGATTTATGGTGGGACTATTGTAGACTAGGTTATTTAGACCTTGTAGACTAGGTGCCCTAAGGTTTCACCTTGCAACCTCAAGGCTAAATGCACGGCTAGGCTACTAAAGGTTCTAAACCTTTCACCCAAGCCAGTTGTACCTAGTTTGTGATCCTTAGTAAACTATTTTTTCTTGCTTATGGTAGAAGTAACTATAAAAATTTACAAAACTCAAGAAAACTTTTAGGTCTTGAAGGACTTTTGAAAGTCTCGAAGTACCCCAAGGATGCTTAGACCTTAAGGTACCCTAAGAACACCCCTTAGCTCTCCCTTTGACTTTCCTAGAAAAACTTGGAAAATTCAACCAACATGCCTGTGGTGATGTGTCACCACTAGTTGTAAAACGAGCTGCCAATTCTTGTGATATACGGTAACGCCTCACGAGTGTTGACAATGTTGGTTGAATGCGTTGCCAATACCTGACGAGAACCAAGATAGAAAATTTCACAATTTCATTTCTATGAACTTTGGACACTTTCGAAACAGATCAAACATGCATGGATAGCCTACAAACTTCACATACATGTAAAACAAGTTACATAGATCACAACCAACTATCACAAGCCAATCGATGATGCATTATAAGCATCATTCGAATCATCACATACCTCATAGTCCACCATTAACTCAAACCTTGCCCACTAACTTATGCTATTGCTAGAACTACTTGAAATCATCAAGCAATCTAACTCCAATAGAATTAATTGAACTCAAAAACATAACTTCTGTACCTCAACTCCAAGCAACAAGGAAATAATTATGACAATGCTCTTTGCACCAACCAAGTTCCACCAAATTCCAACCTAAGTTCTAACAGACATGGCGTCCCCCCCCCACATACAACATAACATGAAATTTCTAACTTCTAATCAAAGCCCCAAGCTCCCAATCAACTAATAAACATGAAATCAATCAAGAACACATTGATTACCTCATATCTAAAATAGGGGATATGGAAAAAACGCGATTCCAAGCTTCAAAACCATGATTTTATGTTTGAAATAAGCTTCCAATGGCCTACATACTTGTGGTCGCTCCACTTTTCACTTAAAACTCTTGAATTTTAGCTTCAATGGATGAAGAGGTGATGGAGTGAAGGATGAACTCGGGTTATTGTAGCCGTCCCCCATTTTACCATCTTATTAAACTAAGTTTAAAACCAAAGCCACCAAACTATTAGACACGGTACACTTAAACCCCCTTCTTTTAGTAACCCTAGTGATTCTTGGTCAGTTTTTTTGTTTATTTTAACTAAGTTTGGGTTAAAGCTTAAAGTTAGGTTATAAAAACTCATTTTTAACCACTCAGACCCTCATCCCGAACTCATCAAGATGCAAAATTACCATTTTTCGTCATGAACCTTATTTTGGTGTCTGCATTAACCTTATCGGAACTTAGTAAACTTTGCTAAACTTTCCTATACTTGCTATGTAAACTTGAATTAAGGTTCCAAACTTAATTTAGAGCAATTTATCTTCCTTAGGCATGTTTGCCACTAGGAGAACCATAACATTCTCCTATTCTTCTAGAATTTGGTCCCCCAAAATTCGCTACAACTCTAGAAAAGCACTAGGGTATCTTTATAATATATCTTGCTCCATCTCCCATGTAGCTTCCTGTTCACTATGGTTAGACCAAAGGATCTTAACCATTGGAATCCACTTAGTTTGAAGTTTCTTGACTTACCTATAAAGTATTTCAATAGGCTTCTCTTTGTAGGTCAAGTCTTCCCAAATGGGTACCACTGAAGCGTTAACTACCTTTCCTGGATCCACTGTGCATTTTTGGAGTAGACTAACATGAAACACGTTATGCACTTGGGATAGGTTAGGTGGTAATGCCAACCGATAAGCAACCTTTCCTATGTGCTCCCATACCTCATAAATTCGATGTGTAGCTAGGGGCTAACTTACCTCTCTGCCCAAAATGGGTAACTCCTTTTATGGGCGACACTTTGAGAAGTACTTTGTCGCTAACTTCAAAACTTAAATCTCTTTTTCTCAGATTTGCATACTTAATATGCTGGTCATTGGCTACCTTAATCCATTTTTGGATTAACTT